>CM029790.1:7866586-8410798 GCA_017562165.1 Ectropis grisescens
CACCCACCCACCCACCCACCCACCCACCCACCCACCCACCCACCCACCCACCCACCCACCCACCCACCCACCCACCCACCCACCCACCCACCCACCCACCCACCCACCCACCACACCCACCCACCCACCCACCACCCACCCACCCACCCACCCACCCACCCACCCACCCACCCACCCACCCACCCACCCACCCACCCACCCACCCACCCACCCACCCACCCACCCACCCACCCACCCACCCACCCACCCACCCACCCACCCACCCACCACCCACCACCCACCCACCCACCCACCCACCCACCCACCCACTCCCCACCCACCCACCCACCCACCCACCCACCCACCCACCCACCCACCCACCCACCCACCCACCCACCCACCCACCCACCCACCCACCACCCACCCACCCACCCACCACCCACCCACCCACCCACCCACCCACCCACCCACCCACCCACCCACCCACCCACCCACCCACCCACCCACCCACCCACCCACCCACCCACCCACCCACCCACCCACCCACCCACCCACCCACCCACCCACCCACCCACCCACCCACCACCCACCCACCCACCCACCCACCCCCACCCACCCACCCACCCACCCACCCACCCACCCACCCACCCACCCACCCACCCACCCACCACCCACCCACCCACCCACCCACCCACCCACCCACCCACCCACCCACCCACCCACCCACCCACCCACCCACCCACCCACCCACCCACCCACCCACCCACCCACCCACCCACCCACCCACCCACCCACCCACCCACCCACCCACCCACCCACCCACCCACCCACCCACCCACCCACCCACCCACCCACCCACCCACCCACCCACCCACCCACCCACCCACCCACCCACCCACCCACCCACCCACCACCCACCCACCCACCACCCACCCACCCACCCACCCACCCACCCACCCACCCACCCACCCACCCACCCACCCACCCACCCACCCACCCACCCACCCACCCACCCACCCACCCACCCACCCACCCACCCACCCACCCACCCACCCACCCACCCACCCACCCACCCACCCACCCCCACCCACCCACCCACCCACCCACCCACCCACCCACCCACCCACCCACCCACCCACCCCCACCCACCCACCCACCCACCCACCCACCCACCCACCCACCCACCCACCCACCCACCCACCCACCCCCACCCACCCACCCACCCACCCACCCACCCACCCACCCACCCACCCACCCCCACCACCCACCCACCCACCCACCCACCCACCCACCCACCCACCCACCCACCCACCCCCACCCACCACCCACCTACCCACCCACCCACCCACCCACCCACCCACCCACCCACCCACCCCCACCTACCACCTACCCACCCACCCACCCACCTACTAGCATGCTATCATAGCTAGCTAAAACTAGCCTCGTGTAGCTTGGGTATGGTTGTCGCTTCTCCATACTAGCTCCACTCAGGACCTCCCTTGAGTTTCTGGCTTCTGTAGTTTTTTATATAGTTATGGGTAGTAGCGACAAGACTACATAGGCGGAGTTGGGGTGCCTGTGTCTGATAAGAGGCCCATTTAACCTAACCAAACCGGTTATTTATTTAACAAGGTGGGCCAGTCGGAAATAAATATTTCCCAAGGTACACCTAGGCTACCCACATTGTAAAAAAACTTCCCACGGATCACCCAAGTAGTCATAGGAGGTGGACGGTGGGAAAACACCCCGAATAATATAAGTGATGTGAGTGTGAAGATGAGTGTCAGGTAAATAAATGTGACCTTAATTTGGCATGTGAACATTATTTTATAACCGAATCTCAAAGACCCATTTAACTTATGTACCCATATTACGTAACAAGTTACCTGAAAAAGAATTCGAGCTAAGTCCTAGCTAACATCGAACTATATACTCGCATAGCAAGCAGTGACACGTTACGATGGCAAGCGCGAGGGCGCCTCGACGGCACGGCCTCGGCTCCCGCTGCCGCCGCGCCGGGAGAGCAAGTTTGGTACTTCGCGCCTAAAGGTAGCGGTTCGCCCGGAGACCGCGACACGAGACCGCGACCGGAGACAGCGACAGGCACTTTTTTTTTTAAATAAAGAGTGACGTAACGTTCAAGACATATGCCTGATGGTAAGCAACATGCCTGACACATAAGAGCACAGTGACACGCAGCTATTGGAACATGAAAAGTACAAATCATTACCTAGCACTGCACTGCGCTCGTCACCCATGTTATATCTCTAAGCCCTGTAATTTATCTGGCACTTGACACTATGGAATTGTATGGGCGCCAGTTCGCGCCGAGACCGCGACAGGACATAGAGTCGCGAGACATGTGTCGCGGTCTCGGCGCGAACTGGCGCCCATACAATTCTATAGAGTCAAGTTCCTGTCGCGGTCTCCGGTCTCGGTCTCCGGTCGCGGTCTCGTGTCGCGGTCTCAGCGCGAACTTGTACCTTTACGGAGAGATAGGGACTAGGTCGCGGCGACGCAGCAGTTCCGCTCTATAAAACCATGGGGTTCCACATTTTTGAACTGAAAACTTCTTTTGGCGCACCACAACCAGACTTTTCGTGGGCCGTGAACGAAGCTCATCTTCACGATCGTAAATGATAGAAGTGTTCGGGTAAACTCGTGACCTACACAGGACGCATTTCTAGATGGTCATGCTTAGAAGACAAATCCAAAGAGTATGTAGGTAACTACGACTTAACTACGAGCAGAGACGACCATACCTTGAAGATATATTTTTAATTTATTCTTGGCCATGGATAGTAGTCCTTCAGCCGCATCTGTCACTGTCCTGTCTCTTTGTTTACTATTTTCAATTTAGGTGTAAGCGTTTTTATCTTATATTATACCTTTAAACGACCAATTCTTGTAGGTATATTATATATTTAGAATCTGAATCTCGGAAACGGCTCGATCGATTTTCATGAAATTATGTATACAGGAGGATTCGAGGACGTTAAATCGATCTAGCTAGGTTTTATTTTTTTTAAACATCATTTTATACGCGTTTTTAGACAATGAAAAACTCCTACAATGTCATTAGAATATGATAACTTATTTCGCCACTGTTCTTTAAGTCTAAATGGCTCAGTCGAAATATGCTCGCCCTCGTAGTCAACAGGCCCCGGATCGAATCCTAATGGTTACACTCGGGTCTTTTCTTTTTGATCTTTTTTTTCTGAGAAAATCTTTTACTTAGAGCCCTTTATAAACGCATTTAAACCGAGCAAAGCTCGGTCAACCAGGTACTTATAATTATTAAACATATACAGTAGTTTTTCATAGTTATTTTACTTTTCCGCCGCCGTTTTCTGCCGTGTGGTCTAAAGCAGTCATTTTTTTTATAGTAAGTAGCGCACTTTTTCTCAAATCAATACAGTTTCATTACATTTCAGAATTTCTTTCCGTCTAAATGGGCTTTTATCTTATCCTCGACATCGTTTTATTGAAAGCTTTAATTATGTTTCTTCTTCCTGTTTTTTTTACTAAGAATTATTCTTCCAAACTTTGATTACTACTTAAATTTCTTAACACAAAGTAATCAAGCCTAATTAGTGGATTCGGAAAACAATAATTTTATAATCGATAAGGATTATTTGGATGTTTCGAGAGGTAGAGAATCGAGCCCCAACTGCATTTTATTATGATGCCAATACAGATTACTTTGCTACAGATGCATCGACTCGAGGTGAGAAACATTCTGAAGAAAATACAGTTGAAGACCACCACTTCGATTCGATTGCGGAACATTGTATCGATGCTACACCTGAACAAATTGATGATCGATTGTTGGAAGTGATGAGTAAACTCGGGATGCTCCTGCCGATTCTTGTAATAAATGGAAACATCTGAAATCAAGAAAGCGTGGTAGATACCGATGTAACAACTCCTCGCCAGATTTCACTGACACATTTCTAATTAATTTAGAACCACCATTCAACGGCCCACATGTATCTAAAACACTATGGACAATGATACAGAAGACTTTTTAAAATCAGAGAGGTTACAATTATTTCAAATGGATAAAAAACCTATGGATATTGAACATGAGAAACATGAGTCAGATGAGATGAAATGATTTTTGTGTGCCAAGACCGGTTTTATATACACAAATGCCACTAACTGAATTTTGCGATGAAAGTAAGTCAGAAGATAGACATGAAGAAAAGAATCGGTCATCAATTTAAATAAATCCAACGTGCGAATATTTCGTTTTAAACGAAAAAGTGTGTCGAATGAGAAAATTTTATCGGTGCAGGAAAATTCCCCACAGATTGTTAATTCTACTGAATCTAAAACTTTTCTAAACTTAAAAAGTTTCCAGCAAGAAACTTCTGGAGCCAGAATTATTTCGGAATCTTCAAATAAGTCTTTTACAGTCGGGAAAGGGTTAGGTGACTTGAATCCATCGAATCTGTTCCTTATGCAGAGTCGCATGCTATCCGGTAAAGACACAAACATTCCCATTGATAGAACTAAAGAACAGACAAACAAATCAATTACGCAAGAATCAGAATTACAGCCAACAACAAGAACATACACGCCAACTGAAAATGTTACAAACGTAACAAAAAGTGAGGAGACAGGCGAAACTGTACCAATAGTGCATCCAAAAAGTTTTTGTATACAGTGCCCTATTCAAGAGTTGATTCCGAAAAATCAGGAAAGTCTAAACTATTTCTACGAAAGAAAAAGCACCCGATAAGTTCCAGAGAGCCAAGGCTCGCAAAGCCAATACCAATATTACAGGCTCAGGAAATATTTTATGCAACTGCCAAAAAACAGCCAAAGCAGTTGAAAGCTGAAATTATAGACACTGAAAATCAGAACACAAACATGGGAATAAAGTATCATACACCAGAGCTTATATCTACAAAGCTTAATGAAGTAACGGATCCTTCAATATCAGCCAACAGTGATATGAGACCAGGTATTTCAAGGATGTTCGACCATAACAAAGAAGTCATGATATTACCATCTGACGCCCCAAAACCACCTTATAAACTTATAAGTGTGAAAATTCTACCACATATTTCGACAAAAATTTACCAGGTGTAAAATCTGGCATGCTCCTGCATCATAAATATATATATAAAGATATTACAATCTCCTCTGACGCAGTAAATCGTTTTACTAAGGATTGTCACAGAATTGATTAACATATTATTTAGGTCCTTACCTACATATTAAATTGGTGTTTTGTAAGGGAAGAACTAAAAGGCGATTTTTGTATATTAATTTAATCAAAGTATGCACCATTGCTCTTTTGGCATCTCATTGGTAGTTTACTTATCCCTGTATTAAAAAGCCATTCAAGCGGGATCAATAAAATCTTTAAAGGCGTTTTGGACTGCCCATCGTAGTTGATCATTTTACCTAGCAAGAAGTTCTCCAAATTAAAAAAAATGGTAATCTGTTGGAGCAAGGTCCGAGGAGTACTACGGTGGATGTCTTAAATATACCAATTCAAGCTTCTCTAATTTGGTAGCCGTGTATAATGCAGTGTGTGCTCTAGCGTGCTCCTGAAGCAGCAATGGCCTAGAACGATTGACCAGCGTCGGTTGTTTAGCAGCTAGATTTTCCATCATTGTTTGCAGTTTTGTTTTTTCATTGCATTGCATTGAGTTGCATTGTCTTAATCTGTCTGGTCAGGTTTAATAAAACTGTAGTGAACGTCACTGGCACTAAACCATCAAACGCTCACAAGTAATTTTTTTTTTAGTCAAATTTCGCTCTGCTGGTTCTTTAAGGTTCAGCCATTGCGATGAGCGTTACCGGTTATTGTACAGGATCCACTTTTTATCACAGGTAATGATTTAAAATCTCTTCGTTATTGTCCCCGTTGAATAAAGTAACACAGCAGTCGAAGCGCCTTTGTCGGTTTGCTGCACTCAATTCATTTCACCTTTCAAGTTTTTCCTCCTTCCCAATTCAATTAAAACAGTTTTATTACAAACACCGCAGCCTCTAGCTGATTCGGACGTGGTTGGCGATGGTCCTCTTCCAGAATAGCCTTCAATTCTTCATTGTCAACTTGAGTCACCGGCCCCGTTTACGGAACTTGTTCTGCAGGTCGAAATTTCCAGAACGAATACGTTTGAACCAAAAACTAACTGTGTTTTCTTTTGCGACACCGCCGCCATAGACATCGTTAATCCTTCGAGCTGTTTCTGCAGTACTGGTGCCACTATATAACTTGTACTCGTAATTAATGCGATATTTCAAGTTTTCATTTGTGCTTTTAATTTTGTACTGAGTGACCGAAAGAAAAAAAACAAATGAATTACGGTTTTGAAAACATAAAGACATGAGTAAATAGTTGAATAAATTTGAAATTGGAATTCCCAACCAAAGAGGAGATATTTGAGATCAAAGTGGCCAGTACCACGAAACACCAATTTAATATGTAAGGACCTAATAATTAGTTCCGGCAGATATCAAAATGGTGCAAATTCAGAGGATGTTTCGTAAAATGTTACTGCAACAGAGTTTCATTCAATTCAATTTTAATCGCTCTGTGTGCTGCGACAATACAACTAAATTTAGTGAATCGATTCAAATTCAATATTTGTATCAAATAACCGGCTGTGATTTGTGATTTGATAACCGCTTGCTTTGGTGCAGTTGTTGATATCTAAAATCCACATTAACAATTGAAAGATACTGCTTGTGAATTCTGCTATGACGTGACATAATATTAGAAAACCCGGAAGTTGAACAAAAAATAATAATCAGTAAAATGGTACAATTACAATAATTTGTATGATTTTATTGATTTCATTCATTTTCTTGCAGTTAACCCTGGACCGATAAAACTAGAGACGTCAGACATAGACGAAAAGAGACGTACACCATGCGAACCAATACGACATGTGAATAAGTCAAACGTATTGCACATTATGTCTTCTAATCACAAGGAACTACCTAGTCAGCGAATGCTAAAACAAAACAAACGAAACAAACAAACAGACTCACAGATAGGCATCAGATTTTACGATGAGCATATTGATAGAAAAAATGAACAATGCTTATTAATTCCTTTTAAAAAACCATCTACAGAAGTGATCACCTTGCACGATGAAGTAAAAAAACCTGTTACAACACTAACTATGAATATAAAACCATCAGATTGTTTAAATAGTTTTGGGGAACACGCGAAACTAGTGTCTGATATTATTCGTATTTTGAAAAAACGAAATGATTTATATGAACAAATGGAATCAGAAAATAAAATTCGACAAAATCCGGCTCGAAAAATCAGTAAAAATTTAGCTAAAACACATTCACAAATATCAAAAGAAATTCAAGATTCTGAAAATCAATTAAGAATAATTTTGACACAATTACAGGATATTTTAGAACGTGGTTATATAATAGATGGAAGTAGAAGTTTAAACTCGGATGTATATGAACAAACTCGAATACCAAAATGGTTAGAAGAACTCGAGAGACAAAGTATGACACCCAGCAAAGATTATTGTATTAGACCTAAGCAAATAGTTAGTTTGAAATCGCAAGGGCAGTATGGATGTAACAAGAAACAATCAAATATTTCAAGAACAAGATTGATGGAAGGTAAACCTTATCAAAGAAGAGTAACTTCACGGTCCATTTACAAGCCTATGATGACTCTTGACAATAGTGCTGGTAAAATTATAGCACCTGTTTTAAAGGCAGCTAATGCGCAAGAACATGACACAGACCAGACGCACATCACGGAAGACAACAAGTTTGCTGAGGCTAAAAGTGCACAGCTACAAAGAAATGATGCTCCAATTAATGAGTGCGGAATTGCATTTGAGTACTTCGGAGAAACTACTCTAGCTGATGCTTTGGCAACAGAAGACACTGAGCCAGTAGGTCATTTAACAAGTGTCATCGAATCGAAAGACAATACGATAGTCGATAACGTTAAAAGTACACAACTACAAAGAAATGGTACTCCAATCAATGAGTTCGGAATTGCATTTGAGTACTTTGGAGAAACTACTCTAGCTGATGCTATGGCAACAGATGACACTTACCTAGGTAGTTTAACAGGTGTCGTTGATTCGACGCCTAATGAAAATATACAATTAAGCAATGATCATGGTTACGAACTCAGTAAATCCCCAGAAAAGGGTACAAAAACGACTGTTTTAGATACACACGCAAATTCCAACTTACATATTGTTAAGGATGGCATACCACAACGTGTTGTACCTCCCGTCAGTACGATAGACTCAGTTTCTAAATATGAGGTAGAACCATCAGTTTATTCTACAAATTTACCTGAAAGTGGCTTAAATTTAGAGCATAATACTAAGAAAAACACTAAACAGAACACTAAATCTGCAGAAGGATCTAACGTTTTACAATCAGTTTCAGGTATAGAACCTGATCTTTTTACCAAACATAATATTATTTCAGAATCTGAAGCCACAATGCAAAATTTATTAGATAAAATCTATCAAACGATAATAAGTGAAAACCAAGTAGGACAAAAAATTAAATCTGAAAGAGCAAAAGAACCAGTTACAATGGAACAGGATACATCAGACGCTCGTGAAAATTGTGAAGGGCCAAAACAAAGTAATGAAGTTAAACAAACTGACCCGGAATCACAGGGAATTTTGAAGCAATTTCAAAACACATTATACGCATTCGCGAATCCGGAACATAAGAGGAATAAACATTTCACGAGAAGAACAGATCGTAAGCAGTCATCAATAAAGGATAAACGGAATAAACCAGGTTCCTCCAAGTCCGGTGACCAAATGCCAACGCGATGTGTGATTTCCCCGATAGACGGTTCACGAAATACGACAACAAAATTTCAGGGAAGCGACCATGATGATCCATCAGCGACAATTTTCCCCGAAATACAGCCCATAGAACAACTGTCCCTTTCCGAATTGCTCAGGCAGGTGAGAGAACGGAACCAGTACGAAATTCAGCGAGAATGTCTTAAGGAGTATGAGAAATACATGGTGATGTCTAAGGTTACGCCAAAGTGTCCGGGGGCGCCGTGTGGTCCAAAAAAGCCACCACCTGACCCCTGTCCTGTTAAGCCTCCTGCCCTAGAAAGTGTCCACCGCCGTTTTGTCCACCACCGGTGTGTGATCCTGCGCCTAAACGGCCACCGTGCGCCAATCCCTGCGGTCCATGTAAGACGCCGCCGCCATGCCCACCGTTACCTTGCACGTGTCCACCCCCCAAGCCTCTACCACCCAAATGCCCCCCTCCGCCGGGTTGTCCACCCTGTCCTCGTCCTAAATGCCCCGGGTCTCCATGCGCTGCCCCGTACCCGCAGAAGCCGCCATTCCGGAAGCCCAGGGTTCCTCCGCCGTTATGTCCGTCTCGTAAGACACCACGACTGCCTAGTAGGAAGCCTAACCCTCCTGCTCCGTGTGGTGGAGACCCGCCTTGTCCACCCTGCGCCCCACCGCCGCCGTGTCGCCGGCCAGTGCCTCCTAAACCTCCATGCCCGTGTCCACCCCGAAATGTCCCCTCCATGCGAGCCCGCGCCACCGGCTACCTTCCCGAAACCGATGCCTTGCGCGAAGCCCTTGCCACCCCCCTCTCCTCCGCCTTGTACACCTCCCACTCCTTGTCCTTGCAAATCTCCCCCTCCAAAACCGCCATGTGATGATGATCCGTGCAAAAAATCGTAATAAAAAGAGAATTTACTTTACATTGAAACTTTATATTTAAATTATTTTCGGCTCTCTGGGCGAAGGACATGAGTGCCGACTCGGCGTAAGTGGTATCTGTACTTATTTTGTTCTAATTAAAATACAGCGTTAAACAGCGAAAATAAACGGTCATTTAATTTATTCCGATTCGTTATTTTATTTTATTTCATTTCATTACGCAAAAGGTCATTAAGTGAAATCATTTTTTTTTCTTTTTTTAAAATATCAGTTTTAGTACTTGGTTTATTATAGTAGTTATAACGTTTTTTCAATAAAAATGTCAGCGTTTTTTGACTGTAATGAATACGTTCGTACTTCACCTGCGGATGGTTTTGGAGCACCACATCAACAGCCTGTATTCGCCGGCTGCTGAAGATACGCCCAAGCGCGAATCCGGGGGTCATGGGGCTCATGACTGGGCCGGGCTGGGTCCAGTATAAGTGGACAACGCATTAAAAAGCATGCATTCACTTATCGTAGAGTTTCGTGACTTGACTAAGACTGTGTAAAAACCTGGAGGCAAAGCTGGATCCGCCCTTGCATATGCCTCTCCCGTAATAATACGCCATTCAACCAGATCCTCGGTTTTCCGTCTCCAACCGCCACCAGCTAGCTGCCTATGAGCTGCTTAGTTTTGAGTATCTATATATATATATATATATATCTCTTAATATATATAAATCTCCTGTCACGATGTTTGTCCGCGATGGACTCCTACACTACTTAGCCGATTTTAATCAAATTTGGACACCGTGACCGTGTGTAAATTGATCCAACTTAAAAGATAGGATAGTTTTTATTTCGATTAATGGGCTTTATGTGACAATATCCGAGCGAAACTAGCGGCCCCTCCCGGCTTCGCTCGGATAGTAACAAAAATATCAAGTGCAGTGCCATCAACCGGGCTGATTTGTGAATCTAAACCTTCCAGGGCCCTGCAAAACCCAAAAGCGTATACAAAAAAAATCATTTAAATCGGTCGAGCCGTTTAGAAGGAGTTCACTTACAACGAAAAGTGGCATTGATTTTTATATAATTATATAGATTAAAAATAGGGGTTGGTGATAAAAGGGTAATTTAGGGTTGTATGTATTTTAATACTACATTATAAAAAAATAAAAACAAAAAAAATTGACAAAAATTAAAAAAAAAACATTTTTAGGGGTGAACAACCCTTATCACTTAGGGGTGTGAAAAATAGATGTTGACCGATTCTCAGACCTACTCAATATGCTCACAAAATTTCATGAGAATCGGTCGATCCGTTTCGGAGGAGTTCGATTACGCACCCCGTGACAGAAGAATTTTATATATTAGATCAATGCCACTTTTCGTTGTAAGTAAACTCCTCCTAAACGGCTCGACCGATTTGAGTGTTTTTTTTTTTGTATACGTTTGGGTAGGGACCTTCTTCTTCTTCTTCTTGTCGTCTTCTACTCTATACGTAGTATATATATAATATGTAATCTCTTTGTTTTATAGGCTTACATTTGACCGCCATCTCGCCTGATGTTAAGCGACGATGCGGTCTAGGATGGAGCATGTTTACCTAGAAGAAACCGATTCACTCTCGATTCGGAGACACAAAGATTGTAACCATCGATCGGGGAAAACCCACTCAGGCAACGTATTCCACAGCCTAGACGTTCTTATCACACAAGTAGAGCGCCAGACGTGCTCGCGGCATGGCGATTGAGATTAGTAAGAACATTTTTTTTTTTTTAACTTTTACAGGTTTACACTTGACCGCCATCTCGCCTGATGTTAAGCGACGATGCGGTCTACGATGGAGCGTGTTTACCTAGAAGAAACCGATTCACTCTCGATTTGAAGACACCAAGATTATAACTATCGGGAAAAACCCACTCAGGCAACTCATTCCACAGCCTAGACGTTCTTATCACAAACGTAGAGTCAAACCTCTTTGTCCGTGTCTTTGGAATATCCACCATGAAACGGTGCCGCTTCTTCGAGTTACGAGAAGTACGATAGTAAAAAGGGCAAGGTGGTATAAGATCATGCAGATCAGTTGCACACTCTCCGAAGTGTATCCGATAAAAAACCGATAAGCTAGCAATTTTGCGGCGATGTTCAAGACTTTGAAGTCTTTTACGCACTAGAATGTCTTTGCCTATGAGCCTTTTGGCACGCCTCTCGATCGATTCCAGAGCCTCAAGCTGATACTTAGCCGATCCATCCCAAAGGTGCGAACAGTACTCCATACAAGAGCGAATCTGTGCTTTGTATAACAAAAGTAATTGTTCAGATTTGAAGTACTTTCGCACCTTTGAGAGGACACCTAGTTTTTTTGCAGCTAATTTTGCCTTGGACTCGATGTACGAGCCAAAGTTGAGCGTAGAAGTTGTAGTGTTGCTGGTATTGGAGATGGAAATGAAACCACGTCACTGTATAAACTGCTGATTATATTGTTCTTAACTGTACAAGTGACGCGGGGCGAGAGACTACCTCGCTCTCCGCTGTCCTCCCCTTATGTACTACATCAGTCACGTACCGTATGTGCTCCTACAACTATATCTGGCACGTACACGTACGTGCTCCTACATACACCCCTTCTTAAAAAAAAAAAGAGAAAACATAATTACAACAATCCAAAAAAACATTATTAAATCACAACTTGTTTACCTTATACAATTACGATAAACCTGTCACATGAACATATGTTTCCTTGCTAACCTTGGCACATTGACTTCGAACCGTTTTGCTCACTCAGCGTTCTAGCTTGACCTGCTGACTTATAGCTTAAAGCGAACTGGCATTTTTACAATTCTGCCAGATCGTGTTACTTTAGGTGTGCGCACATTAACTACACTATGCGAGTCTGATTTTTCGTTCTGAACATCGGTGTTAGCGTCGTCGTCTAAAATGTATGCCGGTTTTAAACGATCTATTGACACAGTACTAATTCTATCGTTAATCAAAATTTGGAAAACTTTTCCTTTTCGCGATATGACTTTATATGGCCCTGAATATGGAGAACAGAGCGGTCTTCTAACCGCGTCGATTCTCAAAAATACGTGCGAACAAGAACTCAGATCCACATGTACAAATATATTTTTACCAGTTCTTAATTTCCTATCCTTAGGTCTAATCTTATCCAAGGTGTCTCTTAATCTCATTATGTATGCTGGTGGATCGCTTATTTTAATGCTATTATCACCACAAAACTCTCCAGGCAAACGCAAACAATGTCCTAACGTGAATTCCGCTGCGCTTGTGAAATCGTTATCCACTTGACACGCAGCTCTCAACCCTAACATAACAGTAGGCAATTCCCTTAGCCAGTCTTGGTTGTTATCTAATCTAGCCATCAATGCAGTTTTTAATGACCTATGCCATCTTTCGACTTTACCATTGCATTGAGGGTGATACGGGGTAGTTCGCGTCTTCTGTATACCTAGGATTTTCATGAGATCTGTAAATAATTCACTTTCAATTGCCTCCCTGATCCGTCGTGATCTTTTTGGGGCAACCAGACCGACAAATCAAGTCTCATAAACCGCCTCTGCGACCGTTCCTGCTGTCATATTCCCTACCGGACAAATCTCTATCCATCTCGTGCGCCGATCTATCATCGTCACGCAGTACCGATAACCTTGTTCCGTCACGGGTAGTGGTCCTATTAAATCTACATGTAAATGTTCAAAACGGTCTCCTTCCTCGAAACTGCCTAGTCTAGATACCGTATGTCGGACTATCTTACTCTTCTGACAACGCATACACGTCTTGACCCACTTACCTACGTCTTTATTCATTCCTGGCCAAAAACCTTTTTTACACAGCAAAGCACGTGACGCCCTAACTCCCGGTTGCGCCAATCCGTGAAACTTTTCAAATATAGCTTTTCTGGATAGCCCTGGAATGTAAGGTCTAACGTGTTTACCAGAAGTCTCACAATAAATCTGTTCATCTGTATCATCTAAACTCATGCGTTTCAATTGTATGTTGCTGTTCGACCCTGATCTTAATAAATTTGCCAACTCTGCGTCCGTCGCTTGCTCTTTTGCAATTTCCGTATATTGCAACGCGGATGTAACTGTGATCGATTCTATACGTGATAACGCATCAGCGACGGCGTTATGTGCTCCAATTACGTGACGTATGTCACTTGTAAATTCACTAATAAACAATAACTGTCGGGCACGTCTCGGTAATTCCTTATTCGATCCTATGTTTGAAAACGCATATGTGAGCGGTTTGTGGTCTGTATAAACCGCAAAATCTCTACCTTCAATCCAATCTCGAAAATAAATAATACCCGAATAAATCGCCAAAAGTTCCTTGTCGTATGTACAGTACTTTTTCTGGGATTCCGTGAGCTTCTTTGAAAAATAACCTAGTGGTCTCCATACTCCATTTTCCTTCTGTTGCAACACCGCGCCTATACTAAAGTCTGACGCGTCTGTCATAAGAGCTAACTCTGCCCCTGGACTCGGGTGCGATAACGTGGCAGCATTTTGTAAGTTTTCCTTACACCTTTCAAATGCTCTAATTGCCTCTTCAGTCCATACTATTCTACTCTTATCCTTCTTCTTTGCGCCATGCAAATATCTATCCAAAATTCCTTGCACTTGCGCAGCGTTTGGTATGTGCGTTCTATAAAAATTTAACATACCCAAAAACCTGCGTAACTGTTCTACCGTCTCCGGTTTTGGATAGTCCTGAATAACCTTGACTTTATCAGGTAAAGGACTTATTCCCTTTTCCGAGACCTCGTAACCTAAAAAATCTATTTTACTTTTCTCAAACACACATTTTCCTATATTAATTGCCATTCTATATTTCTGCAACCGCTCAAATAACATACCCAAATGCTTTTTATGCCAGGTTGCATTTTTTGAGCCAATTATTATGTCATCTAAGTATCCAAACAAAACTGATTGCTCAGCATTACTGACGCTGTCATTGACCCCATTATTTATCTTTTCAATGCCAGCTAAAACTTTCGTGTTTATAAATCTTTGAAACGTCTGCGCTGCATTGCGTAACCCAAATGTCAATCTTGGAAATTCGAAAAGACCAAACGGCGTAATAATTGCTGTTTTTTCTATATCTTCTGGTCTAACCTTTAAAAAATGATAGGCTCTACAGATATAAATTTTTGAAAACACTGTCATGCCATGCAAACCGTACGTGAAGTCCTGCACTCTAGGAATTGGATATCGGTCAGGCTTTGTTATCGCATTAAGCATCCTATAGTCACCGCAAGGACGAATACCTCCATCCTTCTTAGCAACCACATGTAACGGGGATGCCCATGCACTTTTTGACGCTCTACATATCCCTAATTCCTGCATTAACTCGAACTCTTTCTTGACCTTATCATACCTGTGGGGCGGCAATCGTCTTGCCTGCGCGTGAACCGGTGGGCCTGTAGTTTCGATATGATGGTACACTGAATGCTCTGGAATGTCCTTAAAAGTAGGCGGCCGCGTGATTTCCTGAAATTCTTCCAGTAAGTCTGCGTATGGGTGATTACTACTAATGCACCTTACCGCACCTTCACAACTTATACTTTTAGATCCACAAGCATACATTTTTGTTTCTAAATCTACCAACCTATTATTATATAAATCTACCGTAAGCTTAAAATTCCTCAAAAAATCGGCTCCAATTATCGGCTGTTTAACGTCGCACACAATAAATGGCCATTTGAAAACTCTCCTTAGTCCAAAAGTTATATCCAAGTAACAAATATCGTACGTCCTTATTTCACTATCGTTAGCCGCGTACAATTTAAAATCGCATGTCTCTGTCATCCGCCTTTTCACACAATTTCTTGGAATGACCGAAATATTAGCTCCGGTATCTATTAAAAATGTTAACTTAGAGGAATTATCTTTAACTAACAAACGGTGATTCTTCGCAACCTGACCTGTCGTACATTCGTCCACCGTATTCGAACATACCGCTCCTAGTTTTCCGCTTGCTTCCTGCTCCACGCACAAGGCTGCTCACAACGCGTAGCATTTTCCTTGAACCGGAAATGGAACCTGCACAGCCAACCTGGATCACCTGGTGCTCTTCTCTTCCGCGAACCAGACCTGTTTCCGCTCCATCTCTGCCGGCTCCTGCTTCTCCCGCGCTCTCGACCTTGAACCTCGGTGCGTAATGAGGCCACTTCTAAAGCGAGTTTCGCCATCTGGTCGACTAGCTCCGTAAGAGGTAAATGCGGTACCTGCTCGACGCTCCCGGACACAGCAGCAATGTCGTAGGTGGTGGTGTTCTCTACGATATTGTCAGCTATACTTGCCAAACTGTCCAGCGCCTGGTCTTGACACACCGCAATGACTGTTCTGACGGAGGCTGGCATCCTGGATAGCCACAAGCTCTTTAACGTCTGCTCCGAAACCTGCGCTGGTCGTCCCAACTCTCTCATACGCCGGAGCAGCTGCGTAGGCTTCTGCGACCCCAGTTCTAACTCTGACACGAGCTTCTGGAACTGTCGCTCAGCACTCTCCTCGTAAACTTGCAGCAGCCGGTCCTTCAGCGCCGTATACTTGTTGTTTTCCGGCGGCGTTGTCACCAGGTCACTCACCTGTCGAATTGAGTCTCTCCCCCAATTTTGAGATGTTAAATCTTGTCTCATCTCCTTGTTTCCGCGGTGTCATTACTGCTTCAAACTGGGCAAACCATAACCGCGGCATGTCAACCAACCCAAAAATCAGGAAGTCTCGTTGACACACCTATAGCGGCCAGGGTCAAATCATCGGAATGTGTCCGCTCATCATTCTTGCCTTGCTGACCCGCTTGCCCACTTACTGGCTTCGTTTGCGGAAACATAGTTGGAAGTATACAAAAATTACGCAGCAACACCAAAAAATTTGTTCTGAATCTTCACTGTTCAATTTTCTGTTCAATTTCTGTTTGGGGTCACCACTGTAGACCCTCTGTAGATCACGTTGGGAACAGGAGATCACGAGTTCGAATCACGTCGGGAACAGGAGATCACGAGTTCGAATCACGTCGGGGGTCACCACTGTAGGTGTTGCTGGTATTGGAGATGGAAATGAAACCACGTCACTGTATAAACTGCTGATTATATTGTTCTTAACTGTACAAGTGACGCGGGGCGAGAGACTACCTCGCTCTCCGCTGTCCTCCCCTTATGTACTACATCAGTCACGTACCGTATGTGCTCCTACAACTATATCTGGCACGTACACGTACGTGCTCCTACATACAGAACAATATAATCAGCAGTTTATACAGTGACGTGGGCGAGAGACTACCTCGCTCTCCGCTGTCCTCCCCTATGTACTACATCAGTCACGTACCGTATGTGCTCCTACAACTATATCTGGCACGTACACGTACGTGCTCCTACATACAGAACAATATAATCAGCAGTTTATACAGTGACGTGGGGCGAGAGACTACCTCGCTCTCCGCTGTCCTCCCTTATGTACTACATCAGTCACGTACCGTATGTGCTCCTACAACTATATCTGGCACGTACACGTACGTGCTCCTACATACAGAACAATATAATCAGCAGTTTATACAGTGACGTGGGGCGAGAGACTACCTCGCTCTCCGCTGTCCTCCCCTTATGTACTACATCAGTCACGTACCGTATGTGCTCCTACAACTATATCTGGCACGTACACGTACGTGCTCCTACAAAGTCAAGGTAACGCCCAAAAGCTCAAGATGATCAGTAACCGGTACGGATACACCTCGAAAAGTAGGAGTACGTTGAAATGCGGAGAACAGACACGCCTGCGTCTTTCCCTCGTTAAACTTGATGTGTGTCGTGACGAATTGAATGAGAAAACTTATTAGCCGCGCCCCCCGGTGTTACCCGCAAAGTATCCGTACCCGTTATTTTGCCGAGATAAAAAGCCTATGTGTTCTTCCAGACTATAAATCTACTAAATCTACGGTTTATTCCGAACCTGCCCCGCTACCGGGTTAGGTTAGGAACAGCAATAAAAAATGAGTGCGTGTACTTATGTACGCGCGTGAGAAGTTATAAGTACTTCTTTTATTTTATTAAATTTATCGCCACCGAAAATTTATCCAATATATAACATTCAAATACTGGCAATACATTGTCCAATCTTTCAATAATTTATTTGATTCTTGAGCTGAGCCAGCTGAGCAAAGTTGACAGAGAAGAGCGGCAACAGCGCGTTACCCGCGTATGTCACGAGCTGGCAACGTCGCGCGTCTTCGCGTCTGAATGGTCAAATAGATTAGTATGAAAATCGAACCACCTTAAGCAGACAACTTCATACTGTTAATTTTGTGTCACAGGTGCGCGCGCATCTTTAAATTTCACTCTCATCATTTTTTCATAACGCGCCTAAAGAAGTAACTTCAAAATATGAATTTTCATTCCCAACCTAACCCTCTTCCTAACCTGACCCGAAATGAAGTTCCGATCCTAAAAAATCGATTACCGATTACTAAAAAAAAGTCCTAACTCCAGGAACTATAGGACTAATAACGTACTAAGTAGGGTTGTTGATTCGAGGTTAACTTAGGAACTTTATTTCCGGCTCAGGTTTAGAAGAGGGTTACGTTCGTAATGAAAAAATGAATCACTTTTGCTGTTTGTTCCTAACCTAACCCGGTCAGGTTCGGAATAAACCACATCATGGTTTTCGGGTCAGGTTAGGAAGAGGGTTAGATTGGGAATGATTTTTGACGTGACAACGTCTTATAAATTGGTTTGCCGGGTGACACTTCAAGAAACTGCGTTACGCTCCGCTCACGTTATGCGCTCACAACGAGAGCGAGTGAGAGGCACGCGTCCCTTCCACTGGGGCATGGTTAGCCCGCCTAAGAGCGAGAGAGACAGACATAAAAAGTGAAAGGCACGCGTCCCTTCCGTAAAATTATTTTACCACTCAAAGTCGTTGTCACGTAAAACTTTCGCCCGTATACCGACTTTACAGGCAACCAATTTTTTTTTCTGTTCCTAACCTAACCCGGTAGCAGGTCAGGTTCGGAATAAACCAAATCTACCTGTATCCCAAATTTCAACCCGATCCGTTCATACATAACGACGTGATTGAGCAACAAACATCCATACATTGACTTTTATAATATAGTAGGATCTAGCTAAGCTTAGGTACTTCATTTCTCAGTAAGCATTATCATTTGTTATGTTCAGTGTCAGGTACTTGGGAGTTATCAGAACAATCTAAAGTTGACTCCCTTGGCTTACTACCATCAGACAAGTGGCGCCACTTTAGCTTACAACTAACGATCCTGAAATAGGGATGTTAACACTAATCACAAATTAATGCTTAGTGTTCATTTTGTGATAGATTGTAAATTTATAGAATATCGAAAATCATTTTTTTATAATTTAACTGTACCCTGCCACGCTTCGCTGTGGCACATATGTGTCTGATGCAAAAATTAAATAAAAACAATTCTTGATGCGGATTATATATCATTCTAAAATTTCAGCTCGATCGGTGCAGAACTTTTTGAGTTTTTGAAGCGTACACTGGTACACTCCGCGAGGTATAAGCTGAGCTTTGCATTAGTGTGAGTGATCACCAATCAGGCAGGAGCTTGAAATTTTGTCCGCGAGGTATAGGCTGAGCTTTGCATTAGGGTGAGTGATCACCAATCAGGCAGGAGCGCGGCGAGACAGAATGGCGCCGCGCCTAAGGCCGGTTGTCACACCTACACTATCCATGTACACTCACACAAATGCAAAGCTCAGCTTATGCCTCGCGGAGTGCGGAGTACATTGGTAGACAATTCGCACACAACACTATCTGACCCCAAACAAAGCTAAGCTTGGAAGATGGCGGCCAGATAGCTGATATAATACTTATATAGTTGTAAATACATACTTATTATACATAGAAACACCCAGACACAGTACAAATATTTGAATTCATCACACAAATATTTGCACTGGGCCACGAGGCCAGTCAAAATTTACTAGTGTACCTACCTACAATGAAGTGATGATTTTACTTTATAATAAACTAGCGGCTTAGTGGCCCGTTCCGGCTTCGCTCGGATAACCTAGAACCAACTGCAGCGCCATCTGCCGGGGTGATTTGTGAATATTAACCATCCAGGTCCCTACCCAAACGTATACAAAACAAAATCATTTAAATCGGTCGAGCCGTTTAGGAGGAGTTTACTTACAACGAAAAGTAGCATTGATTTTAAAAAAATATACCTACTAGCGGCACCTCCCGGCTTCGCTCGGATAGTAACCAAAATATCAAGTGCAGTGCCATCAACCGGGCTGATTTGTGAATCTAAACCTTCCAGGGCCCTGCAAAACCCAAGCGTATACAAAAAAAAATCATTCAAATCGGTCGAGCCGTTTAAAAGGGGTTCACTTAGGTACAACGAAAAGTGGCATTGATTTTTATATAACTATATAGATTAAAAAATAGGGGTTGGTGATAAAAGGGTAAAAATTTAGGGTTGTGTGTATTTTTTAATGCCACATTACAAAAAAATAAAAACAAAAAAAAATTGACCAAAAATTAAATAAGTATAATAAGAACAAAATTAAAAATTTTGATTAACCCCCGACTACCTTAGATTTGTTATCTGTACAACATTCTACTAGTCAAGCCCTTTCATTTGATACCCATATTAAGGAAGTTGTGAAACAAGAACAAAATTAAAAATTTTGACTAACCCCCGACTACCTCAGATTTGTTATCTTTACAACATTCTACTAGTCAAGCCCTTTCATTTGATACCCATGTCGAGGTAGTTGTGAAAAAAAATAATGTAATCCGCCATTTTGTGGTGGCGGCCATCTTGGATTTGAAATTTGTTATAGTGTATAGTATTCTACTAGTCAAGCCCTTTCATTTGATACCCATATTGAGGTAGGTTGTGAAGAAATATTTTGTCCGCCATTTTGTGGAGGCGGCCATCTTGAATCGATATTAACCAAACATAGCTAAGAACATCCGCACGGATATTAACCTTCAAATAAAAAAAAACCGCATCGAAATCGGCTCATCCGTTTGAGCTCTACGGTGCCACAGACAGACACACACAGACAGACAGACAGACAGACAGACAGACAGACCGACAGACAGACAGACAGACAGACATCGACGTCAAACTTATAACACCCCTTTTTTTGGTCGGGGGTTAAAAAGAAATGTAATTTGCCATTTTGTGGTAGCGGCCATCTTGGATTTGAAATTTGTCATAGTGCAAAGTATTCTACTAGTCGAGCCCTTTCATTTGATACCCATATTGAGGTAGGTTGTGAAGAAATATTTTGCCCGCCATTTTGTGGAGGCAGCCATTTTGAATCGATATTAACCAGACATAGCTAACAACACCCGCACGGATATTAACTTTCAAATTAAAAAAACCGCATCGAAATCGGCCCCACCGTTTGAGCTCTACGGTGCCACAGACAGACACACACACAGACAGACAGACAGACAGACAGACAGACAGACATCGACGTCAAACTTATAACACCCCTTTTTTTGGTCGGGGGTTAAAAAATATTTTTAGGGGTGAACAACCCTTATCACTTAGGGGTGTGAAAAATAGATGTTGGCCGGTTCTCAGACCTACTCAATATTCTCACAAAATTTCATGAGAATCGTTCGAGCCGTTTCGGAGGAGTTCGATTACGCACCCCGTGACAGAAGAATTTAATATATTAGATATTTAGTACAACGTACAAACTACAAACCGTCTAGTTCACGATTTTCGGCACAAACCTCGAGTTCATTTCTATTATTATCTATGCTATGTCTCATTTTCTAGGAGGAAATTATTATCAGTAGGTAAACAAACATCAATTTAATAGTTATGTAGATTACGATAGCGCTTGAAGTGAATTACTTATTCAAACTGCCTATGTCATACGGGTGAATCCTAACAGGAAAACCTAGGGTAACTACCGTGAGAGTTTAGGTCGGTCTGCCAATATGTAGTCAATTTGTAGATGTTCCAAAGACACGAACAAAGAGATTGTTCTAGTCTATAGTGGTCTATAGATAATTCAGGTGTGCTTAGTGTAAGTAGTTAGGTTTGTAGTGTAGTGTATGTAGTTCTCATTGTATTTTAGTTTTGTAAATAAAGGCTCTGCCCAGATAAAAAAAAACTTTAAAAAAAAAAGAGATTTGACTCAACATTTGTGATAAGGACGTCAAGGCTATGGAATACGTTGCCTGAGTGGGTTTTTCCCGATGGTTACAATCTTTGTCTTCAAATCGAGATTGAATCGGTTACTTTACGGTATCGGTAATCGGTAAACACGTTCCATAATAGACATGGTCGTTTAACGTCAGGCGAGATGGCGGTAAAATGTGAACCTACAAAGTAAAAAAATAAACAAGAAAAAAAAATTAAAAAATTTTGATTAACCCCCGACTACCTCATATTAGTTTTCTGTACAACATTCTACTAGTCAAGCCCTTTCATTTGATACCCATATTAAGGGAGTTGTAAAAAAAGAAATGTATTTCGCCATTTTGTGGAAGCGGTCATCTTGAATTTTAAATTTGTCATAGTGCAATGTATTCTACTAGTCAAGCCCTTTCGTTTGATACCCATATTGAGGTAGTAGTGAAAAAATGATATAATTCACCATTGTGTGGTGGCGGCCATCTTGGATTTGATTTTTTTATAGTGTATAGTATTCTACTAGTCAAGCCCTTTCATTTGATACCCATATTGAGGTAGGTTGTGAAGAAATATTTTGTCCGCCATTTTGTGGTGGCCGCCATCTTGAATCGATATTAACTAAACATAGCTAAGAACATCCGCACGGATTTTAACTTTTAAATAAAAGAAACCGCATCGAAATCGGCCCATCCATTTGAGCTCTACGGTGCCACAGACAGACACACACACAGACAGACAGACAGACATCGACGTCAAACTTATAACACCCCTTTTTTTGGTCGGGCGTTAAAAACACGCTTTTACTCGCGTTGTAGTTGCAGGCGCGGTTTGAGCGGGTCAGGTCGCAGAGGGCATGACCCTCAAAATCGTCGACGTAAAATTGAAAAACCTACATTTTTTTCTACAGCGGGAAAACAACTGGAACGGCAACTATTCGGGTAAAATCTTGGGGCGCTACTAGTAACTTCTTTTTACTCAAAATATTGTATTATTATTTGTGACTCAAAATATTGTATTATTATTTCCCAAAAATTGAGACGACTGCGCCTGAGTTTTTATTCAAAGTGGAACCCATAATAACATTATCATTATTATTCTACAGCCAATCTAACTGTTCAATGGATCCCGACTGTTTAGTTGATATGTTCCTTTACTAGAATAAGTACCTATATTTTATTCTCTGCAATAGTATTAATTCAATAACAAATCTAAGTGCTTGTTTAACTCTTTTCAGTTTTTATAGTATGTAAGTACGTAGTTTGGTTCACTTTTTGTGCAGTCGGGTTTTTTGAGTTTTTTAATTATTTATTTTTAAATTCTATTAGGCTGTTTCGCATGTTGGTGATGCGAGCTCATTTTCACCTATCCACAAAAAAACGTCTAGTGAGCACGCCCCGGGGCCTACCGCCGAATGAAAACTGTCTTAGTTTTGAGGTTTCTCTCTCTTTTCTTTGTGTTTGAAATGATAGTCGTGTGCAGTGTTTCCCTCGCCTCAATTGAGATTTCCCCCTTTTTCCCCTCAAAACTTATTCTGTAGTTCTGACACCCCCCCTCAGGAGAGATTCAAATATAAAAATAAGTAATATTTAAGCTTTCATGCCTCATCGAAAACCACATTATACGAAACATCGCCATATTGAAAAAAAATGGAACTGATATATCTGACTCTGAATTATAAGGAAATTTTCCTCAATATGACGAAGTTTTTGTATTTGTTTGATTAGGCATGATTTCCCCTTTACATCACTTTCCCCTTTTTATTCCCCTCTGGACCCTAATTTCCCCTCAAAAGGGGAAGTTCCCCTCATTGTGGAAACACTGGTCGTGTGTGATAGCGGTGTTGTGAACCCACAACATTTTCAAACAAAAAACCGCCTAAGTGTGAGTGGGCCTGGAGAACGACGGGTTCCGCACCATTAGCAAATAAACGGCGAAACCCTCTTATGGGAGCCCCCTTAATTATTTGTATTTAAAGAGAACATAAAACTAAATATTCTGTGAATAGTTTAAAGCGTCTACCTGTCACCGTTATAAGTATCGAGCAAGAAACGGTAAAAAAATCAAGTTTGTTGATTGGGAGCCCCCTTAAATATTTATTTAGTATGTTTTGTTTTAGCGGCAATAGCATCATCTGTGAAAATTTCAACTGTCATGTAGATATCATCGTTCTTGGGATACAGCCTGGTGACAGACGGACGCGCTCACTCCACTTGGATCCACAGCTAGGATCCACATGTGGATCCACGGTCCCTTTTTTTTCCTCTTGAATCCACCGGTGGATCCATGGATACTTCGGTTTCCTCTTGAATCCACCGGTGGATCCATGGACACTTAGTTTTCCACTTGAATCCACCTGTGGATTTATGGACACTTTTTTTGTCCACTTAAATCCACAGGTGGATTCATGGATACATTGTTTTGGACAGCGAAGTCCCAGTAATAGGGTCCCGCTGTTACCCTTTGGGTACGGAACCCTAAGCAGTTTTCACTTCGAAATGTAGGTATTAGTAGGTGAAGACGGTTCGCATCGCTAGTCGCAAGTAAACAGGTAAATCCCTCCCGAGAGGAATTCTCCGTAATCTGAGTCATCGCATCTTTGTAATTGCAACGCAAGACATGCGCACTTGGCGTCTTATTGTCTCAGTCAATAGGTATGTAGACATGTGAATATATAGATACTAGCGGCCCGCCCCGACTTCGCACGGGTACATACACACACACACACCCTTTTTTTTGTATCGGGTTTAAAAAAAAGTAAAATTATAAAGGGAGTTTGAATTTTTTTTATGATTTTTTTTATTAATGTTTTTTTGTATTTTTTATTTTAAAATTTTATACATATATAATATTATTTACAAAAAAAAAGCCATTAGTTTTAGTGAGTCAGAGCTTCCCTGTAAACGATA
This sequence comes from Ectropis grisescens, assembly GCA_017562165.1. Lineage (NCBI taxonomy): Eukaryota > Metazoa > Arthropoda > Insecta > Lepidoptera > Geometridae > Ectropis > Ectropis grisescens. The sequence continues at coordinate 7,891,299 of CM029790.1, forward strand.
TTTGAAGTAGTTTTATTTTGTGGCAGCAAAATAAACTGATTTTCAGGAGCTCCGACACGTGATAAGCCAACATACAGTTGGCCATGAGTGAAACATTCTTTTCGTAGGTCGATCCCTAATAATTCGAAGGTTTGGCCCTGGGACTTGTTAATAGTTAACGCGAAAGATGATTTCACCGGAAACTGAAGTCGTTTAAAAGGGATTGGCAGATCAGTTGGAATCATCGGTATCCTCGGTATATGAGCTAGTTGACCAGCTGCTGGGCCAGTGATAAAATGTTGTTCAGCAAGCCGCTGCGAACGCTCGATACTTGAGCACGCGATTGCGACGCGTATTCTCTCCGACTTGCAAGGCGATTTTCAGTTTCTGATGAAGATTCCTCATTACGCCGTATTTTTATTGCCCTCGCCTGGGAACTATGTTTAGAAAGTTGATATCTTGATCTTTTTGGAATTTTAGGGCATTACCTATAAAATGAAAAATAGAAGGAAATAAATAATTAAACAGGCTATTACTAAATTTTTGCTTATTGAACTATATGAAGTACTAAGCTGTTTGAATAATTAAAATATAAGTTATATTTATTATCAGGTAAGTAGTAGGTACTTATTGAAAGAAAATTAAAAATATGGGCGTAGAAAACTACCTTTTACTAAATTTTTGCTTAAATTTTGAACAGGAATGAATACCCATGAAATACTACTATAAGCAGTTTGAAAAGTTACATTAAAATATAATATTTATTATCATATACTCTTTTACCTACGAAACGAATTTAAAGCGAATTCAAAAATTTTTCAAGCTAAAATCATACGATCACGCACACGACCGCTGCGTAGGGAGCCGATCGCGCGAGTGAGCCGCGCGGCACTTTATTTTATTACATTGACTCGCGACACTTTTTGTAGATAATGATGAGTTCTGCAAAGTCGTAGTAAATGATTTTGTTCTATCATCAATAGTTTTCGCAGCGCACGCGACGTAAGGAATTTTCAGGTCTTTTTTTACACCTTATGTTACATTATTGGAGTTTTAGTAAGGATTCCTAATTTTTTTTAAATATAATATACCCTATGTTACTCGGGGATAATGTAGCTTTCCAAAGGTGAAAGAATTTTTGAAATCGGTCCAGTAGTTTCGGAGCCTATTCATTACAAATAAACAAACAAACAAATCTTTCCTCTTTATAATATTATATATTATATATTATAAGTATAGATATAGATTATCAGGTAAGTAGTAGGTACTTATTGAAAGAAAATTAAAAATATGGGCGTAGAAAACTACCTTTTACTAAATTTTTGCTTAAATTTTGAACAGGAATGAATACCCATAAAATACTACTATAAGCAGTTTGAAAAGTTACATTAAAATATAATATTTATTATCATATACTTATTTACCTACGAAACGAATTTAAAGCGAATTCAAAAATTTTTCAAGCTAAAATCATACGATCACGCACTCGACCGCTGCGTAGGGAGCCGATCGCGCGAGTGAGCCGCGCGGCACTTTATTTTTTTACATTGACTCGCGACACTTTTTGTAGATAATGATGAGTTCTGCAAAGTCGTAGTAAATGATTTTGTTCTATCATCAATAGTTTTCGCAGCGCACGCGACGTAAGGAATTTTTCAGGTCTTTTTTTTACACCTTATGTTACATTATTGGAGTTTTAATAAGGATTTCTAATTTTTTTTAAATATATTATAGCCTATGTTACTCGGGGATAATGTAGCTTTCCAAAGGTGAAAGAATTTTTGAAATCGGTCCAGTAGTTTCGGAGCCTATTCATTACAAATAAACAAACAAACAAATCTTTCCTCTTTATAATATTAGTATAGATATTAGTATAGATAATTTACTCGTATACTTAGCCAAAAGCGATGTTTTCAGTTTTATGAGAAATTAAGAGCCATCAGCGGTTTGACATTATTTTCTCGCAATTAAAAGTAGCCTATGTATTTTATTCCAGATATGATCAAGTGTATTAATTAACCTACGGTGCTGAAACGTGGACACTGACAGTCAAAATGGTTCGCAAGCTCAAAGTCGCCCAGCGAGCTATGGAAAGAGCTATGCTTGGAGTTTCTCTGAGGGATTGCATTCGCAATGAAGTAATTCGTCAGAGAACTAAAGTGACCGACATAGCTCACCGTATTAGTAAGCTGAAGTGGCAGTGGGCCGGACACATCTGTCGCAGACCTGATAACCGTTGGGGTAGACGGGTTCTGGAGTGGAGACCGAGAATCGGTAAACGTAGTGTAGGACGCCCTGAGACTAGATGGAGTGACGATATTCGAAAAGCTGGTGGCGCTTGGAAACGGAAGACCAAGGATCGAGCTGAGTGGCGCATCATGGGAGAGGCCTATGTCCAGCAGTGGACAAGTACAGACTGATGATGATGATGTATTAATCAAAGTTCCAGACTATAAGCTATCTGTGTTCCGAATTTAAGCCCGATCTGAGCTACAAACATATTTTTAATTAACACGCTTTTATTACGTGTATTATCTTCACTTGTAGACACACACAACTATGTACATATGTAAGAAAATATTTTAATCTTAATTTGACCCCCTTCCCGGTCTTCGATTAGGGCGAAAATTTGCTTTTGCTGAGTTCTGATGACAATACATGACTGGCTAAGAAACATCATTACAAATCCAATATGGCGGCCTCCCCAAGATGGCGGACTGGCTGTTTGAAATGGACCCCCATGATATGGGTGTCAAATGAAAGGGTTTGCTGTCAGGAATACGAAAAAAATGGTCACGTGACTTAAATCCATGATGGCGGATTGGCTATTTGAAATGCACCCAATGTCATCTGTCCATCTTGGCTACATTTAATCGCTACTGTATTCAGTGAAGAGTAACAGCATTCAGTAAGTTTGCATAATAAATTCAGAAGCGACAATTGCTACTTCTAAATTCAGTTACTAAATTTATCGGGTAAGTGTTTGTACCCAATAAGGCTTTTAACAAGATACTAAAATTTGTTCACAGGCAGGCAATGTAGGCTACCTATTACAAGTATTCGTTTTTTTCCTTGTTTTTTTGCTAACTTATGATTCACATTGTAGATGTGTCTTCCGCATAATGAATAATTATGATCTGTTTTCTAAGTGTCAGCTGTGAGTGACAAATGGGTGAAACAATATTTATGTCAGATTATTATTTACACGTACAGAGCTTTTGATACAGCGGACCGACGGTTATTCCCTGTCGACGACTTCACCTCCATGTGAAAACATCACTGTATTTTGGTTTGAAGGGCAATGTTCAGTAAAATTGCAGATAAGCACAGTGCAATCTGTGATGCTGGGTATTGGCAGCCCCGGATCAAAAAATTTTTTTAAAATCTAATAATGCCGCCGGGGTGGCGGTGCATCGGTGTATCTACTCATGATGTCATGACCACCATATGCGCAGGAGGGACATAACTCTAATTTTTTTTTCCCTCAAGTATCTAGCTCCCCTAACTTCATATGAGAAAGAAAGAATTTATGATGATGATATTGGATCGGATATTACGACGATGACATGAATTACGTGACCAGTCGCTCAATTTGGCGCCCCCTGAGGCGTGCCGCCCGGGGCATGTGCCCCAGATTGATACCCTTTGGGTACCGAACTGTAACAACAAGAACAAAATTAAAAAATTGATTAACCCCCGACTACCTTAGATTTGCTATCTGTACAACATTCTACTAGTCAAGCCCTTTCATTTGATACTCATAATAAGGGAGTTGTGAAAAAAGAAATTTATTTCGCCATTTTGTGGAAGCGGCCATCTTGAATTTGAATTTTTTTATAGAGCAGTTAACATTTGATGGAATATCCATTCCATATAGTTACTCCGTAAAAACCTAGGTGTTCTTTTTGATCGTAATATGTCGTGGGTTCCTCAGATTACGGAAATTAGCCGCAAAATTTTTGCTTCTGGAGGATCTCTGCGTAGATTACGTAATTTTCTACCCACAACCACCAAAACTGCGTTTGCACAATCGCTTTTACTTCCCATTCTTGACTATGCCGACGTATGCTATTAAGACCTCACAGAGGAGTTGCTGGATAAACTTGAGCGCCTTCAAAACTTTTGTATTAGGTTCATATTTGGCTTGCGCAAATATGACCATGTGTCAGAATTCCGCGCTAAGCTCAAGTGGCTGCCCATCCGCCGTCGCCGGGATGCACATATGTACCTATACTTTCCCTTCTTTATAATGTTCTGTTTAATCCCACTTCCCCTCGTTATCTACAAGAGCGGTTTAATTTTCGACATTCTCTCCTCACTAGACCTCTAAGAGCATCAGATACTCTCACATTAGATATTCCACGGCACAACACTTCTTTTTACTCTTGTTCTTTCACAGTCAAGGCTGTGACTTTATGGAATTCTTTGCCCCTTGAAATTAAGCGTTCCCCCTCTCTTGATGTGTTCAAGACTCGTGTAAAGGCATACTTTCTTGAATTGTAGCTGCTGTACTATTTTATCTTCAGTGTATTTTTGTATGTATTATATTATATTTATATACTTACATATATTTATTAATATTTATTTATGTTAAAGGTGTAGATTTTGTTGTATTATTTTATTAGTGGTTGTTTCAGTTTTTTTTATTTTAATAGATTAGTTATTTGGTTGTTAAGTACATTATTTTTTATCACAATATTTTTTGTTAATGTAAATGATCTCCTTTTCCGTGCAAGGTTGCCTGGAAGAGATTGCTTTTAGCAATAAGGCCGCCCATTAAGAGCCTCACCTGATAGTGTCTAAGTTTATAATTTATTTTTCTTGTGTTTCTGAGGTTTTTTATAAAGAGTTTATTATTATTATTCTTAATGTTTTCTACTAGTCAAGCACTTTCGTTTGATAGCCATATTGAAGTAGTAGTGAAAAAAATATATAATTCGCCATTTTGTGGTGACAGCCATCTTGGATTTGTTTTTTTTTATAGTGTATAGTATACTACTAGTCAAGCCCATTCATTTGATACCCATATTGAGGTATGTGGTAAAAAAATATTTTGTCCGCTATTTTGTGGAGGCGGCCATCTTGAATCGCTATTAACCAAACGAAGCTAAGAACATCCGCACGGATATTAACTTTCAAATAAAAAAAAACCGCATCGAAATCGGCCCATCTGTTTGAGCTCTACGGTGCCACAGATACACATACACACACAGACAGATAGACATCGACGTCAAACTTATAACACCCCTTTTTTTGCTCGGGGGTTAAAAATAGATGATATTTCCTTATTTGTTATCTCTGCGGTTATTCCCTGTTGACACCTCACCTCGAGTGTGGCCTAATTGTTCTTATCGTTAATGTTATTGTTGCTTATTTGATATTAACTGGTGCTGCGTAAGACGCGGTAATGGTTTATTAAGATAAAACTTCTTGAAGTGAATATTTGTTGAGATTTGAGTAGTTTTTGATAGGAAAAAAAAATATGAGTTAATTTCTCCAACATGCTTATATGTAGCGGCGTAGCGTCGGAGCGTCGGCGGAGCAGGTCTGGATGTGCGTGTTGAATGTTTTTGAAGTGAAAACTTCTTTTGGCGCGCCACAAACAAATTTTTCGTGGCTGTGTATTGAATTCTAGCGTCACGCTCGGTAATGATTGAATTGAATATTATAAGAAATCTTCGGGTAAAATCGGAACCATGGCCATTGGTTATCTAGAAATGCGATAGCATTTCCCATTGGCCATTGACAATGCTGATGCATTTCTAGATGGGTATGCTCATGGCCACGCCCTCCGGTTTCACCGGCGTAGTTTCCAAAATAAGGTATCAAATCCTGAGTTATAAGTTTTCACTTCTATCGGCAGTTCCTATGACTGACAATTTTTTTTAATGAGTGAAATCTTGTGATTTGGCGCCACCAACATGCGTTACAGCAATAAATCTACAGACGACTACAGACAAACGAAGAGACGTATTGTACAACTTAGTATTGTTTAATATTTTATTTTTAATTCTAAGCTATAGGTTTTTACTCCTGCGGCTAATTATGACGGACAATTTTTTTATCCGATAAGTACTTACTATATTTTTTTATATATAGTACTAGCTGTTCCCTGCCACGCTTTGCTGTGGCACATTGTGATGCAAAAAATAGATAAAAACAATCCTTGATGCAGATTATACAGCATTGTAAAATTTCAGCTCGATCGGTACAGAACTTTTTGAGTTTTTGAAGCGTAGGTACACAAACCAACATAACATTTTTATTTATAGAGATAGAGTAACGAGACGAGCAGGGCATGTGCCTGATGGTAAGCAACATGCCTGCCACATAACAGCACAGTGAGCTATTGGAACACGTAGAGTCCAAACCTAGCACTGCACTGCGCTCGTCACCCAGAGATAAACGATGTTTTATCTCTCTGACCTGTAATTTCACTGGATATATTGCACTTTAAACCGGAACACAATAATGTTTGCACAATACTGCTTGCCGGTAGAATAACTGACAAAGGTAGTACTTCCCCAGGCGGACTCGGCAAAGAGTCCTGCCACTACTAAATACTATACATGCCCTGCGCGCGTTGTTACGCCACCTGTCGTAGCTACTCAGAAATCTTGTTTAGCTCATACACTTCTAGCTAAAGATCATCATAATGATATGATCAAATGCATACCTAGTGTACGATTTTATAAAGGACATTACAGACATACATTCATTTTCAGCGTACAGATAGATGGCCATCAGGGACAGAAATGGGGCCGTTGTGGACGCTCTGGGCCGGGAGGGGGGCGGCTTAGGCAAATGGCAATTAGACAAACACTCGATGTCGAGTCGATTACTAGCGGAAACCCAACCGGTAGTGATCGGCTCTACACACGAGCACAAGAATTAGATTTTAAATGTACCCAACTCCCCCCTATTTCCTCTTCTTCTCCTTACCCGAGAAATGTTTAAAAAAGACAATTGTAATTAATGACAAAGATCGCGGACCTCGGAGTCTGTGAAGTGGCTAATTTAAATAATAAAAAAATACATTCATTTTTATATATAAAGATCAGAGTTGATCTACTTATAAAAATTGGTTGCCTGTAAAGTCGGTATACGGGCGAAAGTTTTACGTGACAACGACTTTGAGTGGTAAAATAATTTTACGGAAGGGACGCGTGCCTTTCACTTTTTTATGTCTGTCTCTCTCGCTCTTAGGCGGGCTAACCATGCCCGAGTGGAAGGGACGCGTGCCTCTCACTCGCTCTCGTTGTGAGCGCATAACGTGAGCGGAGCGTAACGCAGTTTCTTGAAGTGTCACCCGGCAAACCAATTTATAAGACGTTGTCACGTCAAAAGTTGTCTTTCGGCCACAGATAATAAATTTAATATACCCTGGGTTCATTGTCTTTGCTTTCGGATAAATAAGTGTAAGTACACGTAGAACATCAGTTCTGGATAACCTTTTAAACAAGAATCTATGGAATCTCTCCTCACAGCTAACAAACATAGTTATTACACATACACAACTTTATAATACGAAAAACATTCGAGAGAATGTGGGTTAGCCGCGGTACTTTACATGGATAATATCACAAAAACAGTGAGCATTTCAAGTTTGTCTGTTAGTTTTTATTAATGAACAGATTTCTTTGCGTTTTTTTTTCAATTAAATGCCAGTCTCCTTGGTTTGTGGTTCTTAGCTATGTTTTGTTAATATCGATTCAAAATGGCCGCCACCACAAAAATACGGAGAAAATATTTTTCAAGAATAGAATACCTACTGTACTTAATATATTCATATCCGAGGTAGTAGAGCTAAATACACACCTATATGTTTTTCAATTTTGTTCATGCTAACTTTCAACAACTTAAAGACGTTTTTGTTCTTTTAGGAGTAGGATTCCTTGAAGAGTGCGCTTGAGAAAGTACCACAAGTATCTTTGTCAATTATACCGCCGAGCAGTATTGTGCTAAAATACTCACAAGATTTCAAATTTTGTCAAATACTAGAGCAGCATCAGAGGTGTCACCCGCGTTTTAAAGATTTCCTGTTTTTTCACGGAACCCTAATTTTTCCTTAAGCTGGATTGCCTAGAAGAGATTGCTCTCAGCAATAAGGCCGCCATTTGTGGCGCTAGTTCATAAATGTTTTACTGTATTGTGTCACAATAAAGAGTTATTAAATTAAATAAAGAGTTATAGAGTCTATCTGATTATTTAGGTCAAGTAAGAGAAGCCTATGTTATGCCTTAGACAGACAAAAATTAAAAAAATTGGTTGCCTGTAAAGTCGGTATACGGGCGAAAGTTTTACGTGACAACGACTTTGAGTGGTAAAATAATTTTACGGAAGGGACGCGTGCCTTTCACTTTTTATGTCTGTCTCTCTCGCTCTTAGGCGGGCTAACCATGCCCGAGTGGAAGGGACGCGTGCCTCTCACTCGCTCCCGTTGTGAGCGCATAACGTGAGCGGAGCGTAACGCAGTTTCTTGAAGTGTCACCCGGCAAACCAATTTATAAGACGTTGTCACGTCAAAAAATCGCAATTATAATATTAATCGGACGACACGTTTATAATTAAGAATACTATAAACTTATACATAATGATGGAACATTAAACCACTCCTGTGTTTAGTTCCCAGGCCCGACAAGGCAGGCAACAGTTGCTCTCCGCCGACGTATTCATACTATTTATATCTAAAAAAAACTTAATAGCTGTCAAGCAATCCAGTTTGACATCGAATGACTCAATTCCAATTTATATATTCACCGAACTATATTAACCATCATCTATGCTAATATAGAAAGAGCGTAGGTTTTGTATGTTTGTTTATTTAAGTTTTTTTTTACATGCAGGATAAGTGCCTGTTTTACACAAAACCAATGAGGTATTTTCAAGATCCAAAAAGACCTGTCGAAGACAGTTACCTATTTCACAATAGGGGGAGCCAATATTTTATAAACACAGGTAAAACTTTGAACTATTTTTGACAAGCCAATTTGCAACTGGAAAACAGCTCATTAAAATGTCAACATTACTGCAAATTTCTTTTGTAATTATACGCCTCTGTTTGACATAAAGTAAAGAGTCTTTAGTATCTATAGTATAGTAAAGCGCCACCGTTTCATGGTTGATGTTCCAAAAACACGAACGAAAAGATTTGAGTCCACGTTTGTGATAAGAACGTCTTGGTTGTGGAATGTGTTGCCTGAGTGGGTTTTCCCCCGATAGTTACAATCTTGGTGTCTTTAAATCGAGAGTGAATCGGTTTCTTCTAGGTAAGCACGCTCCATCGTAGACCGCATCATCGCTTAACATCAGGCGAGATGGCGGTCAAGTGCAAACCTATTAGTTAAAAAAAATCTAACACAAAGGTGTTCTTCAGCAATTACTTGATAATAGTAAGCATCATGATTAAATGTTTTCCATAGCTGGCCATAGGCATCTCTCACAATACGTCACACAATCCTGTGCTTGCCGGTTATCTGCCGGTTGCAGATATAAAGCTTAGTTTTAGTTCCAAGCAAATCCATGCGCAAGCGCATGATGCCGTCTATAATCGTGTCTAGGGGCCTCCTAGGGGCGAGCCAAAAGTCAATACACCTGGCCACCTGGATATCATTAGCATACATCGGTGTCGTATGGATTTACACTTTGGATGTGGACGGACCTCTTTGATGATTAATGACGGAGACCTACCGTTGGTCTTGAAGAAAAATGTGATGATAATGATGACCTATGTGTGTTTGCTTTATGGCCGAATTTCGACCCCTAGTTCCAATTAAATACGAAATTTCATAGTTTTATAGTATTGAGTGACGAGACGAGCAGGCCACGTACTTGATGGTAAGGAACATGCTTGGCCATAATAGCACAGTGACACTCGACTATTGAAACATGAAGAGTTTAAATCATTTCCTAACACTGCACTGCGTTCGTCACCCAGAGATATAAGTTAACCGTTAACTTGTCATTTTACTGGAAACATAGCCCTTCGAACCGGGTGGTTTGTAATGAATTTACGATATTGTCGCTTTATAAAACACCAGCATTAGCAGCACTGTCCCAAACTCTACACCACCCACAAAAATACGAACTCGAATATCGTGAACTGTCACAACTGGTATCAAGGTACCGTCTGACCGCGATCGAGTCGAGAACCGTCTGTAGCACCCGACAGAAACCAGTAAAATGTATTCTCATGGTAATGCGCTCGTTTGTATGCCGCTCCGTCTGCGACGCAACTTCTTCGGTTACACGGAGCGGTCGCGTCTTCTGCCCGTAGGGGTGACAGGTGGAGACGGCCAGCCACGAAGAATCCATTTCGAACTTCTAAGAAGTAGACCCCAAAAGGTTCTCCATTCTCCGCCCTATTCTCCTGCGGTCAATTACAGATCTCCAAAGGTTCTCCTTACCCCCCTACTTTCTTTTTCTTCTCCTAATCTAGCATCACGCACATGAGTTTGAAAAGACAGTGATAGACAAATATACTCTTTATTGACACACCAAACAAAATTAAACACAGAAAAAAATTAACTACAATAAATGTAAAATGTTACAGTAGAGCGACAATGGGCGACCTTATCGCTGAAAGCGATCTCTTCCAGGCAACCTTAGGATGGAAAATAATATTTGGACAAGTATACGGGTTTGCAAATAAGAATTAAACAAAGCATATACATATTTATTGGAAAGAAAATAAGTGCTTGTGGATTTGAACCTGGGGATCTGGATCACGGTTCTGCCGACTAGACCAACCGTAATTTGACTTCGTAGAGTAACGGTTCATTTCAGAGTCCTGAATCAGACCTCCAATAATTCTCCTCTACTTTCTTTTTCTCCTAATCCTAAAAGTTTAAAAAGTACCCAGATGAGAAACGAGTAATATACTCTCGTCGGGTGGTAATGCGTTCGTTTCATCGGCAGAGAAACACGAGAGGCGCGACTTCTCCAGTTACAAGGATCGGTCGCGTCTTATCCCCGTAGGGGTGACAGGTGGAGACGGCCGACCTCAACGGATAACGTTCCATTTAGAGAATTAGACCTCCAAAGGCTCCCCCCTATTTTAACAAGAACAAAATTTTAAAAAAATTTTAACCCCCGACTACGTCAGATTTGTTATCTGTACAACATTCTACTAGTCAAGCCCTTTCCTTTGATACCCATGGGATTTGTGAAAAAAGAAATGTATTTCGCCATATTGTGGAAGCGGCCATCTTGGATTTAAAATTTGCCATAGTGCAATGTATTCTACTAGTCAAGCCCTTTTGTTTGGTACCCATATTGAGGTAGTAGCGAAAAATATAATATAATTCGCCATTTTGTGGTAGCGGCCATCTTGGATTTGATTTTTTTTATAGCGTATAGTATTTTACTAGTCAAGCCCTTTCATATCATATCCATATTTGTGGCGGCGGTCATTATGAATCGATATTAACCAAACATAGCTAAAAACATCCGCACGGATATTAACTTTCAAATAAAAAAAAACGCATCGAAATCGGCCCATCCGTTTGAGCTCTACGGTGCCACAGACAGACACACACACAGACAGACAGACATCGACGTCAAACTTATAACACCCCTTTTTTGGTCGGGAGTTAAAAAAAAGACGTGTGGCATTCGGGGACTGCCGCGGTAACAATATATCAAGCTATTGCAAAATTATATCTATAAGAACGTATATAACACATGCTATATCCGGAGCTCTTGAAACTTGAAAAGTGATGTTTGTCCATCACGGTAACGGTAGAATAGGTAACTGGCAAAGGTGGAACTTCCCCAGGCGGACTCTGCAAAGAGACTACGAAAACATTTTGACAGTTGGGTTGCGTAGAAGCACAGTAAAATATCTTCATACAAACGTGCCGTTCTGGGTTTGAATGTGTGCGTGCGCACCGCGCGCCGTGTCGGCACGCCATTTCACGCACACGCTAGCATAATATATGGGGGGAATAAGGTGGCGGCAGTACGGGCTGTGCAGCGCGACTGTGAGTAGGTACGGCGGGCGTACATTACATGACCGCTCTCGTTCGTCAACTCTCGCCGGCCACTGACAACCCTGGGGATCAACGCAAGAGTAGGCTAAGAACTCGACGGGCGGCCCTAGATAACCTACTGTTATGTATTTACTTACTTGTACTGTGGTAGAAGGCGCCTTTTTTCCTTACGCCGCCGTCACTACAACACTGTATTCGTCTATCATATCAATTTTGAAGTGAAAACTCCTCTTGGCGCACCACATACAGATTTTCCGTGGGCTGTGAATTGAGCTCAAGCGTCACGTTCTTAAATGAAAGAAATATTCGGGTAAACTCGGATAAACTAGATCGCCATGGTCTATATTATCTATTCTATGGTCATGGCCGCGTCCACCGGTTTCACCCGCGTAGTTTCCAAAGTGAGCTATCAAATTCTGAGTTATTCATTCTCATTTCTATCGGCAGTCATATGAGTGCCATTTTTTTTTATTAGTTTATTAAGGCTACAGCGTACCTACAGTCATCATTCACATATTTAATTGAAATTAGCGTGTTTACTCAAGTATGTAGGCATGTAATCGCTCACTTAATTCCTCGATGACTTCCTTTCCTTACATCTTGCACATTGATTCCTGCAAAAAAAAATGAACAAGGAAAAGAGACGTAGGTAGTTACTTACACGTAAATACTTAAAGGGAAAAGGTTACTAGTATTATGATGAGCGCACCGCGAGCACAGAACTAGTAAACAGATCGATAAACACAAGCGTCATGATGCGATGAATAATCCCGAGCACTATAAATTCAACTGCAATTGCTGCCTCGGGCACAGTGAATATTTTCCCGCCAACAGTAGTAACGGGTGCGTTCAGAAATATATATTTTCTAAATATTTATTTAAAAGAGGCGATAAATAAAAAGAGGCTTTGTTTTCCATTTAAATTTTACGTGTTTAAAATAATATAGTACAAGTTTTTATTTTTTACTTTTAATTTTGAAAATTGTTTTATTAAAATCTATTAATTTTGGACAAGGTTGAGCCCTTGAAGCCTTAAATATATTTCAAAGATAGGCTTTCGTTTGCCCGTCATTACGTCTAATGTTAATCGAAAGCGCGATCTGTAACAGATAATAATACACAAATATACTTAGGATCAAAAAAAAGGGCGTAAAGTCCCATACATAAAAAAAACTCGCCTCAATAGGGTGGAAATATGGGAAGAATATTATTATGTAGTTGGGTGTAGTGATAAATTATTTTAGCCTCTAGAATAGACAGATTTTCCACAATATTGGTGGACAATATACACAATTGTCCACCAATTGTCCACCAATATTCATTCTAAGAAAAAAAAAATGCTTTGATTTTTGACATTTTTTTATTTATGTGCAATTTTTTTTTTATTAAAATAAAATCAATTTGTTTAGGTAAATCATGGCATTCAAGTGTTACCTCGTCTTGGCTGGCGTCGTCGTGTTGTGTAAGTAAATTTTAATGTTTAATTTCATGCTTAATTATTCACTCTTTCTACTTAAAATTACCTGCGTGAACGATTTAAAACCTAGTTTTTCAAATTTTTGCTAATCCTTGTTCTTTGACACTACAGAGTAATAATTTAAAGGTGTGTGTCAAATGTAACATCATCCTGCGTTTGGGAGATCACAGAAGTATTGGATTTGGATCAGCGCACGTTCCAAAAAGATCATACTGGAAAATAGCCAATGATGATAAAGCTATTCGATACCAATAAAATAAAGCTAAAAAATAAAAATTCATTTACGAGTATATCTATCATAATATTTATTTCTCATAAATATTGTTGTTGTAGCCAATGTAAAGCTATTCTACGAGTATATCCAGAATATAATAGAGAGCTATTCAATAGTAATCCTTTTTATTTAAAAAAAATTAAATATTCATTTTTTTTCTTTTTTTTAAGTATAGTATGAGGACCTCTTCCTTTTTGCTAAACTTATAATATCTTCCCACAGGCGCAGCACAGCCCGTCCATCAAAGCCTCCCAGTCCTGAAGGAGCAGCCTTTGGAAGTCCTGTTCAAGGACACGCAGGGAGTCCTTGAATGCGTGGTCGAAGGAGGAAACAAGGACGTCAAGTAAGCACTGATATATTCCATTTTTAACCGACTCCAAAAAAGAAGGAGGTGCTCACTTAGACTGTGTTTTTTTATGAATGCGACTCGATACCGCCAATTGTGAATCGATTTTAATGTTTATTTTTGATTGGTAAATCATAATTCAGAGGTGGCCCCATATGAATTTTATCGAAATCGGTGCAGTGGTTTATGAAATATGGACAAAAAAACTAAAATTTGATTTCATTTATTGAGAATTTAATTTTAAATGTATGGGTGTCTGAATTTTATTTTAAATTGAAGAATCAGAATCATTTATTGCTAAACTGTGTACATAAGATGGTACCTACTTAACATATGAAAGAAACCACAGTTTACCCATTTCGGGCGCGCAATTTAAGTTTTACATACTTATAAATTACTAGCGGCCCGTTCTGGCTTCACTCGGATATTGTCATATAATGACAAATAATCGGAATTAAAACTATCCTATCTCTCAAGTTGGATCGAACTGCACATGGTGTGCGAATTTTATTATAATCGGTTAAGTGGTTTAGGAGTCCATTGAGGGCAAACATTGTGACACGAGATTTATATATAATAAGATTAAAAATTACTACTTTACACACGAAAGCTGGCTTTTGTTTTTGATACAGTTTTAATCTTATTCTAATGCACGCATTAGTCCGATTTTGTAATTTCCTAAGTAGCCTCCTCCCGGTTCAGAGCCTCTACCACGGCTACATTTTTGTCCCTGATGGTCATCTGTAACTTGTACTCTCGTATGGTCTTCGGCGTAGCAGCAGACGAACCGACCAATGGCGTTATCGGTAATTTGCTTAGATAAAGAATGAGTAAATAGATCAATCAGCTTTTTCCGCACGGTGCCTTTGTACCAATCGTAAGCAGACGAGGTGTTTATTAGCTATGGCGACATAGTGATGTGCCGCGACGAAAGTATGACGCTTCCACAAGACCGACAAGACAAGAGCGAAGAGACCCGTGTTTTCGGTGTAAAGCGTTTGTTCTCTAATACGCTATACGTAGCAGGCGCGGTCCAGCCTTGAATTTCTCAGATTTTGGGGGGGTCACCAGTAGAAATACAATAAATCGAGTAAAAAAATACTTTACTAGTAGCGCCCCACGATTTTACCCGCGTAGTTGCCGTTCCAGTTGTTTTCCCGCGTTAAAAAATAGTCTTTGTACTATTAGATACTTTTCATTTTCTTAGATTTTTAGTTTAACATTGCGATTTTGGGGGGGGGGAAGCATGTCCCCCGTGACCCCCCCCCCCCTCGGACCGCGCATAATACGTAGTATATGTAAACTCTTTGGTAACTTAATGTTTATACAGTACCCACGACCACGATAAATACCTCGACGTTTCGGCAGCGTTACAACAGCCGTGGTCACGAGAAGACTGAAGAAATTACCCCATAGCGTAGGTATTATATAAACATTATGTGTTCAAATCGCGCAAGTTTAAAAACAATCTTTGGTAACTTTATTCTGAAAAGGCCTCTAGATTACGTCTTGTCCTCAGATACTCATGGCTCAAGAACGGTAAGCCCCTCAGCCTGTCTTCAGTCGTGACCCAACGCAAGAACGAGGGTACTCTAGAGTTCCGGAAGCCCACCGCCGCTGATGAGGGTTCCTACCAGTGCTCCGCTGAGACTGAACACGGAGTCGCCACCGCCAGACCCATATCCTTCAGGAGGGCGTATCTGAAGCCTGTGCCTAAACCTAAGGTATGTTTTCAACATCGATATAAATCACTAGATGTGCCCTAAGCACCTTGAAATTGTTAATAAACTGCGTCTCTGTGTGTAGCGTGAGTGGTCTACAATTACCAATCTACTTAACCCCTAAAACCGCTACCGGCGAGGTGTAAGTTGCGGTTCTTCTTATTCTGGTTAACGACAACGAATAGCGATAGGTATAAACGTCTAGCGTTCACCGCTTCCTACAATCGACTAAAACGGAAAGCGTGAGTTCACTCTTCCCAACGATAACATAATACCGTACGGCTAAAGTTTGGAAGGGCACATCCATTGATTTGTATCGATGGTTTTCAAACATTATCCTACCAATATTACAAAGCGGTACGCCCCGGCTTTGCCTGTGGTACTTAATATATAGCCTATAACATTTAGGGTTCACGTACTAATCCAATGGTGAAAGAATTTCAAAACCGGTCCAGTAGTTACTGAGATTATAGCGTTCAAACAAAAAGCCTCTTCAACTTTATAGTATTAAGTACCTATAGATATGAAAGCCTGGTTGTTTGATGCTCAATGACGTCACAACGGCTGAATCGATAGAGGTGCCATTTGGAACACAGAATAAATAAATATATGTTGCTTACCATCAGGCACATGTCCTGCTCGTCTCGTCAATTTTTATTAAAAAAAAAAGTTCAAAAAATAAATAAAATGTAGTGTTAAAAGTGTTGGTGATTCAATTGTCCCTAGGTACAAGAACACAAGGCGGTGGAAGGTAGACCTTTCAAGCTGGACTGCGCTGCCCCTGAAGGTTACCCCAAGCCTGTCGTCTCCTGGAAGACGCTCATCGACGGATCTAACAAGCCGGAGGACTATCTGGAAAGGTATACTTTCTGATCTATTTTATATAAATAACAAAAAAGAACCGACTTTCAACAGAAAACTTATAAAGTACCTATAAAAGTTTTTCTCGATTTCTCTAGGATGTCATCTTCAGATCCTGGTTTCCTTATCATGATACCATCCTTGGAATATCTTCTTTACAAAAAAAAAGAATCATGAAAATCGGTTCATAAACGACGAAGTTATCCGCGAACACACATAAAAAAAATGTATACGGTCGAATTGAGAACCTTCCTTTTTTGAAGTCGGTTAAAAAAGAGTAGTCATAGTACTGCCGGTAGAAGTGAACATTTATAACTCAGAATTTGATAGCTCACTTTGGAAACTACGCGGGTGAAACCGGTAGGCGTGATCATCCGAAATCATCCGAGTTTACCCGAAGATTTCTTTCATTTACGAACGTTACGCTTGAACTCAATTCACGTACGGAAAATTTGCATGTAGTGCGTCAAAAGAAGGTTTCCCTTCAAAAACAATACAATATAAAATATGCGATTATGACTGCGCATAAGTATGTTTTGTTTAAATTCCCTTCCAAACTTACATAGAGAATAAGTAGGTAAATAGATTAGGTTTTTCCGCACGGTTCCTTTGTACCAATGTGATAATAATATAAAAACTTTATTTCAGAAATGATTCCATACTACTAATTACTTTTTACATTTCATTATCATACCAAATTAAATAAAAATTAAAACAGTAAAATACTTCAAACTAAATAAAATGCAGTACCGGCGTTAGGGTACGGCGCGGTAGGGCGACGAATGTAGAAGGGCGCCACGCCGCAAGCTCAGGCGCCGCTTTGTGTTTAGTCAGTAACCAGGCCTTGGTCATTGATAGGCCAGGTCAAAGAGTATATTATATCAGCTATCTGGCTGCCATCTAACAAGCTTTGCTTAGTTTGGGGTCAGATGGTGTTGTGTGTGAATTGTCCACCAATATTTAGTACTATTATTTATTTAAATAAATCTCGCCCAGGGCGCTGGTACTGCTAAAACCGGCACTGCGTATATATAAACTCTTTACTTCCAAATGTTAATGAAAACATTTGTTTTCAGACGAGTGACTCCTTCCCCCGACGGCACGCTCTGGTTCTCCAACGTGACTGATGAGGACGCCAACCCCAAGATGAAGTACATCTGCGTGGCCAACTCCCCGGCCTTGGAGCACGAGGTGGTGCTGGCTGAGCATTATATTAAGGTGAGACTATAATAATGTACAGGGTTTTAAATAAATACACGGGTAACTTACGTTTTGATATAGTCAGTCCAATCCGACTCGAGTTTCGATCGCGTCCGGCGATCAGTGCTAAACGATCAGCGAACACGTGCGCGCACACTCCTTGAAAAAGATCGCCGGACGCGATCGAAACTTGATTCGGACTGGACTGACTATATCAAAACGTTACCCGTGTATTTATTTAAAATGTGTAATAACCACCTTAGTTTTCATAATATACAAGGGTTATTGGTAATCACCTTGCCAGTTATTCTACAACATTACTGTGTTCCGGTTTGAAGGGCAATGTTTCCAGAGAAATTACCAGGGCTTAGAGATGTAACATTTTAGATATCTGGGTGACGGGCGCAGTGCGGTGCAAGGTAATGATTTGGATTCTTCATGTTCCAATAGCTGCGTGTCACTGTGCTGGCAGGCATGTTGCTTACCATCGTTCTCGTCATTCTTTATTTAAAAAAAAACTACTACTACTACTGCACTTTTTTTAATGGCATGTTAAGTGCATTAAGAATGTTAACTTTTGTTCAGGAGATGGTGAAAGACACCAAGCCCAACAACGGAGACTTGGTCCCCCAGTATCTGAGCAATGACATCATGGCCAAGGCTACTGACGTCACCATGATATGGTGCATCTACGGAGGAACGTAAGTACTATTTTACAATCAATTGAGAGTGTGCAAACTGATCTGCATGATCTAATTAATACCACCAAAAAATTCGACATCGTTTGATGGTTGGTGTTCCAAAAACACAAAGGTTGTGGAATGCGTTGCCTGAGTGTGTTTTCCCCGATAGTTACAATCTTGTTTACAATCTATACCTCTATTATAGTGATAGAACTCTTTACATAGTCCGCCTGACCAATACCACACCTTTGTCAGCATTCTACCGTCAAGCAGTAATTGGAAACGGCACTGTGTTCCGGTTTGAAGGGCAATGTTTCCGGATAATTTTCGGATTATAGAGATAAGGCATCTTATATCTATGGGTGACGAGTACAGTGCAGTATAATATAAACAGCACATTAAATGTTCCCACTGCTGGGACTTCCTTCCGGGGCCTTCTTTCGCAAAGAGAGAAACAAGGCCATGATCCATCACGCTGGTGACGCTGGCCCGGTGCGACTTGGTGGATGACACATGACTTCGAAAGGTTCTAGGTACGTGTCGGTTTCCTCATGATGTTTTCCTTCACCGTTTTAAATTAGCGGCATTACGCACATGACTGCGAAAATACTGTGGTGAGCGTCGTTTTGAACACGGGGTCTCCGCATCGGGATTCGCCGGTCTCCCGATTAGACCAGCCGTAACTTGCAGTGCAGTGCTAGGTAATGATTTGGACTCCCCGTGTTCCAATACCTGCGTGTCACAGTGCTGTTATGGGCAGGCTTGTTGCTTACCATCAGGCACATCCCTTGCTTGTCCCTTCACAATATTACAAAAAAAAGTTGGAATCCTCCTGTTTCTCTTGAGTTTATTTCTAAGTGTACGAGGTAGTATGTATAAGGTCCGTACATATTATGAAATTGGTGTTTTATCATATTGGCTACTTCTCCATTTTGTAAACTTAGTGACCGAAAGAAAAAACCAAATTAATGACGGGATTCAAAACCAAAATTCATGAGTAAATAAATAGCTGTATATATAAATTTGAAATTGGAGTTCCTAACCAAAAATGTGTCATTTGAGATCAAAGGGGCCAGTAGTACCTACGCCAGAACACAATCTTCTATCTTCTTCTATATATAAAAATGTTATGTTGGTTTGTGTACGCCTCAAAAACTCAAAAAGTTCTGCACCGATCGAGCTAAAATTTTACAAGGATATATAATCCGCATCAAGGATTGTTTTTATTTCATTTTGGCATCACAATGTGCTACAGCGAAGCGTGGCAGGGTACAGCTAGTTTTTTTATAATAATTATGTAAGGACCTAATATTATTATACTGGCTTTATCTGTAAGGAAACCAATAATTTTAAAGCAGAATTGATCTGAGGGATTACATCCGCAATGAAGTAATTCGTCAGAGAACTAAAGTGATCGACATAACTCAGCGTATTAGCAAACTGAAGTGGCAGTGGGCCAGTCACATCTCTCACAGCCTGATACCCGTTGGTGTAGTCGGGTTCTAGAGCAGACACTGCGAATCGGCAAACGTAGTGTAGGACGCCCTTAGACTAGATGGAGTGACGATATACGAAAGGCGGCTGATGACGGTTGGAAACGTAAGACCGAGGATCGGGCGGAATAGCGTAATGTGAGATGCCTATGACCAGCAGTCGACGAATACATACTAATGATGATGATAATGAAGTAAAATTTCCTTTGAAAGTAGGTAATAAAGTAGCAATAAATTCTTAGGTATAATTCTGTAATGACTCAGGTATTTGAACTAAGCGATATCGCACTTGCGTTATCTACTGGGTTAAACAGAGCACATATGCTATTCCGAAAGCGGCGCATTCTACTCTTTACGAATAACTTATAGTTACCATGCGATATAAGTTACAATTTTGTACAGTACTATTATTATTGAAAAAAAAATTGATTGTCTGTAAAGTCGGTTGTTTACGGACGATAGTTTAACGTGACGACGTCATATCAAAACATTGATAGATGCGGCACAAGAATGAGCGTAACGGGACACTTTTTCGTGCATGCAGCCGGCGTTCATCGATTTATTAGACGTTGTCATGTCAATAAATTGGCAGTCCTAAGAACTCCCGATACTCGTAGATGTGATAACTTATACTCAGAATTATAAATAACAGAATCCCCCCCTTTGGACCGCGCATGTGACCTAGTGAACCGGTAACCGGTCGTACGTACTTTATCGTAAATACCTAGGTATTTTGCATTATATTCACAGTAATTACGTTGTTATGATTGAAGCTAACAATTTGAAATGTTAAAATATTTATGAACCGGCTTCGAAAAAGGAGGAGGTCTTCAATTTAGCTGTATTTTTGTGTCGTAACTCAGAACACCAGTTTGTATTCTACGCGAACTGATCGTGATATTTTTTGACGTGACAACGTCTTATAAATTGGTTTGCCGGGTGACACTTCAAGAAACTGCGTTACGCTCCGCTCACGTTATGCGCTCACAACGAGAGCGAGTGAGAGGCACGCGTCCCTTCCACTCGGGCATGGTTAGCCCGCCTAAGAGCGAGAGAGACAGACATAAAAAGTGAAAGGCACGCGTCCCTTCCGTAAAATTATTTTACCACTCAAAGTCGTTGTCACGTAAAACTTTCGCCCGTATACCGACTTTACAGCCAACCAATTTTTTTTTTAATTACAAATACTATCTGTCCCCATTGTCCCCAAAGTCTTTACGTCTGGACGTCTTCTCTCTTTCTACAAAAAAAAGAAGTGTGGCACTCGGGGACTGCCGCGGTAAAGCTATTGCATGTTGCATGCATTTTTATCAACATAAGCAATAGGGATGTTAACAATTTTTCGGAATTGCTTTTATATTGAAGAGTGACATTTGTTTACCATAAAAAAAATGCAGAGAAGTATACAATCTAGTCAGTCTTCGACAGCTAAGAACATTTGGTCTGTAAAGCTGATACAAATAAGATTCAAAGTCGAATGACCGAGTGGGGAGGACGGCGTTACGGTCTTCCATCCCTCTTTCTTGTGAACATAAGAAAGAGATGCACGATCACAGATTCAGTCCCCAGGCCCGCGATAAAAGCTATGCAATAGCTTAATACGTAATTTCAAAAAAACTCGTGACTTTCCTACTCCGGGTCTACTTCGACCCGTCGTTTCGTCCGTTTAAATGTTCTAATCTTACTCTAAGAGTCAAACAAATTTCGTTCGGACGAAACAAAGTAGAACCGCAGAAGGAAAGTCGCGATTTTATTTCGAGATTACGTTTTTCGTGGAAAGAGCGTAGACTTCCTGTGTCAGTAGCCAAATTTCCGATAAATATAAATTGTACTGTTTAGAGCCGGAAATGTCTCCATCCTGGCCTCCCATACCCACTTTCTACTTGTCTCTATCTTGAGCATCTATTTACCCATCAATGAGGTCTGGTGTTTATATTGTGTTCACTTAGTTCTACCACAACGTCCTTCGCGATCTGGTTTCCACGGTGTGCTGGAACTTGGTCCAAATATCATTAATTTTATACTTTCAGTTACTTGAGTCTTAGAAGGATTGACATTGATTTCTTTAAAGGACGTTTATATTCTAGTCTATCAACTCGCCCAAAGATTGAAAAATAACCTATATTTTCCATAATTTTCAGTCCCCTTGCTCACCCCGATTGGTTCAAAGACGGCAAGGACGTAAATGGCAAGCCTTCTGACCGTATCACCCGTCACAACCGCACATCTGGCCGTCGTCTCCTCATCAAGAGTACCATCCTTGAAGATGAAGGCACTTACAAATGCGTCGCCAACAACGAAGTCGGGAAACCCCAGGAACATAGCATCAGGCTTACTGTAGTCAGTGAGTATACTTCTAACTTTACTTTCCAGAGACCCCAACAGACGCAGCGACCAATCACAAGAGTACTTGTCCGATGTCTAAATCGCGCAATAATTTTAACAATCAATTAATTAACGATCAATTTAGTAGCCGTAGGACGAAAGAGGTTACAAGGACGCTTTGTAGAGTCCGCCTGAAGAAGTATCACAGCTTTGCTAGTTAACTACCACCAAGTAGACCTGTGAAAACATCATTGTGTTCGGTGTTTCGATGTAAAGAGCAGTTTTTGCAGTTAAATTACAGGTCACACGGTCACAGTGATAAAACATCTTATCTCTGGGTGATGAGCGTAGTGCAGTGCTAGGTAATGATTTGGACTCTTAATGTTCCAATAGCTGCGTGGCGCTATACTACTACACCTACTGTTATGGTCAAGCGTGTTTCGTTTGGCTATATGATATCTCTCAACTCAGTGTGTTTTTGGCAAAGGCCTTCTCTAGTGGTTTCTATTGCTTCATGTCTTGATCAGTTGAGAGATGCATCATTACTGAATTAATTTTCAACATTTCACAAACTTTTTGGGTCCAACATACTGATACGAATTTTTCCTTGCAGGCGCTCCGTTCATGGCTTTGAAACCAACGCAACGCGTGCTCCGCAAGACCGGCGAAGACGCTTACATCCCTTGCAAGTTCATTGGGAAACCAGAACCGAGGTCAGTAGCAGTACGAAATAGATCATGAATTTCGTACGCCCAAATTGGTTTTTTCCTCTTATGTTTCCCCCTGCTTGCGTCTTTGCTATCGAAAGACATACGTAAAGAGTTTATACTTATATATTTTTTTTATTTCAGAGTGACATACACCTTCAACGGCAAGCCTTTGACCACCAGTGACAGGGTGACCACCAACGCTGATGGTATCACCATCAAGAACGCACAGAAGGCTGACAATGGCTATTACGGCTGCCGCGCCGTCAACGACCACGGCGAACAATACGCGGAGAGCTTGGTTTACGTTAATTAAAGGAAATTGGTCCTTACAAGCTGTTAACATAGTTAGTCCAGATACAAGAAATTTGTTAGACTCTGAGTAGTGTAATAACTTAAGCACTCTGAGTGTTTTAGTAGTTTACGATGTTAATTAAAGCAGTTTAAAAAATAATTAGGTACTCTGTGCAGTTTTACAACGAAGAACACCTTAATTTTCCTTTTCTTCAAGATTTTTTAAAATTATTCGTCTTCTACTGCCCATGTTTGTGTGGCTGTGTTAATAAACATTTTGGTAGTTTCGTGTCTAGCGTAGCAGCACCTTTAACTTTACATTTACAGAAAAACACTGTCTTGTTGCTTGTTCACTGTGTAAATTCTCAAGAGTTTTACAACTTTATTAGAAGTGCTGTAATTTTTCAAAAGGCTTTTGACGTGACGTCTTATAAATTGGTTTGCCGGGTGACACTTCAAGAAACTGCGTTACGCTCCGCTCACGTTATGCGCTCACAACGAGAGCGAGTGAGAGGCACGCGTCCCTTCCACTCGGGCATGGTTAGCCCGCCTAAGAGCGAGAGAGACAGACATAAAAAGTGAAAGGCACGCGTCCCTTCCGTAAAATTATTTTACCACTCAAAGTCGTTGTCACGTAAAACTTTCGCCCGTATACCGACTTTACAGGCAACCAATTTTTTTTAATATGGCTGTGTGCTGCGTACGATAAGTTTTTTAAGATATGTTTTTTGCACAACATTTTATACATTTAATATGTTTAATAATAAATATTTTTTTACGAAATGTGTGTTTTGGTTTTATGTGTTTTTTTTTCGCTTAATATTTATTATGATTTCTTTGAACATCGAAAAATATTTGGTAATCGAGACAAAAATGTTTTGTAGTTTGAAGTTGAAGTGAAAACTTCTTTTGGCGCACCTCAGACGGATTTTTCGTAGGCTGTGAATTTAATTCTACCATGATTGGATTGGACCACGGCCATTTGCCATATAGAAATGTGTCAGTATTTCTAGATGGCCATGATCATGGCCACGCCCTCCGGTTTCACCAGCATAGTTTCCAAAATAAGGTATCGAATTCTGGGTTTATTAAATAAACTTTCACTTCTATCAACAGTTCCTATGACTGCCAATTATTTTTTCTCTCTCCATTTAGTTAAAAATAATACTATCATCGCTCTCAATCCATAAACACGGTAAAGTTTTGTTATTAACATTGAATAATCTGTTGTTCCCATGATATTTAAGTAAGTACTTATTTAAAAAAAATAAGTGAGTGAATAGTTGTTTGTAATTAATTTATTACTAAACACGAAAAACCCACTAGGTATCGCCAACTAGTATGTATTTTTTGCTTCAGATTAAAATAAATATTTTAGAGATAGGTACTTCTATGATTTCTATATATTTGAATTGCTAAATATTTAACACGATTTACAAATAAAGATCTGTATTATGACTAGCGGCCCGTTCCGGCTTCGCTCGGATATTGCGTGAATAGGAGCAGTAATAAAAATAAAGCCACATGGGGAATAATAAAACAGAATACATCATGCACAAATAGCATACGTCCTACCATTCAAAAATTAAAAGTAAATAACGAGTATATATTGAACCCTTCAATAATGGCCGAAACATTTAATGACTTCTTTATTAATGTGAGTCAGGGACAATTGGCAGTTGCCAATACCAATTCTAAAACTACAAAAAATTTTACATACTCAAACAATAAATCAATATTTTTCGCTCCGGTTGATAAAAACGAAATTATAAACGTACTAAATAAATAAAAAAATAAAAAATCGTCAGGGCATGATGGGATCCCTATTCAAATAATTAAGGAATGCATACATGTTATAGTTGATCCCCCAGTTCATATCATAAATTTGACTTTGTCTACTGGTTGTTTTCCTGATGAACTTAAAAAGGCGATTATTAAACCTCTTCATAAAAAAGATCGTAAAGATGATGTTAATAATTACCGACCCATTGCGATTCTCCCAAGCTTTTCGAAAATATTTGAAAAAGTAGTATTCAACAAACTTATCTCATTTTTTGACTGTAATAACATCATAAGTAATTGTCAATATGGCTTCCAAAAAGGCAAAAATACCACAATAGCTGTTTTCAAATTGTTAACCCAAGTATGGGATCAAATAAATCGTAATAAAACAGGAGTTGCTTTGCTACTTGACATGTCAAAAGCATTCGACTGCGTGAGGTTTTCACAGCTACTAGCTAAACTAGAACATGTCGGAAAACGAGGGCAACCACTGAAATTATTAGAATCTTATTTGAAAAATCGGTCTCAAACAACCTTGATCGAAACTTACAACAGGAATACTAAAACGGTCGAGAAAGTATATTCAAATTTTAAAAATATTATGTGTGGCATACCGCAAGGAAGTATCCTTGGCCCATTATTATTCTTAATATATATTAACGAACCACCACTCCTAACTAAATATCTTTGCATTATGTTCGCTGATGATGCCACTATTTACATACCCAAAGATAACAGTATGACTCGAGACGATTTTGAAAAGAGAATTAT
This sequence comes from Ectropis grisescens, assembly GCA_017562165.1. Taxonomy (NCBI): domain Eukaryota; kingdom Metazoa; phylum Arthropoda; class Insecta; order Lepidoptera; family Geometridae; genus Ectropis; species Ectropis grisescens. The sequence goes on from CM029790.1 coordinate 7,917,202, forward strand.
TGAGATACTTGAAAAGGTTGTTAATTATTTAGAAAACCTAAATTTACAAGTAAACATAAAAAAAACAAAGTTAATAGAGTTCAAAAACTGTAAACGGCAGCCACTGGACCTCAATGTAGTAAATAGAGGTATTAAATTAAACATGGCAAAAGAAGTTAATTTCTTAGGTGTCACTATTGATACAAATCTAAATTGGAAAGCGCACATTACTAAAACGAACAACAAAATATACAAATATGTACATTCCTTATACATTTTAGCAAATGTGTCATCGAAGAAAATAGCAATAAATGCATATTATGGTTACGTTTATCCTCTTTTATGTTATGGCGTAATTTTTTGGGGAAATTCAGCCGAATCTAAGACTACATTTGTATTGCAAAAAAGATGTCTGAGAGCCATTTTCAATATGAGTAGTGTTGATACTTTGCAAAATGTATTCAAAGAACATAACTTCTTAACCCTCACTTGTTTATTCATATACCATAAGTATATTTTCAAACCAGCATGTCGGAAATGTCTCCATCCTGGCCTCCCATACCCACTTTCTACTTGTCTCTATCTTGAGCATCTATTTACCCATCAATGAGGTCTGGTGTTTATATTGTGTTCACTTAGTTCTACCACAACGTCCTTCGCGATCTGGTTTCCACGGTGTGCTGGAACTTGGTCCAAATATCATTAATTTTATACTTTCAGTTACTTGAGTCTTAGAAGGATTGACATTGATTTCTTTAAAGGACGTTTATATTCTAGTCTATCAACTCGCCCAAAGATTGAAAAATAACCTATATTTTCCATAATTTTCAGTCCCCTTGCTCACCCCGATTGGTTCAAAGACGGCAAGGACGTAAATGGCAAGCCTTCTGACCGTATCACCCGTCACAACCGCACATCTGGCCGTCGTCTCCTCATCAAGAGTACCATCCTTGAAGATGAAGGCACTTACAAATGCGTCGCCAACAACGAAGTCGGGAAACCCCAGGAACATAGCATCAGGCTTACTGTAGTCAGTGAGTATACTTCTAACTTTACTTTCCAGAGACCCCAACAGACGCAGCGACCAATCACAAGAGTACTTGTCCGATGTCTAAATCGCGCAATAATTTTTAACAATCAATTAATTAACGATCAATTTAGTAGCCGTAGGACGAAAGAGGTTACAAGGACGCTTTGTAGAGTCCGCCTGAAGAAGTATCACAGCTTTGCTAGTTAACTACCACCAAGTAGACCTGTGAAAACATCATTGTGTTCGGTGTTTCGATGTAAAGAGCAGTTTTTGCAGTTAAATTACAGGTCACACGGTCACAGTGATAAAACATCTTATCTCTGGGTGATGAGCGTAGTGCAGTGCTAGGTAATGATTTGGACTCTTAATGTTCCAATAGCTGCGTGGCGCTATACTACTACACCTACTGTTATGGTCAAGCGTGTTTCGTTTGGCTATATGATATCTCTCAACTCAGTGTGTTTTTGGCAAAGGCCTTCTCTAGTGGTTTCTATTGCTTCATGTCTTGATCAGTTGAGAGATGCATCATTACTGAATTAATTTTCAACATTTCACAAACTTTTTGGGTCCAACATACTGATACGAATTTTTCCTTGCAGGCGCTCCGTTCATGGCTTTGAAACCAACGCAACGCGTGCTCCGCAAGACCGGCGAAGACGCTTACATCCCTTGCAAGTTCATTGGGAAACCAGAACCGAGGTCAGTAGCAGTACGAAATAGATCATGAATTTCGTACGCCCAAATTGGTTTTTTCCTCTTATGTTTCCCCCTGCTTGCGTCTTTGCTATCGAAAGACATACGTAAAGAGTTTATACTTATATATTTTTTTTTTATTTCAGAGTGACATACACCTTCAACGGCAAGCCTTTGACCACCAGTGACAGGGTGACCACCAACGCTGATGGTATCACCATCAAGAACGCACAGAAGGCTGACAATGGCTATTACGGCTGCCGCGCCGTCAACGACCACGGCGAACAATACGCGGAGAGCTTGGTTTACGTTAATTAAAGGAAATTGGTCCTTACAAGCTGTTAACATAGTTAGTCCAGATACAAGAAATTTGTTAGACTCTGAGTAGTGTAATAACTTAAGCACTCTGAGTGTTTTAGTAGTTTACGATGTTAATTAAAGCAGTTTAAAAAATAATTAGGTACTCTGTGCAGTTTTACAACGAAGAACACCTTAATTTTCCTTTTCTTCAAGATTTTTTAAAATTATTCGTCTTCTACTGCCCATGTTTGTGTGGCTGTGTTAATAAACATTTTGGTAGTTTCGTGTCTAGCGTAGCAGCACCTTTAACTTTACATTTACAGAAAAAACACTGTCTTGTTGCTTGTTCACTGTGTAAATTCTCAAGAGTTTTACAACTTTATTAGAAGTGCTGTAATTTTTCAAAAGGCTTTTGACGTGACGTCTTATAAATTGGTTTGCCGGGTGACACTTCAAGAAACTGCGTTACGCTCCGCTCACGTTATGCGCTCACAACGAGAGCGAGTGAGAGGCACGCGTCCCTTCCACTCGGGCATGGTTAGCCCGCCTAAGAGCGAGAGAGACAGACATAAAAAGTGAAAGGCACGCGTCCCTTCCGTAAAATTATTTTACCACTCAAAGTCGTTGTCACGTAAAACTTTCGCCCGTATACCGACTTTACAGGCAACCAATTTTTTTTAATATGGCTGTGTGCTGCGTACGATAAGTTTTTAAGATATGTTTTTGCACAACATTTTATACATTTAATATGTTTAATAATAAATATTTTTTTACGAAATGTGTGTTTTGGTTTTATGTGTTTTTTTTTCGCTTAATATTTATTATGATTTCTTTGAACATCGAAAAATATTTGGTAATCGAGACAAAAATGTTTTGTAGTTTGAAGTTGAAGTGAAAACTTCTTTTGGCGCACCTCAGACGGATTTTTCGTAGGCTGTGAATTTAATTCTACCATGATTGGATTGGACCACGGCCATTTGCCATATAGAAATGTGTCAGTATTTCTAGATGGCCATGATCATGGCCACGCCCTCCGGTTTCACCAGCATAGTTTCCAAAATAAGGTATCGAATTCTGGGTTTATTAAATAAACTTTCACTTCTATCAACAGTTCCTATGACTGCCAATTATTTTTTCTCTCTCCATTTAGTTAAAAATAATACTATCATCGCTCTCAATCCATAAACACGGTAAAGTTTTGTTATTAACATTGAATAATCTGTTGTTCCCATGATATTTAAGTAAGTACTTATTTAAAAAAAATAAGTGAGTGAATAGTTGTTTGTAATTAATTTATTACTAAACACGAAAAACCCACTAGGTATCGCCAACTAGTATGTATTTTTGCTTCAGATTAAAATAAATATTTTAGAGATAGGTACTTCTATGATTTCTATATATTTGAATTGCTAAATATTTAACACGATTTACAAATAAAGATCTGTATTATGACTAGCGGCCCGTTCCGGCTTCGCTCGGATATTGCGTGAATAGGAGCAGTAATAAAAATAAAGCCACATGGGGAATAATAAAACAGAATACATCATGCACAAATAGCATACGTCCTACCATTCAAAAATTAAAAGTAAATAACGAGTATATATTGAACCCTTCAATAATGGCCGAAACATTTAATGACTTCTTTATTAATGTGAGTCAGGGACAATTGGCAGTTGCCAATACCAATTCTAAAACTACAAAAAATTTTACATACTCAAACAATAAATCAATATTTTTCGCTCCGGTTGATAAAACGAAATTATAAACGTACTAAATAAATAAAAATAAAAATCGTCAGGGCATGATGGGATCCCTATTCAAATAATTAAGGAATGCATACATGTTATAGTTGATCCCCAGTTCATATCATAAATTTGACTTTGTCTACTGGTTGTTTTCCTGATGAACTTAAAAGGCGATTATTAAACCTCTTCATAAAAAGATCGTAAAGATGATGTTAATAATTACCGACCCATTGCGATTCTCCCAAGCTTTTCGAAAATATTTGAAAAAGTAGTATTCAACAAACTTATCTCATTTTTTGACTGTAATAACATCATAAGTAATTGTCAATATGGCTTCCAAAAAGGCAAAAATACCACAATAGCTGTTTTCAAATTGTTAACCCAAGTATGGGATCAAATAAATCGTAATAAAACAGGAGTTGCTTTGCTACTTGACATGTCAAAAGCATTCGACTGCGTGAGGTTTTCACAGCTACTAGCTAAACTAGAACATGTCGGAAAACGAGGGCAACCACTGAAATTATTAGAATCTTATTTGAAAAATCGGTCTCAAACAACCTTGATCGAAACTTACAACAGGAATACTAAAACGGTCGAGAAAGTATATTCAAATTTTAAAAATATTATGTGTGGCATACCGCAAGGAAGTATCCTTGGCCCATTATTATTCTTAATATATATTAACGAACCACCACTCCTAACTAAATATCTTTGCATTATGTTCGCTGATGATGCCACTATTTACATACCCAAAGATAACAGTATGACTCGAGACGATTTTGAAAAGAATTATTGAGATACTTGAAAAGGTTGTTAATTATTTAGAAAACCTAAATTTACAAGTAAACATAAAAAAACAAAGTTAATAGAGTTCAAAAACTGTAAACGGCAGCCACTGGACCTCAATGTAGTAAATAGAGGTATTAAATTAAACATGGCAAAAGAAGTTAATTTCTTAGGTGTCACTATTGATACAAATCTAAATTGGAAAGCGCACATTACTAAAACGAACAACAAAATATACAAATATGTACATTCCTTATACATTTTAGCAAATGTGTCATCGAAGAAAATAGCAATAAATGCATATTATGGTTACGTTTATCCTCTTTTATGTTATGGCGTAATTTTTTGGGGAAATTCAGCCGAATCTAAGACTACATTTGTATTGCAAAAAAGATGTCTGAGAGCCATTTTCAATATGAGTAGTGTTGATACTTTGCAAAATGTATTCAAAGAACATAACTTCTTAACCCTCACTTGTTTATTCATATACCATATCAGTATATTTTCAAACCAGCATAGAAGCCATTTCTTTACCAAATCAAGCAGATCCGACCTGTTGCGAACTAAATATAAAAATAATATTATTGTTCCGCAGGCAAATAACGCACTCTATCACAAAAACTCATTTTTTACAGCCATCAAAATTTATAATAATCTTCCATCTAAAATAAAACTGCTGAATGGGCCTACATTCAAAAGAGAATTAAAAAAATGGCTTCTAACAAAGGCATTTTACGATTTAACTGAGTATTTTAACGACGGGAAAGATGGCTATGTACAACTATTTTAGTATGTAACTGATAAATATAATGTTCGTTATTCGAAAACAGAATTACAAGAAAGTAGGTACTATCTCTGTAAACCTGTAAATGTTGCACGCCCGTCAAGGGTACACTGTTGTACATTTTTTATATTTTAAGAGCTATTTTTACACAGTGCGAGCAATAAATATATTCTTATTCTTATTCTTATTGTCATATGTATAAAGACAAATATTCGGAATAAAAACTATCCTATCTTTCAAGTTGGACCGAACTGCACATGGTGTGCAAGTTTTATTATAATCGGTTAAGTGGTTTAGGAGTCCATTGAGGACAAACATTGTGACACGAGATTTATATATATTAAGACTGGTCAATGACATCGTGATAAAAAGATTTTTTTAAACACGGCTGCAAGGATTAGAATTCAAGTCTATGAAACTCATTCCGGCAAAAAACTAGCAGTTTTGGTCCTTCAAATTTCTAATGTCATAGGATAAAAAGTCATAACATAACCTCACTAAACAAACAAAACAATCAGTACTGAGAAAAGTTTGAAAAAGTAATTGTTGATTGTTGCTACAGCAAAATAAACCAAATTTATAGTAATTTAGCACAATGAGCCGCTTGAGGTATCTGTCACAAGTATTCCAACCTGTTATTACTATACCGAAAAACGCCAAAATAAAAAATACTGAAATAACTTGTAAAAGTCAAAGGGTAAGTATTTCATCTCATTTTCTTATATTTATAGCATCACTAACAGAGCTGGAGCAGTTATACCCGGGCAGTTTATGTGCTCTCTATTTTCCAGTCATAAAAGGTAACCGATGTGGTATTCCAAACTAGGTACTAAATATATATTATGTGTTTCAAATTTCAACTCGATCCGTTTAAATGTTCCGACGTGATGGAGCAACAAGCATGCAAACTTTCACATTGATAATATTATTAGTAGGATTTGGGTTCCTTACGTTTTTGTCAGAAAAATATGAGTATACCTAGGTAGTGAAGTTAAAATCTTTAGTTCTGTAATCTGAGGCTTTATTTAGGGTAAAAAATCCTAGTAATATTATAAATGTTAAAGTTTGAATGTTTAGACGTATGTTGCTAAATTGTGTGCCCTGTCTGAACTTCTGTATGGTTTGGGTTGTAACTTGGAATACAGGTGATAGTGTGGAATACACAGTCTACTTTTATCCCGAGTAGCCAATGGAAAATCGCTAACTATCCAGTGTTGCTAGTAACATATATACCTAAACATTAGTTTCCAATTAGTTAGCAACAGTGAAGTCATACTACGCAATTTTGAGCTGCGTCTTACGGATAAAGGCCTAAAGGTAGGGTTTAAAAACCATATGATCTGGCTTCAATGCTTAGCAGGTAGCAGAGATAAGTGCCGCTTATGAACAGAGAAAAGTGTTTTGTCTGGGCTACAAAACAAGTTGTTACTAAATGTTAGAACTGTATTACCTCACCATCTACACAGTTTCCTTAATAAATATTATTCTTTTCTCCCACTCCGCCTCTTACACCTTGCGAAGGCTGGTGATAGCTATCCCGCTTGACAATGCAGCAACATCACTAAAATTTGTGACCTTTTAGCAGATACACTTCGGAGAGTGTGCAACTGATCTGCATGATCTAATTCCACCTTGCCCTTTCTTCTATCGGACTTCTCGTTCCACAAAAGAGCGACAACGTTTCATGGTTGATGTTCCAAAACACGAACGAAGCGATTTGACTCCACGTTTGTGATAAGAACTTCTAGGTTGTGGAATGCGTTGCCTGAGTGGGTTTTCCCCGATGGTTACAATCTTGGTGTCTTCAAATCGAGAGTGAATCGGTTTCTTCTAGGTAAGCACGCTCTATCCTAGATCGCATCATCGCTTAACATCATCGAGATGATGTGGTCAAGTACGAAACTATTCTAGTCAAGAGCTTACATCATAGTGATGATGTCTTTACTAATATTATAATGCATAAAAAAATGGGGTGGACTACTAGTCTAAGAATCTGGCATTAGTCTGATGGTTTTGTGTGTGACAATTACGTCCACCAATAGTTATTTATTGTCCTAGATTCAATTTCATCATCATCCTACCACCCTAGTTTGTGACGAAACTTGCTTTAAAAGCTGTGATGTCATGATACACCAGATGGAACAAAATACCTTCAGATAAAATAGAAGCAACACAATTATCAAAAACATAATATTGCTTAATTTTGTTGCACATATTTTCTTGATTTTAAAAGTAAAAACTTCTCTTGGCACACCACACGCAAATTTTTCGTGGGCTTTGAATTGAATTCTAGCATCACTCTTGGGAATGATGAGAAATCTTCGGGTGACCATGCCCATGGGCCATCTAGAAATGCGTGGGCATTTCCCATTGGCATTGGCATTACAGACGCATTTCTATATGGCCGTGGTCAGGACCAGGTTTCGCTCTCGTATTTTCCAAAGTGAGCTAACAAATTCTGAGTTACAAGTTTTCACTTCTATTAGTAGTCCCTATGACAGCCAATTTTTTTTTTTTTGAACACACCCACCAAAACTCACCATTGTTTGTGTCTATACGCCCTTATTCTCACACACAAGAAAGTCAAACTCATAACACCTCATTAATTTTTTCGTCAGAAATGAAAGTCTAGTGTAGCAAAATATAGTATTTAATTAATAGTAATAATATTTGCATTGTGTTTTGTCAACGATGGCTTTGAAAAAAACCGTCAAATGTGTTCCAGTTACTTCTAGAATGCGGCCTCATCCGTCCGACGAGCTCGGGTCTATTCTCAGTCCTGCCGCTAGCGAGGAGGGCTCTCAACAAGCTGGAGCGGCTCGTGCGGGGATGTGTGGGGCGCGCGGGGGGACAGCAGGTAACTACAGACACAGCAACATCTTCCGACTGCCTTTAGAATACAGATATACAGAAAGCAATACCTGTTCCAGCTGCTTCTAGATATAAGATGTTTTATCTTTATTCCCTGTAATGTCACTGAAAACATTGCCCTTCAAACCGGAACACAGTAATGTTAGCGCATTACTGCTTGGCGGTAGAATAACTGGCAAAGATGTGATACTTCCCCAAACGGAATCTGCAAATTATCCTACCACTACACTATATTTCCAAGAGCTTGGCATACTTACATTACCTGCAATCTTGATCGAGCAACTTGTGTAAGCGTGACAGAAATAACCTAGTCTCGTACAACACGCGAGAAGTGAGACATTCTTGCAATATACGCAACTGTGACAAGCAATGCAGGTGTTATGGTAGGGTGCGGTAGGGCGACCGCCTAGGGTGCCGGATGTAAAAAGGCGCCTGCGGCTATGGCATGGTACCCTAGTGGTTTTTACACTTACCCAAATTTTGTCACTATTGAATCCAAAGTGTGATAGCATTCAGTACGCTAGTATAGTAACTTCAGAAGATTCCTTGCTTCAGCTTTCTTCTAAACATACTTCTGAATTCAGGCGACTGACCTTGTTTCTGATTTCAGTCACTAATTTTGTCGGACTGGACCGACCATAACACACAATCATTCACATGATTGTGTATCATGTGACACAACAAAATAAATTGAATTGTTTATGCTGCCTATGTCTGCTCCCAGATATCTCTCCCAGCGTTGACGTCATCTGCCCTTTGGGAGCAAAGCGGGCGCTTAGAAGGTGCTCCGGCAGAGTTGCTGAAACTGGACGATCGTCACGGGAAGAAATACTTGTTAGCCCCGGTGAGTACAATGAAATTGGGATGAAGAATGGGTAAAAAAAAATTGGCAGTCATAGGGACTGCCGATAGAAGTGAAAACTAACTCAAAATTTGATAGCTCGCTTTGCAAACTACGCGGGTGAAACCGGTGGGCGTGGCCATGACCATGGCCATCTAGATCATACTCATAATCAGTTTATTGATAACAGTTGTTACAGGACATTACTACTCGTACTTGTTAACAATGTGTACTTTATTTAATTTTCCACATTACATTAGTTATAAAAACTATTCAATAATGATTATATAATTAGAATATTTGATTGTAACTTAAAATTAAATATAAATGTGTTTCATAATAAAGTAACTGGGTGACCGAGCTTTGCTCGGTTCTTAGATACACTGATTTTATCAAAAAAAAAAACTTGAAAAAAGAAAGGTGACCGGTGGGATCTGAACCCGGACCTACCAAATTATAACCGCCCGTCTTCCCGACTGAGCTAATATACTGTCGCGCGGCATCGCGAAATTTACTGTCGCATTCTAATCTTTATGTAACAGTTTTTCATTGTCTAAAACGCGCATAAAATGGCATATTTTAAAAAAAACCTGGCTAGATCGATTTACCGTCCCTGAAACCCCCTGTATACCTAACTTCATGAAAATTGTTCGAGCCGTTTCCGAGATTCAGATTCTATATATATATAAACCTATATATACCTACAAGAATTGCTCGTTTAAAGGTATAAGACAATATATATAAATGTCTGTTTCATAATAAATGATGTATGTAAAATACCAATTTCATGTCTCTGTTATTATAAATAGTATTCAAACATAAAAATACAATTTCAAATATATTTTTTTACGAATTCATCAGAACTATAAAACGACTGCTCGATAAGCCTTGATCGCTGATACGCTTCAGTCTTCATCTAAAGCTACAGATTGTGGGAGCCGAAACGATCACACCCGGCAACTTATTATATATAGTGGGAACCAATACGTATGCATACTTAGCAGATCTTTCCAGAGTGCGGCGGATCATCCGAGTTTACCCTAAGATTTCTTTCATATGCGAACGTGACGCTTGCCTTTCAATTCACAGCCCACGGAAAATCTGTCTGTGGTGCACCAAAAGTTTTCACTTCAAAAATATTATAGTATAATATAACGGTTTTACATAAAAATAAAACCGATATTATGTGCCGAGAACGGAAAACATACAGCATTATATGTATACTTATCTTATTAATCTGTGGTCGACGTCTATACCATAGACAATTAGCTTCATCTTGACGCCACCAGAGGGCGCCGCAAGCGCGCCACCAGCAAGGGCACCCGGCGCGGTGCGATCTTTGGGATTCATAGTCTTCACCAGAAAGCCCTTTCTAGAATGCTGTATGTTTTCCGTTCTCGGCACATAATATCGGTTTTATTTTATGTAAAACCGTTATATTGATGTGCCTCAGGAAAACATACAGCATTATATGAAGACGTGTTTGTTATCTGCTGGTGTATGTTCAAAAAATAACAACGCTATGATGACTGAAACATTTGAATACTTATTAAAATAAAGTGTTCAATAACATTTTGTAATTAGCTAAATTAACAAAGCTAATTTGTGTGTGATGTAAACTTTGAAGAACATGATTAACCATTTATGTTAATTTCGCAGTAAATTAACCTAACATGCTTAATGTGTTAAGATATTTCCATATTTTGCTTAATAATGTCATCAATCGATTGGGTATTTGATCATCCAAAGGCTACTGCTATATCTGGTCCACATCTCCTAGTTGTACGTTCATGGCACTGTCTCACTGGACTGGACATATCCAATTTTTTAATAACAAGATGTTAAGCAACTGCTATAGATAAAATTTATTTGATTTGACTCGAAAGCTATTCTGCTTTTCTCAGATAGGAACTAGAAATATGTGATAAGACACAAATTATTCTCATTTTCCATGTTCATACTGCTATATAGCAATAATACCTATGTATATTTCGGTCTATAATATTTAAAAAGGGGTTATTATTTAAAGAACCGTTCCAAACATATATGTTTTACATACTGTTTATGGAGGAATTGGAAAACAACCAATCTACATAAAGTAACTCTCTAAGACTTCAGGTAGCTGTAGAATTCAGACGATTATCGCTTTCAAAATTTTAAAATGTACATAATTATGAAGTTCCATTTTAGTGTGTTGTCTGCAAATAGGCGACATAATATAAGTACATACTATGTGTACTAATTCTGTTTTAAGTGATAAGCTGTTATTTGAAACTAGACTTATCCGTGTTTTAGCTGTCAGCAGTTCTTGAATTTTAATATCAAATTATAATTATTTTGATCAGACTTAAGATATATTATAACATATTTAACGCATATAAGTCCTCGCTCGACCATCGTTTCGTCCGGTGCCGAGTGACAGTAAGGGTTGGCAATGATTCACACTGACCTAGCGTTATTTTATAAACTATTTTTCTGTGAGTTTCTCACTCAAATCTACCCTCATTTTCCCAAAAATCTAGGGTTTTATCAATACTCATGAAGATTTCAATGTAATGATACACTCTACAGCGACATTTACCTAGAATCTTTCTAGGTCACGCGTTATCCACCAGGCCGCACCAGCCCGGTGGACCATGGCTTTGGCCGACTCCCAGTGATGGGAACGAGTCAGAAGGCTGGGCTGGTTTCGTATAAATATAATTTGTTTGTTGGCTAGTCGAGAGCCACTACCTTGTACGTCCTTGTTGTACAGTTCGAATGTGCTAATAATAACCAGGAAAGAATACTGGAATTTGGGTTCCTCAGAGCTTGTCGAAAGCATTTATAGGCTTTGTTGACGACATTTTGCAATTATTTGTTGCCAATGGATCTTTTGAATCCGTTTATTTATAAAATATGGTGGTTCTTAGTCGCTGTTTTAAATCTCATCCTCAAGCTTAAACTTAAGATACCGTTTACATAACGGTTCTGCTACAATTATTTCATGTTACTGTTCACCGTATCTACTTTCAATTTGGTTTTGGTGTTATCTCGAAATGATAAAAATCTTAAATCTTTTTCCATTAATATTTAACCTTATTATTACTTATCAGATTTTATAAAATCGAAGAGCATACGGTTTCTCTCTTCAGAATAGAGACTATACGGCAAGCTGGGCACTCTTTCACAAACTAAATATTAATCAACATTATCGCTCATTGAATTGAAAACACAACTGCGTAAGACGCGTGTTTTAAATTATCATGTGTTTTAGGAGTATAAACATCATCAGGGAATGTCAGAAGAATGCAAACGATTCGTGGTCATAGATTCCTTCGTTGTTGTGATAGAGTATTAGTCGTTAAGTAATTATTCGTAGTTAGTATTGCTCATGGTGCTTTGTGTATTGAAACATAATGAGAAGTGGCTCCGCGCCACCACACCATCGCAGTAGGTACTACAAACATCCTTTTGTTAAATCATGTAAGTACAAGTCATACTTGACGAAGCTGTTACTGGTTAAATCTGAGATGGCGGATATTAAAGTCTGCCGTATGGTACCAGAAACAGTAAAATTTAAGCCACCCTTCAATTCCAATTTAAGCAAATCAAATCTAACTTTTGCGTCAGATGTAGGTAGATTCATGTACTTTTCTATAAACGCTGTTATGTGTAGATATATGTGCGCCATAGTTGACCTGCTCCTATTTTCTGTCAATAACCTTCCAGATACATAATGTGAATATACATAGATACCTGCTTTCTCGATCATAGTTTTGAGGCATTTCCAGTGTCTCGCGGCTTCCGCAACCTAGAGACGTAACTTGGAACACTGCACCAGAAGGAAGTCGTTCAGTAAAGACTGACACAACCCTTCGAACGCAAGGTCTCCGCGACCAAACGTGTGTTAGTAGTAAGATATGGTGCGGGGACCAGGTCCAAAACAAGTATTGGTCAAATATATTGGACATGAGTATGTTCCAAGTGTCTCATGGCTTCCGCAGCCAAGAAACTTAACTTGGTACTGCACCAGAAGGAAGTCGTTCAGTAAAGACTGACACGACCCTTCAAACGCAAGGTCTCCGCGACCAAGCGTGTGTTAGTGGTAAGATATGGTGCTGGGACCTGGTCAAATGTGAGGTATCAATTGTTCCAAATGATGTCTCGCGGTTTCCGAAATCTAGAGGCTTATTTAAATTTTTTATTGCACCAGAAGGAGGTCGTCTTGTAAGATTAGTGCGAAGTGCGACTCTTCGTACGCAAAGTTTCCGCGACCAAGCATGTTATGAAAAATGTGGTGCTAAGGAGAGATCAAAATTTAAATATGTATACGTATTAAAATGAAACATGCCATAAAACATTTGATAATACAATAGAACATCTACTTGAATGATATATTTCTTATAAATATCTCTGAAATTGGCGACTTGCTTCTCTTCCGCAGAGAAGGTTTGTTTTATAACAGGGACTCCTCCCCTGAATCGATAGTTATCGATGTGATGAGTTGGATGTAGCTGTGAATTTTAAATCTATTGATATGGGTTTATGTGAAATTTTATTCTCCCAAATAGTTATATTGGCACCCAGAGCTCGCCATTGCATATGAAATACTAATTTTTTTTTTTTTTTTTTTTTTTTGTAGGTATGTAAGAATTTTAAAATGCAATACATTCACGATCGTATTGTATAAAAGATCCAAACTTAGAATATCCTTACATAAATAAATGGTTATGCATGTATGTTTGCAAATTTGTCCACGTTGTAGCAGCTTACTTTATTCGATAGCTATTAATTGTTAATTAGTGATAATTGAATATTTTTTTCTATAATTTCGACCACTCGTGGCGAAAGTATACAACGCTATGAATCCCAAAGATCGCACCGCGCCGGGTGCCCTTGCTGGTGGCGCTCTTGCGGCGCCCTCTGGTGGCGTCAAGATGAAGCTAATTGTCTATGGTATAGACGTCGACCACAGATTAATAAGATAAGTATACATACTGCTTCTTCATATAATGCTGTATGTTTTCCTGAGGCACATCAATAGTACTTAATAACAGACCGGCGATCATAGAAGAAAGAAGAATTGGGAGTTATAGAGACTGCTGATTGAAATAAATATGTATTCAACCCTTGCATTTGAGGTAGGTTGTGAAGAAACATTTTGTCCGCCATTTTGTGGAGGCGGCCATCTTGAAATGAAATTAGGTTTATTTGCGTAAACATATGTAGATAAATTTGGTGTCATCTTTACAATTAGGTCCATTATGTTTTCCTCGTGAGAGGTATTCAAAAAATTATTTATACATTGTCATCAGATCGATATTAACCAAACATAGCTAAAAACATCCGCACAGATATTAGGCTACAAATAAAAAAATCCCATCGAAATCGGCCCATCCGTTTGAGCTCTACCTTGCCACAGACAGACATCGACGTCAAACTTATAACACCCTTTTTTGGTCGGGGTTAAAAAAATATTGTTTTTTTTGCCATCTGTGACTTTTTTATCTCGCCTACTAACGCTTAATTTTGTCGACAGACTCACGAAGAGGCCATAGCGGACTTACTCGCTGATGTCGGACCGCTGTCGTATAAAACGCTACCTCTGTTATTGTATCAGGTAAAAAACATTGGAATTAATACCGAAATCTCTATTTATAAAAAATTGGTTGCCTGTAAAGTCGGTATACGGGCGAAAGTTTTACGTGACAACGACTTTGAGTGGTAAAATAATTTTACGGAAGGGACGCGTGCCTTTCACTTTTTATGTCTGTCTCTCTCGCTCTTAGGCGGGCTAACCATGCCCGAGTGGAAGGGACGCGTGCCTCTCACTCGCTCTCGTTGTGAGCGCATAACGTGCGCGGAGCGTAACGCAGTTTGTTGAAGTGTCACCCGGCAAACCAATTTATAAGACGTTGTCACGTCAAAATGTTATGTTGGTTTGTGTACGCTTCAAAAACTCAAAAAGTTCTGCACCAATAGAGCTGAAATTTTACAATGATATATAATCCGCATCAAGGATTGTTTTTATCTAATTTTTGCATCACAATGTGCTACAGCGAAGCGTGGTAGGGTACAGCTAGTGTGATATAAATGTTTTGATACATCATATGCAGCCCATTAAATTCTTCCACTGCTTGGACTTCGCTCGCAAGGAGAGAGTCAAAGCCGTAATCCATCACGCAGTCCAGTGTGGGTTGGTCGGCGACACATGAACTCGAAAGATTCTAGGTAGTTGTCGGTTTGCTCGCGATATTTTCCTTCACCGTATCAAGTTAGCGACACTACACACATGACTTCGGAAAGACAGTGGTGCGCGTAAAATTTGAACGTGGGGGCTTCATATCGGCACTCTCCCGACTAGGCCAGCCGTAACTTCGATGATTTAGCAACTAAAGTATTTTTGCAGTGGTAGGACTCTTAGCAGAGTCCGCCTGGGGAAGTACCACACCTTTGCCAGTTATTCTACCGCCAAACAGTAGTGTCCAAACATTGCTGTGTTCTGGTTTTAAAGGCAATGTTTCCAGAGAAATTACAGGGCTTAGAGATATAACATCTTAGATCTCTGGGTGACGAGCGCAGTGCAGTGCTAGGTAATGATTTTGACTCTTCATGTTCCAATAGCTGCGTGTCACTGCTGTTATGTGGCTGTGCTATTATGGTGTGTGTTATTCAATCCATAAAATTTGCAAATACTTTTATGTAGTTACTTGTAATAAAAAAATGAAATTACGTGTGATACGGTTCCAGTTCGACTTAAATGCTTATTACGCTTGGCTAAATTTAGTGACTGAATTCAGAATCATGTTTAGAGGTAAATGTAGCAGGTAGAAACAATGCTGGCTTCTGAATTTAGTAAGCTAGCTTACTGCATGCTGTTACACTTCACTGGATTGCAGTAGCGACTAAATTTAGCTAAGTGTAAAATTCAATAATAAAATAATTCAGTGGCGTAGGCGCAGGCGCCTCTTAACATCCGGCGCCGTGGGCGGACCCGCGCCCTACCCTAACACTGGCACTACTTGTCAGCGTTGCGTATGTTGCAAGAATGTCTCTCTCCTCGCGTGTTGCACGAGTTTCACTTCTAGTCCAGTCTTCCACCGTATCAAGTTAGCGGCATGAGTTCTGAAAGATAGTGGTGCGCCTGAGATTTGAACGCGGGGGCTCCAGATCGTCGTTCTCCCGACTAGACCAGCCGTAACTTTGATAATTCAGTAACATGAATTCATAAAAGTAATGCGATTTTTCATTAATGTTTTCTTATGACGTTATGACGTAAAATTATCGTCCGTAAACCAAATTCGCTATCATTTTTTGAGAGAGATTTAGCACGACCATTATTATGTGCCACTGTTGAATAAAGATCCCTATGCCATGGCATTTAGTGAAAGGAGGAAGGCAGTACGAAATTGTGCAGCTCTGCGACACATTATCCGAAATGTATCCCGTAAAATATTGACAGGCTGTGTATATTCCAGATAAGCAACAAGTACCGTGACGAACATCGTCCGAAGCACGGCCTACTCCGAGCCAGGGAATTCTCCATGATGGATCTGTACGGCATCCATGGCAGCGTACAATGCGCTGAGCAGACATATTCGACTGTCACTGAGGCTTATAGAAAACTGTTTGATATATTACAGCTACCGGTATATAGAGGTACGTAGGCATGAAAAAAATAAAAGAAAAAGACAAAAATACAATTGGAAAAGTGAAACTATTACATAGTTTTTTTTTAAGTGGAATTTGAAAAAAAAATTAAACAAAAAAATGGCGGGAATGGTGCATTTGATGTATTTTTTTTAGATAAACGTAAATTTCATCGCAATCAGACATACAGGCACCAAACATCAAACTGTTACTTTTTAACTCCCGACCAAAAAAAGGGGTGTTATAAGTTTGACGTCGATGTCTGTCTGTCTATGTGTGTCTGTCTGTGGCACCGTAGAGCTCAAACGGATGGGCCGATTTCGATGCGGTTTTTTTTATCTGAACGTTAATATCCGTGCGGATGTTCTTAGCTATGTTTGGTTAATATCGATTCAAGATGGCCGCCTCCACAAAATGGCGGACAAAACATTTCTTCACAGCCTACCTCAATATGCATATCTGATGAAAAGGCTTGACTAGTAGAATACATAGTAGAATACACTACAAAAAAAATCTAATCCAAGATGGCCGCCACCATAAAATGGCGTATTATATAATTTTTCTCACTACTACCTCAATATGGGTATCAAAAGAAAGGGTTTGACTAGTAGAATAATTTGCAGTATAACAAATTTCAAATCAAAAATCAAGATGGCCGCTACCACAAAATGGCCAAATACATTTCTTTTTTCACAACTCTCTTAATATGGGTATCAAATGAAAGAGTTTGACTAGTAGAATGTAGTACAGATCTACAGATAAAAAATCCGAGGTAGTCGGGGGTTAATCAAAATGTTTAATTTTGTTCTTGTTCATTGTTATTATACACAAGTGAGCTATAGAGATTTTGTGGGTTGAGTTGTTTAATTCTGAAAAAGTTTCGGTACAAAAAAGTCGTGTTCAATAGAAAAAAAAACATAGGGGTCGAATTGATAACCTCCTCCTTTTTTGGAAGTCGGTTAACAAGGATTTTTTATGATTATTTTCTTCACAAATGTGTTGAAAAACGTCGTACGTGACACACGTGTATTAATGATTACCGTCCTCGGCTTTCTTAAGATCCTCGCCTAACGGTTCGGGTCTCAATGGCGCCTTAGCGGTAATCAATATAACTACGGTATACACTTATACCTGTTGTTGTTGTAATTTCAGTGGAAGCCCCGACAGGTGAGATGGGCGGTTCTCTGTCTCACGAGTGGCAGATACCGGCTAGCGCGGGGGAGGATACACTGTCAGTATGCCTGTCCTGCTCGCACGCGCAGCTGGCAGAGCGAGACAGGTGTACGTGTGGTGGCGAAGTTGAAATTAGGAACAGTATTGAAGTAAGTTTTAACTTGATTTTTAACCCCCGACCACAAAAAGAGGTGTTATAAGTTTGTCGTCGATGTCTGTCTGTCTGTGCATCTGTCTGTGGCACCGTATAGCTCAAACGGATGGGCCGATTTTAATGCAGTTTTTTTTATTTGATGGTTAATATTTGTGCTGGTGTTCTTAGCTATGTTAGGTTAATATCGATTCAAGATGGCCGCCTCCACAAAATGGCGTACAAAATATTTCTGCACAACCTTCCTCATTATGGGTATTAAATGAAAGGGCTTGACTATTAAAATACTATGCACTATGACAAATTTCAAATCCAAAATGGCCGCCACCAAAAAATGGCGAATTAGATATATTATATTTTTCATTACTATCTCAATATGGGTATCAAACAAAAGGGCTTGACTAGTAGAATACTTTGCACTATGACAAATTTCAAATCCAAGACTGCAGCTACCACAAAATGGCGAAATACATTTCTTTTTCCACAACTTCCTTAATATGGCCAACAAATGAAAGGGCTTGACTAATAGATTGTTATACAGATAACAAATCCGAGGTAGTCGGGGGTTAATCAAAAAATTTAATTTTGTTCTTGTTGACTTAATTTAACCATCATCCGAGGATCGTAGAGTCATGAAAATTGACAGCTGTAATTCTGATGACAATACAATAATATTGGTGGACAATTCACACACAACAACACTATCTGACCCCAAACTAAGCAAAGCTTGTACTATGGCGGCCAGATAGCTGATATAATCTATACGGGTTAGGAGCTTTAGGACTAAATCTCGATATGACTAGATATCGGGTTTGATCAAATAGATTTAAGACTAAATCTCGATATGTGTTGGCGATCAACACAAATGTATATATAGGCTAGTTTTTGTATGTTTTGTGATTAGTTTGGTAAAATTGTAATAATTATAAAATTATGGATAACTGTTTGGTAAATAGGGCTTATATAGTTAGGGTTAGGTAGGGGACACCTAAAAAATATAGTTTTGGTTTAGTTATAGTCGAATATTAGGTAGGGTGTCAATTTATTAACCTAACTTTAGGCAATTTTGGGAAAAATAGCTAGTTTTTTAATAATTACTGAATTGTAAGCTAAGGTATCCCCCAGAATGTTAGGTTCATTTATAGACCTGGTCGTGGGCTACATTTAGAGTGGTCATTCGTTAGCCTACGACCAGGAATGGAAAAGTTATGGTCAAAAAAGTGACAATTCTATAGTGAAAATGAACCGAAAAGAGGGCTCAAAATACGGGTTCTCTTTTAGGTAAAGGTAAGGGGGGTACCTTAGCGATCCCGATTTTGTTCGGAGCATGCTCTTCTCAGCGGCTCCAGTACTAGGAAGAAAAGGAACAAAAATAAAAGGAAGACTCAAGAATCAGCGTTTCACTACCCCGCTCCCAGCTTCCTTTCAAGATCCGGCCAAGAGGGTCTCGTCGAGCGAACGTCGAGATCGCGCCGAGTTGTCGTCGTGTAATCGTCAAGGGCACGTCGGACACGCCGACGGCCACGCCGAGTGTTACGCCGAGTGTCACTCCGACTGTCACGCTGACTGTCACGCCGACTGTCACGCCGGTGTCACGCTGACTGTCACACCGAGTGTCACGCTGACTGTCACGCCGAGTGTCACGCCGAGTGTCACGCTGACTGTCACGCCGACTGTCACGCCGAGTGTCACGCTGACTGTCACGCCGAGTATCACGCCGACTGTCACGCCGAGTGTCACGCGGACTGTCACGCCGAGTGTCACGCTGACTGTCACGCCGAGTGTCACGCTGACTGTCTCGCCGAGTGTCACGCTGACTGTCACGCCGAGTGTCACGCTGACTGTCGCGTCGAATGTTGCACCGAGTGTCACGCCGGGGATAAAGTCAAGGTCAAGGTCAAGTCAAGGTCACGTCCAGGTCAAGATCGAAGATTGTCCCACAGCGGTTGCAAAGTGAACCCAGGGACGAGTCTACCAGCGCCTGTCGGAACGAGAGGGCACGTACTCAAGAGACCTACTTACAACAGGTCTCTCCCCCTCTCGCTGCCGGCAGACCAGGCTCGTCAACGCATAGCGGTCGGTCTTAAGCCGGTCGCGACAGCTGGTCCTTCGAGCCGGATTCACGCCATAGCAACTATCGTGGGACTTCGTCGAGGAAGTGAAGACTTGAAGACATCTGCGCTTTGACAACAGACGAGGTGATCATCGTGCGAGTGGAAACGAAGATCAAGATGCCCGTTACAAGAAGCCAGAAGGGAATTGATCGGCAAGAATGCGCGCCGGCTGAGAGAGCATCACGTGGCACCACAATGGAGTCCGGCACGACATCCGGTACTAGAAAAGAAGGTACCTTCCCGTCTGGGACGTCGTTCGAGACTACGACTGGGGCCACAAACGAGAAAGATAGAACGTTGGTGGGAAGCCCAAGTTTGAAGATCTCCGAGAGGCTACAGAAATCAAAGGCCTCGTCTGTAGCGTCAACAGCCAGAAGGAAGAGAGAGATGGAAGTACGTGTGGAGTTAGCTCGACGGAAGCTAGAAGAGGCACGAGCTGCGGCTGGGTTGGCAAAGGTTGAACTGGAGATGCTTCAACTGGAAGAAGACGACGATGATTCCGTGATCAGCGTACCAGTTGATCGGACAGAGATGGTGCAGAATTGGATCAGCGATTCGACGGAAAGGCTGCCAGGGGAAGTGTCAGAACTGGAGAAGTCCGGCAAAGCACAGACAGCCACGAAAATCGCCGAACCTTCTGCTGATATTAAGTGCATCACTGAAGCTCTACGGGACGTCATCAAGTTGTCAACGAGAAATGTAGCAGCACCTAGCTACATGTTTGATCTCCCACAGTTCGACGGGAACGCTAGCGAGTGGCTAGCCTTCAAGAGGGCATATGAAGATACGGCTGAGAACTTCTCATCAATCCAAAACATGATAAGGCTGAGGAAATCCATCAAGGGCACAGCGCGAGAGTCTGTCAAATGTCTACTGTATTCAGACAATACACCTGAAGACATCATGGAAGCGCTGCGCCGGCAATACGGAAGACCAGATGGACTAGTGTTGGCAGAGATGGAGAAACTGAAAAGGCTGCCAAAGATGACGGAGAGCGCTCAAGACGTGTGTGATTTTGCATGTCGAGTGAGCAACATCGTGGCAACAGTGAAGAGTCTGAGAAAGCCTCAGTACCTCCAGTCTCCGGAAATGCTCAAAACGATAGTGGACAAAATGCCTGCGGTCATACGGTTCCGGTGGTTTGACTTCATAGCTGATACGGAAGATCCAGATTTACTCCAACTGAGCAAGTTCCTGAACAGAGAGGCAGACCGGTGCAGTCAATATGCACTACAAGAAGCCGTGACCAAAAGCCAAGGTATGAAGAGAGAAGTCACCCATGCCGCCGTGGAACAAAGAGAAGATAAGGAAAATTGTCCACACTGTCAAGGAAGCCATCGCCTGTACCAGTGTAAGAAGTTTACGGAAGCGTCGATCAAGGAACGATGGAAAATTGCATCAAATTGCAAGCTATGCTTCAAATGCTTGCAAGGTCGACATCGGAAGCAAGACTGCCAGAAGCCAGGATGCAGAGTATGCAACAGATGGCACCATGAGCTTCTACATGAAGATCGGCTACCTGAAGGATTGAAGGAAGAACCGGATGGCAAGGAAGTAACGAACAACGTGCTCCAGGTCAATTCGGTGAAAACCAAGAAGGCGTACTTAAAAATGGTACCAGTAGAGATCTACGGGCCAAAAGGAAGCGCCAACGTATTGGCTCTGCTGGATGAAGGGTCAACGGTGACACTGGTGGACTCATCAGTAGCCGAACAATTGGGGCTACAGGGACCTCGAGAGCAACTCACCATAGAAACCGTTGGAGGAAAGTTGCTGTCGAACAAGAGATCCATGAAGCTCAATTTGAAAGTTCGAGGAGCTCATCAAACACGAAAAAGGGCTATCACCGGGGCAAGAACCATAGACGAACTTCACCTGACACCTCAGGGAGTAGACAAAGAGAAGGTCAAGATGTACTCTCACCTAGACAAGATCGCGGAGCAACTCTGCTACAAGGAGGAACGGCCCATGTTACTTATCGGTCAAGACAATTGGGAGTTGATTGTCTCCAGGGGAACGCGGAAAGGGAAGAAGACTCAGCCCGTCGCATCACTCACCTATCTAGGCTGGGTGCTACACGGATGCGATTCGGCGGCAACGAAACCGGTCAACTTCGCAACCTGCGCACACGTTTTGGCCCGAGACAAAGAAAAGCCGGACTTCAAATCAGCGAAGAACCAAACAAAAAGCAAAGAGAAGAAGCTGGACAAAGATGAGAGTAACAAGAAAAAGGATCCTGCGCGGAGAAGAGCCTCGAGAAAAAAGAAGAAGAAGAAGCCTCAAGAAGAAGTAACGATGACAGTTGAAAAAAGACAGACCGAGAGCTCATTGGAAGATCCTACCGCGCTCACGAAGGGGAGGCCCCCTGAGACGTCAAAGATGAAGAAGATCGACGCGATGACAGCAGAGGACCTACCAGGAGAGGGACATCGCTTCGGAAAACCGCCTTCATCAAGTGCGGCCGTCGACTACCTTGGCCCCACTGTTGTCAAAGTGGGTCGACGGCGTAAGAAGCGAAGGAGAGCCTTGTTTAGGCGAGAAGACTGCCTGACGCGCCTACACCGTGGCGATGCAGTCCTCGCTGTGGGTTCCACGCTGCGCAGAGAGACGGTACTCAAAGGGGAAGTGGTCCGCACCTACACCGGACCAGTTGGCAGAACACGAGACAACGAGGCCCGCACAAATGGCGGAATCCTACGACGGGCAACATCCAAGGCCGTGGTGTTGGTGCCTCCATGGGGCGGCGAGCACGAGGTTCGAGACGACGAGCAACAGGCCTCCAACCGGTGAGATCGCCGAGCCAGAAGATGGTGCTGGCGCACGAAGGGGAGGATGTTGGCGATCAACACAAATGTATATATAGGCTAGTTTTTGTATGTTTTGTGATTAGTTTGGTAAAATTGTAATAATTATAAAATTATGGATAACTGTTTGGTAAATAGGGCTTATATAGTTAGGGTTAGGTAGGGGACACCTAAAAAATATAGTTTTGGTTTAGTTATAGTCGAATATTAGGTAGGGTGTCAATTTATTAACCTAACTTTAGGCAATTTTGGGAAAAATAGCTAGTTTTTTAATAATTACTGAATTGTAAGCTAAGGTATCCCCCAGAATGTTAGGTTCATTTATAGACCTGGTCGTGGGCTACATTTAGAGTGGTCATTCGTTAGCCTACGACCAGGAATGGAAAAGTTATGGTCAAAAAAGTGACAATTCTATAGTGAAAATGAACCGAAAAGAGGGCTCAAAATACGGGTTCTCTTTTAGGTAAAGGTAAGGGGGTACCTTAGCGATCCCGATTTTGTTCGGAGCATGCTCTTCTCAGCGGCTCCAGTACTAGGAAGAAAAGGAACAAAAATAAAAGGAAGACTCAAGAATCAGCGTTTCACTACCCCGCTCCCAGCTTCCTTTCAAGATCCGGCCAAGAGGGTCTCGTCGAGCGAACGTCGAGATCGCGCCGAGTTGTCGTCGTGTAATCGTCAAGGGCACGTCGGACACGCCGACGGCCACGCCGAGTGTTACGCCGAGTGTCACTCCGCTGTCACGCTGTCACGCTGACTGTCACGCCGACTGTCACGCCGGTGTCACGCTGACTGTCACACCGAGTGTCACGCTGACTGTCACGCCGAGTGTCACGCCGAGTGTCACGCTGACTGTCACGCCGACTGTCACGCCGAGTGTCACGCTGACTGTCACGCCGAGTATCACGCCGACTGTCACGCCGAGTGTCACGCGGACTGTCACGCCGAGTGTCACGCTGACTGTCACGCCGAGTGTCACGCTGACTGTCTCGCCGAGTGTCACGCTGACTGTCACGCCGAGTGTCACGCTGACTGTCGCGTCGAATGTTGCACCGAGTGTCACGCCGGGGATAAAGTCAAGGTCAAGTCAAGGTCACGTCCAGGTCAAGATCGAAGATTGTCCCACAGCGGTTGCAAAGTGAACCCAGGGACGAGTCTACCAGCGCCTGTCGGAACGAGAGGGCACGTACTCAAGAGACCTACTTACAACAGGTCTCTCCCCCTCTCGCTGCCGGCAGACCAGGCTCGTCAACGCATAGCGGTCGGTCTTAAGCCGGTCGCGACAATATGACTACATCGCGTTAGGTCCACATCGCTTTTGAACTAGATCGCGAAATGACCAGATAGTGTAACGACTAAGTTGTCGTTTGTTTTCTAAAGTACAGTTACGTCGATAAATAAGAACAATGCAGTTTTTTTCTAAATAGTTGCTTGTATTATAGCTAAATAATATTATTTCTTATGTTTAAGTTTTAAATCACTGACATTTTTTAAAAACACGAAAACTGTAATGTCTTGTGTCTCGAGTTTAGTTAATTCCGTTTTATAATTGCGAATAATTAATAATGTAACAAAACCGAACAAACAAACCCGAACACAGTAATGTGCAAACATTACTGTGTTCCGGTTTGAAGGGCAATGTTTCCAGAGAAATTACAGGGCTTAGAGATATAAGATCTTAGATCTCTCGGTGACGAGCACAGTGCAGTGCTAGGTAATGATTCGGACGCTTCATGTTCCAATAGCTGCGTGTCACTGTGCTGTTATGTGTCAGGCATGTTGCTTACCATCAGGCACATGTCCTGATCGTCTCGTCACTCTTTATTTAAAAAAAAAAAAAAAGAATTTATATAGAAGATATTATGAGGTTCCTTTTTCGGTTAACTACATATTACGCATTTTGGCTTATTTTGCCGTGAATCTGAGCCTCCTTTTTTAAATTAAACAAAAATAACAGCGTCGTATATTTGTGGAGCATGCATTCCTAGGAAAAGTTTCCTATTTCCCATTCCAACATTTCCTTGGATATGTATGCCTTAAATAATTTTGAAAACCATATTTTATACTTTTCCTAAATAGCGTCGGAATTGTATACATTTCCTAGGAGTTGTATACCATTCCTACATTTCTGGTAGCAAGGTAAAATAATATATGTGCTGTACTGTAGTGCTGAAATGTGAGGTTGACATAATGTACCACTTTTAAATATCATTGTACGTCATATCGATATTAAGTCAATCTGATAATAAATCGTAGTGATATGTGGTCAGACAGCTACTTAATCCTAACGCGTTCTAGTCATATCGCGATTTAGTCTTATATCTATTTAGTCAGACGCGCTATCTAGTCATATCGAGATTTAGTCCTAAAGCTCTTAACCCATCTATACCAATATTATAAAGCTGAAGAGTTTGTTTGTTTGAACGCTAGGATGTCGGGAAGTACTGGTCCGAATTGAAAGATTCTTTTTCTATTGGATAGTCCATTTATCGAGGAAGGCTATAGGCTATAGAAAATAACGCTACTATTAACAGAAGCGGAGCATGAATCTAGAATGTAACAAAATCGGGAATAAATATTCCTTTTTGAGAGTTTTCGTACGTTTCGTGCTTTGACATGACACATGACAGCATGTGTCTAAGATTGCGTCATTGAATATCACAGATACCTCTTGAATATAAAACCTTTGCTAATCAATTTTTTTTTTTCAAATCTGAGTTGGTACGACCAATTTCCTACAGGTGGCGTAGCAGGTAGCTGAAGAGGTGTTTTGTTTAAAAGCAATATTCTCAGGAATGACTGAACCGATTTCAGTCATTCTATCACCGTTGGATATGTACGGAATCCTGATGAGTGCTATATAATGTACCACGGGCGAAGCCGGGGCGGACATCTAGTGCAAATATTTGAATTCATCACACAAACAAATATGGAACCGTCGAAGCGATCTGATGATGGAGCCGGAATGCTCCTATTGCAGAAAATAAAATATATTCTAGTAAAGGAACATATCAACTGAACAGTCGGGATCCATTGAACAACTAGATTGGCTGTAGAATAATAATGGATTGTTCCGTTCTGACTGTTCCGTTGTTATGTTCCTTTACTAGAATATATTTTATTTTCTGCAATAGTATTAATTCAATAACATTATAGAATTCTAGACCACCAGAAATCTAAGTGTTTCTTTTCAGTTCTATAGTATGTAGTTTGGTTCACTTTTGACGTGACAACGTCTTATAAATTGGTTTGCCGGGTGATACTTCAAGAAACTGCGTTACGCTCCGCTCACGTTATGCGCTCACAACGAGAGCGAGTGAGAGGCACGCGTCCCCTTCCACTCGGGCATGGTTAGCCCGCCTAAGAGCGAGAGAGACAGACATAAAAAGTGAAAGGCACGCGTCCCTTCCGTAAAATTATTTTACCACTCAAAGTCGTTGTCACGTAAAACTTTCGCCCGTATACCGACTTTACAGGCAACCAATTTTTTTTTTATGCAGTCGGTTTTTTTGAGTTTTTAAATTATGTTTATTTTATTGCTCGATTTATTGTTGAAGCTGGGACCTCGCCTGGTTTCAATTTGTTAGGAAAGTCTTGTATCTACTTAATGAACTTTGGCCACGATTAAGTTTCAAGGTCTGATGATGAAGCCGGAAGATAGGCAAGCGTGTTATTCTAGAGTTTTCGAAGTGAAAACTTGTATTGGCGCGCCGTAGACAAATTTTTCGTGGAATTGAATTCTAGCGTCACGCTCGGGTATGATCGGAAATCTTCGGGTAAACTCGGGATCATGGCCACGCCCTCCGGATTCACCCGCGTAGCTTCCAAAGTAAGCTATCGAATTCTGAGTTATATGTAAGTTTTCATTTCTATCGGCAGTTCCGATGACTGCCAATTTTGTTTTGACGTGACGTCTTATAAGTTGGTTTGCCGGGTGACACTTCAAGAAACTGCGTTACGCTCCGCTCACGTTATGCGCTCACAACGAGAGCGAGTGAGAGGCACGCGTCCCTTCCACTCGGGCATGGTTAGCCCGCCTAAGAGCGAGAGAGACAGACATAAAAAGTGAAAGGCACGCGTCCCTTCCGTAAAATTATTTTACCACTCAAAGTCGTTGTCACGTAAAACTTTCGCCCGTGTACCGACTTTACAGGCAACCAATTTTTTTTAATTATTATTTTTAATTTCAGGTGGGGCACACCTTTATACTGGGAACGAAGTATTCTGAAGCTCTGAAAGCGAACTTCATCAACCAAGAGGGGGGAAGCCGCAACCAGCCGTCATGTCCTGTTACGGTATCGGAATCACGAGGTATTTTGTTTTATAGTACTTACTTGCGACCCGTCCGTTTTCGCACGGGTGCAATGCTGATCTGTACTAATATTATAAAGCTGAAGAGTTTGTTTGTTTGAACGCTAGGATCTCGGAAAGTACTGGTCCGAATTGAAAGATTCTTTCTCTATTGCATAGTCCATTTATCGAGGAAAACTATAGGCTATAGAACATAACGCTACTATCGATGGAAGCGGAGCATGAATCAAGAATGTAACAAAAACTGGAAAAATATTCTTTTTTGAGAGTTTTCGTACCGTGCTTTGACATGACAGCATGTGTCTAAGATAGGCTATAGGCTATAGGCTATAGAAAATAAGGTTGCGGTCTATTTGGACTGAATGTTATATTGTACTAAAACCGTAATGAACAAATCTTAAAATGACCTTTTCCCATAATGACTGATTTTTGAAATGTACTTATTCTAGTATGCCGGAAAAAAAACTGTCAAATTGAAGTACAGTTAGTAACATTTTTTAAAAGCTTAAAATAAAATAAAATAATAATTTTACAACAAAAAAAGACAAATTCTATTCTTAATTTTAATATAACTATGATGCACCGGATGATAGTTGATGAAAATGTAGTGATAAAAATTAAATCTGATGCAAATATATATGGTGTAATTAATTAACCAGATAAGAAAACTCTTTCTTAAAAGCCACAAAAATATACTTAAGAACGTTATAATCTAGATATTTCAATTAATGCTTCGCTTAGGACGATATCTTGCAACCAACCGTGCAAATTGACTAAACAATAAATGAAATAGAACCTAAACATAAAAATGTTTATATTACTACCGTCCTGCTTCAGCTTCGATCGAATATTGTCATATAGGTAAAGACTATTTATTGAAATCAAAACTATCCTAACTTTCAAGTTGGTTTTGATTAAAATCTGTTAAAATACTTAGGAGTCTATCGCAGGCAAACAAATAATTTATGTATGGTACTTACTATATAAAGAAGATAACACCCATTTTGCGGGTATAAAAAATATTCAAAATTACCGTCGGATAAACTTTTTAGCCCTAGATTATTTTTAACCGACTTCATTTTAAAGTATAGAGCAGCCTTTCTCAAAGTGGGCGATACGCCCCATTGTGCGCGCTGCAGGCCTAAAGGGCGGTAAGAGACCCAGGAAAAATGAGGGGTTGTGTAGAGGCTTGAAATCCGTTGTGTACTACCTACAGGGTTCATGTCTCAAGTTAACTCTTGCGAGCTATAGTAAGTAAGTTTCGTTTAGAATTAATGTTGAATCCCCACTAATATAGCTCACAATAATTTATTGAATTTGAAATTATAGTGGTTTTTAAGCATGTGAAAAAATGGGGACGCAAAAAAATATAAATTCTCAAAGTGGGCAACAGACAAAATAAGTTTGGGGACCCCTGGTAGAGAGTGACGAGACGGCAGGACATGTGCCTGATGGTAGGCAACATGCCTGCCACATAACAGCACAGCGTCACGCAGCTGTTGGAACATTAAGTTCAAATCATTACTCGTACCTAGAACTCCAGTGCGTTCGTCATACAAAGATCTAAGATCAGAAATAATATGGCAAAGAAGAGAAGATACTGCGACGCTAATTGGTAGAAAATGTGTTGAGAACACGAGCAGGACATTTTTGGTGATGGTACTTTGATGAAACAATCATAGTTTTCTTGTCAGTGTATTGACCAGAGTATAACATACACTAGCATGAAGTACTGATGTTGCATCTGATTGTACATGTCCCGTCAGACATAATGATTATCGGACATTAGACATAAAAGACATTTCGAAAATCAGTCATTATGGGAAAAGGTCATTTTAAGATTTGTTCATTACGGTTTTAGTACAATATAACATTCAGTCCAAATAGACCGCAACCGAAAATAACGCTACTATTAACAGAAGCGGAGCATGAATCTAGAATGTAACAAAATCGGGAATAAATATTCCTTTTTGAGAGTTTTCGTACGTTTCGTGCTTTGACACGACACATGACAGCATGTGTCTAAGATTGCGTCATTGAATATCACAGATACCTCTTGAATATAAAACCTTTGCTAATCAATTTTTTTTTTTCAAATCTGAGTTGGTACGACCAATTTCCTACAGGTGGCGTAGCAGGTAGCTGAAGAGGTGTTTTGTTTAAAAGCAATATTCTCAGGAATGACTGAACCGATTTCAGTCATTCTTTCACCGTTGGATATGTACGGGATCCCGATGAGTGCTATATAATGTACCACGGGCGAAGCCGGGGTGGACATCTAGTTGCCTATAAGCCTTATAAATAGGGCTAAGTGGTTCATATACAGAGTAACTGTTAATCAGCCCGCATCCATTTAACTGTTTATTTGCTAAAATAAACAACTTTTGTTAGAAAGAAATACAAATTCAAAAAAGTATAATTTTTAGGTTTTTTTGTCCTCTATAGCACTGTTTAGCTGTATGCGAATCGGCACTTCATTCATCGAGAGTTGAAGAATGGACACGCTCCTGTTATGAAGAATCTGATGTTTTTAGAACAAAAATGCACTTTTTTTTGTATGGCAAAAATTTAGGACGCGAAGGCAATACGGACCACTTAAGAATAAATCAATGTAACACAAAAAATGATATCTCTATTCTTCTTTCTTTGTTTTTATAAATATAATTAAACACTTATTAATAAAACGTATTATTAAGTAACACTTGGATCAAATCACAAATACAGAAGATATTGGATGAATTCCAAAACCCTCACTTGGTCCATTCTGCCTAAACGTAGAGGTAAAACGAACCAAGCTTGAAGGCAAAATGGGCCCCTGGCAGCAAAAGAACAAAAAAAAACACCGGTAGCACTCCGGGAGTGCCGGCAGAAGTGAAATCTTCAATATTAACGTTGTGTTTAATTATAAGTGTAAAAGTACTATCATCTATGAGGTAGAATACAATGTTTATTTAATGCGCTATCGTACACAAATATGACAATTTATGTGTTGTTATTTATAATATAATATCGTTATTTATATATTACATTAAATTTTATCTCTCAGAAAAATCAACTTCCATCCAATTATAATATTGGCTTTAAACAATATGTAAGCGTACATTACCTTCCTATTCATTCTAAAATCACTATTTATAGGAGACTATGTAGATACCTAGGTACTTACATACTGAATTTTCATACAACTAATATCTGTTCAATCGTGTCCTCACGATAAAGCATATTTTTCTGATCATAATATTAGTATTCTTCGTGTATTATTTCTATTTTAAACTGTTAAAACTTACGTTTTTCTGAAAATTTTATTTATTTACTTTATGTCATCTTATTTCAAACATCATTATTGCTAAGCAACCTCTACCATTTTCATAAGGTTGTATAGTTTTTAGGTCTAATTCTCTCTGGCCGCTAATTATAAAATATTCGCGCAAGCGCCCTGTGCCGCCTAAACAGAGCAGCACACTAAGGCACGGTAGAAAGAGTGGGAGATACTAGTTCCTCTCCCTTCCCCTCGATCTTACGCTTTTTCGATCAGCATCACGTGACCCTGACGCGAGTTTGAAAGTTTTTACCCATACAAAAAAGTGCTCAGCGCCGCTAAAGAAGTTTTCACTTCAAAAAACTTCTTTTTATTCATCATCACACCCTTAACAAACAAATATAACATCTTCATCGTCGTCTTCGACACCGGCACAACTACATTGCCTATGCCCCTAAAGAACATGCGGGGTACCTACTGAATCCAGCCTTCTGTCGATTCATAAAATAAATGAGAGCAATAGAAATATCGTACTTTTTCTTCATCTTCACTAGATGCGTCTTTGCTTTTCTTATGAATGTTCTTCTTTGAAGTTTTCTCCTTTTCTTTTCCTTTTAACGTGTTTGTTTGTTTGATTCCTTTTCCTCTTCTTTTCAGTGAAAAGATTATATTTTACCTTCTTTGGGTTTTCTTACTTTTAGTAGCTTCTAATTCTTCGTTTTCTTCTTAACCATTTGAAATGAAAATACCTGCTTAAAAATCAAATTACATCATTTTAATCACAAAGAAACTGTATTGATGGCAAAATGAACCACGTGGTCCGTTTTGTCCGATCCGTTAAGCAAGTAAACAGTAAATTATTGTGATATTAAGTTAAATAAACAATATCTCAAATAGTAACACAAAATCACTGACAACTTTATTGTAACAAAACTGAAGACAGATCAAAATTTGCTGTTTTTACATCAAAATACGCAAAAATGAACTTACCTTGATAAAACATGTACTGCTGCTTTACCGCTCCTAGGACACTGACCGACAGGCGACTGACAAGTTGACGCAATTCGATTATAGATGGTGGCAGTTTAAAAGTTATTCGCCCGGTCCGTTTTACCTACAGGGTCCGTTTTACCTTCCGTTCTCCCACGGTTTTTTTTTAAATATTGTAGAACAAAGTTTACATATTAATGTACTTAACAATTATTTTTTTAAATATTATATAGTGACGCAACGAAAACATGTCCCTGATGGTAAGCAACATGCTTGCCACATAACAGCACAGTGACATATTGTATTGTGACAGTGATTGTATTCCGCAGATTGTTAGCCGCCGCTCTGGAAGCTCAGTCCACTGACAAAGCTCTCCGCTGGCCTGAAGCGATAGCTCCGTACAGCACCATCGTTATCGGACCTAAAGTAAGTTTCTAACTAGTCTATATTGTATTATTTATATATTGTATACGTTTCTCAATTCTCAATGTCCCATGCTTAAGATGTATAAAAAAGTTTTTGAAGTAAAAACTTTAGGCGCACCACAGACAGATTTTCCGTGGAATTGAATTCTACTAGCGTCACGATCGGGAATGATAAGAAATCTTCGGGTAAACTCGGTACCATAGCCATTGGCTATTTAGAAATGCGTCAGCAATTCCCATTGGCCAATACTGACGCATTTCTAGATTGCTGAAGCATTGCTCATAAAGCCACGCCTTCCGGTTTCACGTCCCGACTACCGTAGTTTCCAAAGTAAGCTATCTTCTATTCTGAGTTTATATGTTTGGACTTCTATCGGCAGTTCCTATGACTGCCAATTTTTTTTATACATCCATGGTCACATGATACTTAAAAATATCTCATACCTTTAGTTAGCAGCACCTTAGTCTTTTAGAAATATTTGTATTTTTATCTTGGTGTTTTCAAATCGGTTTCTTCTAGGTACACTCCGCGAGGCATAAGCTGAGCTTTGCATTTGTGTGAGTGTACATGGATAGTGTAGGTGTGACAACCGGCCTTAGGCGCGGCGCCATTCTGTCTCGCCGCGCTCCTGCCTGATTGGTGATCACTCACCCTAATGCAAAGCTCAGCCTATACCTCGCGGACAAAATTTCAAGCTCCTGCCTGATTGGTGATCACTCACACTAATGCAAAGCTCAGCCTATACCTCGCGAACAAAATTTCAAGCTCCTGCCTGATTGGTGATCACTCACACTAATGCAAAGCTCAGCTTATACCTCGCGGAGTGTAACCACGCTCCATCGTAGACCGCATCGTCGCTTAACATCAGGCGAGATGGCGGTCAAGTGTAAACCTATAAAAGTTTAAAAAAACACTTTTTTTTTCAACAGTAACCTTCAAACTCTGTCACAGGAAGGTTCCAAGGAGTGGGCGTCCCACGGCTGGGACAGAATCGAGGCGGTGGCGCGCGTGACGTCATCGCATAGTGACGTCATCGTTGACGATCGTCACGGCCTGACCATCGGAAAGCGCCTCATGATGGCCGACAGGTAATTGAAAAAAAAATCGTGAGGTACTCGGGGACTCTCGCGGTTAAGCTATTGCATAGTATTTTTTATCAACTTATTTGCAATTATAATAGGCATGACGACAGATCCTGCAATTATATTAAATTATTTCATATAATGACAGTATTTAAATATGTAAGTACCAATTTTAATTTTGATATTTTGTAGTTTAACTTACTTTATGATCATTCAAAGCTGGATGGTCATTTTAAAAGTACGAAATTAGAATTATTAGAAAATGTATTTACTATTGGATAACCCATTCAATTTCAAGTGACTTCTGTTATGAAACCAGTTTCCTAAACGCAACATTTAATATAGCTACGTTACCAAACTTTCCGCGCGACGCATAGAAAATCCGACACAGTGACGTCACGCTTCTGTAGTGTTTTTGTATGAAGCGTTTTTTTGGGAGAGTCCAAATTGTGATTTTGAAATCGTGATATCACGGGAAGTTTTTAAGATAACAAAGTAATTCTTTCGCATATGTTTCAGTTATTGAGTAGCCTTATGATAGCACATTAAATCAAAAATGAGTCGTCATGCCTATTATGAATCATTTTAGCGTAATAAACACATTTACAATAAGAAACAGTACTTACGTGATATAATTCCAATCCACAGATAAACAAAACATACCATACATCTCACTGTTGGGAATATGACGCAATCACTAAATTACCGCGAATTCGAAATTCTAAACATAAATTAGCCCACAGACTAAATAGCTTTATTTTCGCTTCAAAAATTAAGCCATATCTATAAGAACGTATGGAGCTTCACATACAAATAAGATATATAACGTATGGAGCTTCACATACAACAGCTTCTTGTACAAATATAGTCTGTAAGTGATAGTAAAAATAAGATTTAAAGTCAAATGGCCGAGTGACCAAATTTCGAGTGGGGTGTGTTAGGTTTTATTTTCGTAACGGAATTTCTGGATTCAGCCGAGGCGAATGTGGTGGCGTTACTCGTTAAGTTACTTAATTAAATCGATTATTTTCCAAAAAAAAATTGTTAAATGTCTACTATGCGAAAAACAGTTTCACTTTTACCGTGGTTTCAAAACCACTCAATAATATCTTATACCTTTAAACGAGCAATTCTTGTATATATCTTAATATATATAAATCTCGTGTCACAATGTTTGTCCTCAATGGACTCCTAAACCACTTAACCGATTATAATAAAATTCGTACACCATGTGCAGTTCGATCCAACTTGAGAGATAGGATAGTTTTTATTTCGATTAATGGGCTTTATGTGACAATATCCGAGCGAAGCCGGAACGGGCCGCTAGTAGTATAAATATATATAATCTGATCCTCGGAAACGGCTCGAACGATTTTCATGAAATTATGTATACAGGAGGTTTCGGGGACGATAAATCGATCTAGCTAGGTTTTATTTTTTAAAAACATCATTTTATGCGCGTTTTTAGACAATGAAAAACTCCTACAATGTCATTAGAATACGATAACTTATTTCGCCACTGTTATTTAAGTCTAAATGGCTCAGATGGAATATGCTAGCCCCCGGAGACAACAGGCCCCGGTTCGAATCCTGGTGGTTACTTTTCTTTTGTTCTTTTTTTTGCTCGCCCTCGAGTCAAATAGGCTCCGGTTCGAATCCTGGTGGTCCTTTTCTTTTTGTTCTTTTTTTTTCTAAGAAAATCTTATACTTAGCGCCTTTTAGTAGGTCTAAGTAAGTCATCACTTCGTAATTCGTACCTGCCTAAACCGAGCAAAGCTCGGTCAACTAGGTACTTAATATTTATAACTTGTCCACAGAATGGGTTATCCGACAATCATAGTTTGCGGCAAGTCTACTCTAGACAATCCTCCGAGGTATGAGGTCTATAGATCAGGCAACCCGACTCCTCGACTGTGCACTATAGAAGAAATACAGTCACTGAGTGAAGATGTTAAGTTAAGGAGTGAAGATGTTAAGTTAAAATGTGAAGATGTTAAGTTAAGAAGTGATAAAGTTAACTGAAGAACTAGAAATGTTAACTTAATAATTCAGACAGACAGAAACACTTTATTATGCACACCACAAAAATAATGTACAATAAAATTAAAGAATTTGAGGAATTACTTATTGACGTAGGTAGTGCCATCGCTAATAGCTGATTCAAGATGTTAAGTTAAGAAGTGATAGTGTTAACTGAAGAAGTGGAGATGTTAAGTTAATAAGTTCAGGTGTTAAGTTTAGAAGTGAAGATGTTTAAAGACACTTAGATTTGTATTGTTGTTAGATATAAATATGACTTTGTTAAAAATCGTATAAACCTTGTTTTATTTATATTTACTTATTTCGCATAATGTACAGCAACAGGGCCACTTTATATCTCCCACTGCTGGCACTCGGGCCTTTCTATCACAAGGAGAGAGTCAAGAATCCGCCAGGCTGGTCAAGTGCGGGTTGGTGGGTGACGCTTTTACTCCAAAGATGCCCTATTAGACTTGGCTAGCACCGACTTCAAATAGATGAGTGAGTAGGACTTGTAAAGAATGATATTAATTTATTTTTCGCTTTTGAGTGCCTATTTGTGGTTTTGAAGTCGGTTTAATTTTTGTACGAAAATAGTTTATTTTACCCTTTTTGGTGCAAAATAAGTTTTTATTAACGCATTTTTACCCAATTTCGTATTGACAGTTTCGAGTTTCATAACTTTTGTGAAATCTACGTATAAATTACGTCATCCAGAAAATTGTACGCAAATTTTAGTTTTGGTTCATATTTCAAAATCACTTTTTCGTTAAGATTTATATGGGACCATTCGAGAAGCATACCCATCCGAACATAGAAATAAATTTTAAAATCGGTACGGGGGTTCTCGATAAATCAGGTAACATACATTAGTAAAAAAACGTGGTCGAATTGATAGCCTCCTTGTTTTTGGAAGTCGGTTAAAAAAACTGTGAGTTTACATTTTATGGTGTTTGGTGCACTGTTGCTAGAGTGGGGTTTCGTCCTAAATTTGGGGTTTTTAATAGCCATGTGCAAATTTGGGGGGATTTATGCCGGGGAAAAAATTGTTTGGGCTGAAATTGGGGATTTTTCATTACCGATCTTTGCAGTATTTTAACCTCCGACCAAAAAAAGGTGTGTTATAAGTTAAGAGGCATGTTATTGGTATTGCACCATCTTAATACTTTATTTATTTCGTCTTGTAGGATTTCGCAGTCCTCAACTGTTTTAACCTCTATGTACAATTTTAAATCGTCAGCATACAGTAAACACTTAGCTTTGCTGAGATGTTCAGGTAAGTCGTTAATCATAATCGAGAACTTAAAAGGACCCATAGACGAGCCTTGACTTACTCCTGAGCGTGTTTCATAAGGAGTAGAGTCGTAGCAACACCCACGCGGACAAACTGTGAGCGGTTGCGAAGGTAATCAGCAAGAAGTCGTAATAACTTAGGTACACACCAATGGCGTCGAGTTTTTCAAGGAGGATATCGTTGTCGACTTGATCAAATGCCTTTTATAATCTAGGTAAATAACATCTACTTGAGTGCCCTTATCAAGTTTTTGTGATATAAAATCTACCAGGGTTAGCAGATTGGTATTTACAGAACGACTCTTCCTAAAAGCATGTTGTGCATCACATAAATATGGTTCGCTTTGTGTGTAAATTCTACTGTACAAGGCTATCTCAAATACCTTGGCTAGGCTAGACAGGATAGCAATTGGTCTATAGTTTTCTACTCGTGTTTTATCTCCTGATTTTGGGATCGGTGCTACTCTAGACTTTTTTTCATATGGTAGGGTATATACCTGTGTTAATTGACATATTGAAGATGTGAGCTAGGGGTATGGCTAATTGTGCACCAAAGTCTTTCACGATAAACGGAGGAACGTTATCTGGGCCTGATGAAGTTTTAGGTTTTAGTTTCAGTATAAAATATTCAATTTGGTCACATGTGAAGTAAGGTATATTAATAATTCTATGGTTACTTGTTTTTGATGTGATTTCAGCATGGTTAAGATTTGGCGCTCGTAGCAAGAATACACTACTAAAGTAGCTTGCAAACGCGGCTGCTGCAGCTTGTCCTGTATGTTCCTCTTCTTTGAATTTTAAACGCGGTTCGAATCCTCCTTTCGTTTTAAAGTTCGAAATGTGACGCCAGAATGCTTGTGGATTTACACTTATTTTATCTTGTAAGCCTTTTATGTACAAATCGTGTGCTATTGAGACTTTATGTTTTATATCAGATCTTATGGATTTAAAAAATGTGTAAATATACGGGTCTTTACAAGCTTTAAAGATTTTGTGTAATAGGGCCTTTAACTTCAGATTTGATATTATTTCTATAGAAAACCAAGTAGGATATCTCCGACTAGCTCTAGAGTGTCGCACTTTTTTTGGAACACACATGTCAAAAGATGTATACAAGAGTTTGTACAGGATTGCGGTAGCACTATTTGGATCAGATTCTTGCATGACTTCAGTCCAATCAGTGCTTTCAATTTGTTGATACAGATATGAAAAATTTGCCTTTCCAAAGTTCCAGTCAGTGCAGATTGATGAAATTTTTTGTGCTTATCCGGTATCTATGAGAATCGGCCAACATCTATTTTTCATCCCCCTAAATGTTAGGGGTAGTCCACCCCTAAATTTTATTTTTTAGACAAAATTTTTAATTTCTATTTTTTTATGATACAACATACAATCCTCAATTATCACCCTTCTACGATCAACCCTTATTTTATTAGGAAATTATTTATATGGTAAAATAACGTTTGCCGGGTCAGCTAGTAAATTATATAATCCTACTAATATAATAAACGCAAAGGTTTGGATGTTTGTTGCACAAACACGTCAGAACGGCTGAATGGTTCGGGTTGAAATTTGGAACACAGATTTTGTTTTTCTTTGTCTGTAAATCTGTCTTTGTTCTGGTGTGAACAATAAAGTGTACAGTCCGCGAGGTATAAGCCGAGCTTTGCATTTGTGTGAGTGTACATGGATAGTGTAAGTGTGACAACCGGCCTTAGGCGCGGCGCCATTCTGTCTCGCCGCGCTCCTGCCGCACTTCACCTCTTGTACAGACTGCAGCGTGACGTGTTTAATATTATTTTGTTTTTGTTTGATATAAGTGTTAGTACATGATGCTATGTCTCTAAGCCCTGTAATTTCTCTGGAAACATTGCGCTTCAAACCGGAACACAGTAGTATTTGCACATTACTGCTTGGCGGTAGAATAACTGTCAAAGGTGTGGTACTTCCCAGGCGGACTCTGCTAGAGTCCTACCACTACTATATAGACTATTAAATGGAGAAATTCAACATGTGCGTGTTTAAAAATAAATATCAACTTTAATTTTCTTTGTAATTAAGAAAACTTTAAATTCAATGTTTGTACGTGGTTTGTCACAAATCGACATGTGATAAACAACGTTAGACAAACCCACGGATCGTCAAGTGATTATTCCACAAAAAAAAAATTGAACGAATCGGTTGATCTCAAAGTAATTATTTAACAAACTTTCAATCTGCAGTTATTCTGCTGCAATTATAAAATTCTGCAGTTGTAGATGCTTCTGATAAAGGAACAGAACCATCAAATTTGTAGTGGTAGGACTCTTGCCAGAGTCCGCCTGGGGAAGTACCACACCTTTGCCAGTTATTCTACCGCCAAGCAGTAATGTGCAAACATTACTGTGTTCCGGTTTGAAGGGCAATGTTTCCAGAGAAATTACAGGGCTTAGAGATATAAGATCTTAGATCTCTGGGTGACGAGCGCAGTGTAGAGCTAGGTAATGATTTGGACTCTTCGTGTTCCAATAGCTGCGTGTCACTGTGCTGTTATGTGTCAGGCATGTTGCTTACCATCAGGCACATGTCCTGACCGTCTCGTCACTCCTAATTAAAAAAAAAAAAAAAAAAAAAAAATTCTGGGTCATTAAATGATATTGTTACCGGAAATTAAAAACCAAATGCATTTCATGGTTGATGTTCCAAAGACACGAACGAAGAGATTTGACTCTACATTTGTGATAACGTCTAAGCTGTGGAATACGTTGCCTGAGTGGGTTTTCCCTATTGGTTACAATCTTTGTGTCTTCAAATCGAGAGTGAATCGGTTTTTTCTAGGTAAACACGCTCCATCGTAGACCGCATCGTCGCTTAACATCAGGCGAGATGGCGACCAAGTGTAAACCTATAAAAGTTAAAAAAAAATTACATCTTATCACCTGGTAAATGACTCTGAAGAAGATTTTTCACTTTCAGATGAGGACTATGTTCCAGATACTGAAGAAGATTCAGCAGATCATGATTCTATTGGAAGAAGTCAAATTTTTGTACGAGAAACAAGATTTAACAGCTTATCCACTTTAACTGAAGAAAATTCCGAAAAGGAATCAAATCCAAACATAAACCCAATGAATATTCAAACGATTCCTTTATCGCCTTCATCAGAGAGCAAAGGAGTCCGTAAACGAAAACGAAATATTTCTAAACGGAAGTACAGTGTTAGTAAACTTAAAACAGTCACAGGACAGAAATATACATCTAAGAAAAGTAAAGTTAAGGCCAAAAAAAAAATTAAACCTGTATGCAGCTGTCGGCTGAAATGCTCTGAAAGAGTAGATGAAGCAGCCAGAGCTGTAATATTTAAAAAAATTAACAGTAGTGTAATGACTTGGAATTTAAAGAGACAGTTAATACTATCAAGGGTATCAGAAGTTAAAACAGCTAGGTCTAGACGTCGAAATCCTGAAGAGCCACCTAAGAGATTGTTCACATTAAATTACACATTTTTGGTGAACGACAAAGCCGAAAAGGTATGCAAAAGTTTTTTAAATACCTTGGCGATTTCTGCGACTGTTGTAAGAAATTCTGTAAAAAAAATCTACTCAATGTTCAAGAAGACAGACGAGGAAGACATTCACCGCCCAATAAAACGTCAGAAACCATTAAGGAACATATTCGTAACCACATATGATACCCAAATGAGAGCCACTATAGTCGGAACACGACTAAAACACAGTACCTTGGAAGTCATCTAAATATTGAAAAAATGTATGCTTTGTACATAGAGTTTTGTGCCGAAAAGAATATACCAAAATATAATGTTGGAAAGGCATGGCTATACAGATATATTTTTAACCGACTTCCAAAAAAAGGAGGAGGTTATCAATTCGACCCCTATGTTTTTTTTTTTTTTTTTTTTTTTTTATGTATGTTACCCTGATTTCTGAGAACCTCTGAACCGATTTTAAAATTTCTTTTTGTGTTCGGATGGGTATGCTTCCCGAATGGTCCCATATAAATCTTTTCGAAATCGGTCAAGTAGTTTTTGAAATATGAACCAAAAACTGAAAAATTGCGTATCTGGATGACGTTGTAGATTTCACAAAAGTTATGAATCTCGACCCTGTCAATACAAAATTGTGTAAATGCTTTAATAAAAACTTGTTTTTAACCCCCGACCAAAAAAGGGGTGTTATAAGTGACGTCGATGTCTGTCTGTGTGTCTGTCTATCTGCTGTGGCACCGTAGTAGAACTCAAACAGATGGGCCGATTTCGATGCGGTTTCTTTTATTTCAAGGTTAATACCATAGCAGATGTTCTTAGCTATGTCTGGTTAATGTCGATTCAAGATGGCCGCCTCCACAAAATGGCGGACAAAATATTTTCACAACCTACCTCAATTTGGGTATCAAATGAAAGGGCTTGACTAGTAGAGTACTATGTACTATAACAAATTTCAAATCCAAAATGGCCACCACGACAAAATGGCGAATTATATTATATTTTTCATTACTACCTCAATTTGGGTATCAAACGAAAGAGCTTGACTAGTAGAATACTTTTCACTATGAAAAATTCAAATTCAAGATGGCCGCTTCCACAAAATGCCGAAATACATTTGTTTTTTCACAACTCCTTTATATGGGTATCAAATGAAAGGGCTTGACTAGTAGAATGTTGTACAGATAACAAATCCAAGGTAGTCGGGGTTTAATCAAAAATTTAATTTTGTTCTTGTACACTAAAAAGAGTAAAATAAACAATTTTCGTACAAAAATTAAACCGACTTCAAAACCACAAATAGGCACTCAAAAGCGAAAAATAAACTAAAATCATTGTTATAAGCGCTACTCACTCATCTATTTGAAGTCGGTGCCAGTCAGGTCAAAAAGTTAGTAGATTGATGCTATGTAGGCACAGGTAAGTAGTATCCATCCTATACCTGTTAGATTTAGCTGGCACCGACTTCAAATAGATGAGTGAGTAGCGCTTATAACAATGATTTTAGTTTATTTTTCGCTTTTGAGTGCCTATTTGTGGTTTTGAAGTCGGTTAAATTTTTTGTACGAAAATTGTTTATCAACCATGAATATGATCTAAGATTTAATCCTCCAGCTAAATATACGTGAGATTGTGATGGTTTTGTAGTCAAAACTAAAAATACCTGTGATGTAACAGAGAAGAATATAATATACTAGATGTCCGCCCCGGCGTTGCCCGTTGTACATTATATAGTACTCATCAGGATACCGTACATATACAACGGTGAAAGAATTACTGAAATCGGTTCAGTCATTCCTGAGAATATTGCTTTCAAACAAAACACCTCTTTAGCTACCTGCTACGCCACCTGTCGGAAATAGGTCGTACCAACTCATATTCAGAAAAAAAAAATGATTAGCAAAGGTTTTATACTCAAGAGGTATGTAATCTGTGACATTCAATGACGCTATCTTAGACACATGCTGTCATGTGTCATGTCAAAGCACGAAACGTACGAAAACTCTCAAAAAGGAATATTTTTTCCCGATTTTGTTACATTCTTGACTCATGCTCCGCTTCTATTAATAGTAGCGTTATTTTCTATAGCCTAAAGCCTTCCTCGATAAATGGACTATCCAATAGAAAAAGGATCCCTCAATTTGGACCAGTACTTCTCGAGATCCTAGC
Source organism: Ectropis grisescens (assembly GCA_017562165.1). Classification (NCBI taxonomy): domain Eukaryota; kingdom Metazoa; phylum Arthropoda; class Insecta; order Lepidoptera; family Geometridae; genus Ectropis; species Ectropis grisescens. Next base: position 7,959,132 of record CM029790.1, read on the forward strand.
GTTCAAACAAACAAACTCTTCAGCTTTATAATATTAGTAATCCCTCAATTTGGACCAGTACTTCTCGAGATCCTAGCGTTCAAACAAACAAACTCTTCAGCTTTATAATATTAGTATAGATTAAAATTAATAATAATAAAGAAGTGCTATAGAAGTTGAACATTTTCAGGAATCCTCATACACATACACCACAACACACACAGGAACACCTCCGCTATAGTTTAAAAGGATTTGACAAAGTCGACGCTGTAGAGAGACACGGTACCAAAATTTTTTTATAGTGTCATGGTGTCAACTATAAAAAATTTACAAAACTGCTTGCCTACCTACATACCTACACCATATTTGACGAATAGATAAAGTTTTGAAATTGTGGACTTTTAACTTCAACATAATAGATTCTGTACCCAAGGAGAGTTGGTCCTCTATGTGGGACGAACAGGACGTAGTACTTAGGCCAGACAATTTCACCGACGAATTTAACTACAAAGGAAATAGATAGACGCATAGGAAATCCTTGGAAGCAATACTGCAGCTTAAAAGAAGTATTAAAAAACAAGGAAGTAAGCATAACCATCAAAAGAAAACTAGTCGATACATGTATACTTCCTGTTCATACAAATGGCTGTCAAAACGGGCGCCCACTAATACCCACATAAGAAAATTAAGAACATGTCAAAACGACACGACGAAAGGAGTATGATGGGGAAAAGGCTAACTGTTAAAATAAGCACAACAACTTTATGTAGGTAAGTGAAAAATCAAAATTTAAAGATGTTACAAAAACTGTTAGAAAGCTAAAGTGGAAATGGACAGGACACATGATAATAGGAAAAGAAAGAAAAGTGGTCAAGTGCGAGTCGGACTCGCCCATGAAGGCTTCCGTAGCAGCAAGTAACATACTTAATATAAAAGTTCTTTTAGTTCCTTGTTACTTTAATCAGTGTTTTAACAATAGTGAATTTATGACGTATTATATGAATGACGTGAATGTATGACGTTTTTTCTATTTTTTCATTCTCCTATTTTAGAAGTTAAGGAAAGTTAAGGGGGCACACATTTTAATACCACTTTGGAAGAGTCTCTCGCGCAAACTATTCAGTTTAGAAAAAAAATATGTTAGAAACCTCGATATCATTTTTGAAGACCTATTCATACATAACACACACGTATAGTTTCGATGGAAAAAAAAATTGCGTTTCAGTTGTAAGAATGGGACACCCCTAAATTTATTGTTTTTTTCTATATTTTGTATGAACATCTTAATGCGGTTCACAGAATACATCTACTTACCAAGTTTCAATAGTATAGCACTTATAGTTTCGGAGAAAAGTGGCTGTGACATACGGACGGACAGACAGACATGACGAGTCTATAAGGGTCCCGTATTTTGCCATTTGGCTACGGAACCCTAAAAAAGGTCAAAGACAATTACGAGTATATATACAGCGTGGCGCTTTGGTGCCGACATTAAATGAAACCACCTATAAAATATCATATTTTGACCTATTCTGTCAAATTAAATTTCAGTTATCGTTATTAATTACTGAGTTATTCGCAATTTTCCAAAATACCATAATAGAGCAGGCTGTATCTAAAATTTCCTGCACAGAGGTCATTACACCACAGCCCACAGTCCATCCGATTTATCAATTAAAAATCAGGCGAAAAGCAAATACTAAAGAAACGAGATAGGTGATGTCCTGCAACACACGTGCAAACGTACGCACGTTGTGAATGAAATGCAGACGAAAGAGAAATAATGCACACGCCTATTAACTAATGTTAAATGTAGTCTTTCTCTTTCTCTAATTTTTCACTAGTTTTGTGCTAGCCGCCGGGATGCGAAGTTGACCGTGTTGTCCCTGACACATTTCTCTAAATGGCGCGCTAAAACTTTTACTGTAAATCCTTAACTACGGAATTTTGTAATCTAATTATTCGGGAAAAAGACGCTTACATGTTATTTTTGTTCGTTCTTTTAGTGTAATTTATTTTTAGAGTCAGTGTGAATAAGATTAGGTTGCTTTTCGTTTTGTTTTTGTGTGACTCTGATTGTGTTGTGAATAGTTATTTAATTAGTGACGCCGAACGTACAGTGTTTTCTGAGTGTACCTATGCACATGTGATTTTAGTCTGATAAGTCCTACAAAAGGATTTTGAAAATCGACCCAGAACATGTTTTCGACCGTTTAAAGCTTGTAAGTATACTAGCAACAATAATTCGATTTTAAACAAAATTACCTTTTCTCTCAAAGGGTTTTATTGGTTAGATAGTTTACGAAAGTTAAATCGTATTGCGAGAAGTTGTTTTTTATTTTATTTCTTAAGAAAGTTGTAGATACCAACCAATTCAGCAGCTTACACGCTAAATGCTCTTTGTTATTACCAAGTGCTGGTCTAGTCCCGCGTTCAAATCCTACGCGCACCACTGTCTTATCGAAGTCATGTGCGTAATGCTAACTTAAAAACGTGGTGAAGAAAAACATCGTGAACAAAAAACCGACATGTACCTAGAATCTTTCGAGGTCATGTTTATGTTAACCACCAACCCGCACTTGGCCAACGTGGTGGATTATGGCCTTGAGTTTTTCCGTGCTAGAGAAATCCCCGAGTCCCAGCAGTGGGAACATTTGGTGGTCTTCAAAAAGCAATCATTTTGTAATGTTTCGCCAAAGTTACAATGGATACCTACCAACGCATTTACCTATTTACTTTATGTTATTTTATTAGCTTTATTATTTGGTAGGTATTCGATTTATTAGTGATGAACAGGCATAAAGTTGACGGGGAATCCCGTCCCGTTCCAAATTATCGCGCATTTGTAAGTACCTACCCCCTCTCGACCGGGGCGGCGTTGCCGCGCCGTGCGCCCGCGCGCCGCGCGCCGCTTGCAGATAGGTACTTTCGTGCGACGTTGCCAGCTTGTTTTACGAAAAGCGAACGTAAATCACGCACACATCTGACGTTGAATGAATCTAGTGCACAGGATGATTTTCATTCTATCGCATGATACAATTATTTAGTTTGTTAGAGAATATTTTTTTTCAAATAAGCGAATTTTAATTTTTCACACCTTTTGTATGATTACTGGTCAGTAACCCTACCCGTGTGTTCATTTAATGTCGGCACCAAAGCGCCACGCTGTATACTGGTTCACAAGAGATTGAAAAAGATCGTGGAAGACCACTCAGAAGATGGGTCGATGACATAAAAGTGATACTTGGACCAGAAAAGCTAACGTTAGGGAAGAATGGGGGTAGTTGGAGGAGCCCTTTGCCAATAGGCAAACATACGGTGCGATGGCAATCTAAATTTAAGAATTTTATTGTAATAACATTGAACAGTTTTAAGCATTATCTAAATGAAGGCTATTAAATAAAAAGAAATATTTTTACAGAGTGTGCCCAGAAAATACTGGGAATGTTAATTGTGTTTTATCTTACGTAATTCAATAACACTAAATAAATTTTGTAAAAATAATGGACAGTTTTTATTTGTACCAAAAACGTCGATGTTTATTGTGCATCGATGTTTTTTAATGTCGATAGTTAAAAGTAGGGATGCTTTTAACTATTCAATTTACTGTCAATGTCACAATGCTGAATGTTGTTTAATGTCAAACAAGTAAGAACCAGTGTTGCCGATTTGCGGGGAAATCCAACTCTGTTGGGATTTGGTGTGGGTATTGGTCATATGTGGGAATGTCGAGAATTTCGCATCAATGCCTTGGCCTTGCCTAGTGTTTCCTCGCCTCGCATCGCGTTCGCTCCATTTTATGTCGGTTTTTCGGACGCGAGTTAAAGGACACGACGGGGTGACGCGAGGGTCCGTTACCGTTATCCGTTGCAGAATAGGGGCGTGTGCGATTTTAACCGACTTAAAAAAATAACGACGTTCTCAATTCTTTTTGTTATGTTTTTTTGAAGTGAAAACTTCTTTTGGCACGCCAGAGACAGATTTTTCGTAGGTTGTGATGTGAATTAATCGAATTCTAGCGTCCCGCTTGAAAATGTAAAAAAATCTTAGGATAAACTCGGGACCATGGCCTCGCCCTCCGGTTTCATCCGCGTAGTTTCCAAAGTGAGCTATCAAATTCTGAGCTATAAGTTTTCACTTTTATCGGCAATTCCCACGACTGCTATTTTTTTAGAGCTGCAGGTCTACCGCCTAACTCTCCTGCGTTTTGCTATGCTTTGATTTGTTACATTGTGCTGCATACGGAAAGCAGATGAAGTTGCCAGCTTTCATCGGCGTTATCAAATCAGGCGCTGATGCACATAACAAATCAAAGCATAGCAGAAAGTTGGAGAGTTGGCGGTAGACCTGCTGGTCAAGTGCCTGATGGTTACAAAACAAACATGCCTGTCCATAAAATAAATAAAAAACAAAATTTTAGGTAACATTTTGGAACATAAAATACTCCAAATAAACCAGGTGTGATCCCAGCCTCGAATTTTGGAGACGCAAATTATTTCAGCTATCTGACCACCATATTACAAGCTTTACTTAGTTTGGGATCAGATAATGTTGCGTGTGAATTTTCCACCAATATTTACTATTTATAGCATACTATACTAAACTTACTAATATGATAAATACAGTCATATACACATGAAAATGCTTATTGTGGCTTATCCCTAAGAGGTAGATGTAATATACAGTCGTAAACTTTGTTGTAGACCATTTAATGGGATATAATACTAAGGTAATATACATTATTTTGATCTATCTCGTAGAGTTCAGCCAGCCTTTGCAATGTAAGCGGAAAAAACTGTGTAAATTGATGACATCACATTAGAAACCCATAAAATTATCAAAGTTTCGCTACTATTTTAAGCTTGTATCTTACATTTATATACATTACTCTTTAATTACTCTATCTACTAAAATAACCATGAAAATATTTAGAACAAAGACACTTCCCGCTGTTTATCTGTTCATAAATATTCATAGATCTTTAAAACTACCTAACAGATTTTGATGCGGTTTTGTTTGTAGTTAGAGGAATTCAAGTTAATGTTTAGAGAGTTAATTGTGTTAATTTTAGGGGTTCATTTATTTTAACTTAGGTTTAGGGATAAATATTTTCAGGAGTTGGTAACACTGGGTTCTGGGTGCTGGCGAGGAACCGAGAAGATTTGGGATTTATTTATTTTTATTTGTAATGCTCAACAAAGATAATAGATAATGTAAAAATTAGATGTTCAAGAACACACTGTGAACTTTATTGTTATAATTTATTAGAAATTCAAGCGGAATGTCCGACAGGTGTAGCTGTTGTTTATCTCCAGGCAAGCATTCGCACCTCGGCGACTTGCATGTTGATATGCTAACGAATTGTCTGAATCTGATCGTAAGTGAATGCATGATTGTAAAAGTAAAAAACCCTCTTCAGACCAAATGCAAAAGTTTCGGAAAATCAATGAAAACTGTCTGGTGTGAAAAAAACAAATGTTTTTCAACAAAAAATATATTAAAATGTATTTGATTTATATATTTGTAGAAAACATACCTACAAATTCACATTTGGTGTCTTTTAATAGGTAGCTATTTAAAGATTTGGGATGAAGAGGGTTTTATAGTTATATATATGTCGCAGCCGGATCGTATAATCTGCTGTATTACATTACGGCTAGCCGTTTTGAAAACCAGGGCCGTTTTGTAAAGCGGCGGTTTGACGATTAGCCAGATTGAAAGCGGCTGATTAAAAAACAGCCGGAATGTATTCGACGCCATACGTCATTCAAAACGGCTAGCCGTAATGTAATAAGCGAAAGATTAGCCGCCGCTTTGACAATTTTTAGTTCCGATTCTTAACACTCATGGCGCTGTCTGACATAACAACAACATGGCGTTGAAAACAGTATGTGTGTTGCTAAATTGCTAAGGTGACTGTGGATTCTGGTGTTCGGCGGAATCCTACACAATATTATTGGGGTGGTTTACCACCGTCCCTTGCTAAGACTAAATTGGACCGGGTAGGTTAGGAAGGACCCAGATCCGACTCGGAGCACCCCGACTCCACATAGTCTTGTCGCTACTGCCCCTAGAGTGTATATAAATGCGGGAGCTTCTGGCGGGAGCCCACCCGGAGTCAAATCTCAGAGATGACCCTTGTCTAAGTGCACCATCCATATTTCTTAGGGGCTTTCAAGTTTTATCTGAGAGGTATGTTTAAAAAAAAAGTGTAAGAAATATGGCAAAAGATAATCTGTCAGCTGTTTATGATTAATACAATTAATTTTCATTGATTATTTTTATTTATTTATTTATTTATTTTATTTATTTACAAATATACAAAGGTAGATCGATAAATATCGTCCCCGAAACCCCCTGCATACATAATTTCATGAAAATTGTTCAAGCTGTTTCTGAGATTCAGATTCTATACAGGGTTGGCATGATTAAAACAAGTTGTTTTTAACCCCCGAGTCTGTCTGTCTGTGTGTCTGTCTGTGGCACCGTAGAGCTCAAACGGATGGGCCGATTTCGATGCGATTTTTTTTATTTGAAAGTTAATTACCGTGCGGATGTTCTTAGCTATGTTTGGTTAATATCGATTCAAAATGGCCGCCTCCACAAAATGGCGGATAAAATATTTCTTCACAACCTACCTCAATATGGGTATCAAATGAAAGGGCTTAACTAGTAGAGTACTATACGCTATAATAAATTTCAAATCCAAAATGGCCGCCACCACAAAATGGCGAATTATATTTTTTTATTCACTACTACCTCAATATGGGTATCAAACGAAAGGGCTTGATTAGTAGAATACTTTGCACTATGACAAATTTCAAATCCAAGATAGCCGATACCACAAAATGGCGAATTACATTTCTTTTTTTCACAACTCCCTTAATATGGGTATCAAATGAAAGGGCTTGACTAGTAGAATGTTGTACAGATAACAAATCTTAGGTAGTCGGGGGTTAGTCAAAATTTTTAATTTTGTTCTTGTAAACACATGTTTAAAACATGTTTGAAATAAAACCGTGTTTTTAATCATGTGTTTAAAAACCAGAGATGCGATTTATTTGAAATACTTGTATTTAAAATGCAAATACAAAATGCAAAATACCTATTTTGTATTTTGCATTTAAATACCTTTTAGGAAAAAGCATTTTGCATTTTATTTGAAATACCTTTTGAGACGTATTTTGCATTTTAATATTCATTTCAAAATACAAAATACTTTGTCATTAAGTTTAGCCAAAAAAATATGAAACGAACGGATAACGATAACGGATGTCACCAAATTTGTCCGATAGAGGCGCCTGCTTTTAAACCCCGACCAAAAATAGGGATGTTATAAGTTTGACGTCGCGTCGATGCCTGTCTGTTTGTGGCACCGTAGAGCTCAAACGGATGGTCCGATTTCGATGCGTTTTTTTTTATTTGAAGGTCATTTTTTAGCTATGTTTGATTGATATCGATTCAAGATGGCCGCCTCCACAAAATAGCGGACAAAATATTTCTTCACAACCTTCCTCAATATGGTTGCCAAATGAAAGAGCTGACTAGTAGAATACTATGGACTATGGCGAATTTCAAATCCAAGATGGCCGCCACAACAAAATGGCGAAACACTTTATTTTTCACTATTCCCTCAACATGGGTAGCAAATGAAAGGGCTTGACTAGTAGAATGTTGTACAGTAAAGTTAATCAAAATTGTTTAATTTTGTTCATTTTTAGGGTTCCGTAGCCAAATGGCAAAATACAGAACTCTTATAGATTCGTCATGTTTGTCTGTCTGTCTGTCCGTATGTCACAGCCACTTTTCTCCGAAACAATAAGAGCTATACCATTAAAACTTGGTAAGTATATGTATTCTGTGAACCGCATTAAGATTTTCATACAAAAATAGAAAAAAACCATTAAATTTTGGGGGTGTCCCATACTTAGAACTGAAACTCAAAAATGTTTTTTCCATCAAAACCATACGGGTTATCAATGGATAGGTCTTTAAAAATGCTATTTTCTAACATATATTTTTTCTAAACTGTTCAGTTTGCGCAAGAGACTCTTCCATAGTGATAAAATGTCCCTTCCCTGTAACTTCTAAAATAAGAGAATGACAAAAATAAAAAAGGGCATAATGTACATTACCATATAAACTATCAACGAAAATTGGTTTGAATGAGATCTAGTACCTAAGTAGTTTTATTTTAATACGTCATAAATTCACTATTGTTAAAACACTGAAGTAACAACGAACTACAAGAAATTTATATTATGTTACTTGCTGCTACGGAAACCTTCATGGGCGAGTCCGACTCGCACTTGACCACTTTTATTTTTTCTTTGGTCAGAGTGAGCGCCTTATGTCTGACTAGTGTCAGACAATGTCAATGTAGACAGGCCAGGGTCCAGTTGTTATTGAGAAAAGTGTAATAAAAATAAAATAAGTTACTCAACCAACCGAAATAAATGGCAACACAATTCACAAAATGGAGACATAGCTCTCTTTTCGTAAGTCTAGTTTTTCTGGACTCGGTGTGTAGAAAGACTCGGAGACAACCTAGATGTAGAAAATTAATTTATTAAGTTATCAATACATAATAACCATCGATATAAACCAATGGATGTGCCTTGAGTAAATTGAAATTAGTAATAAACTGCGTCTCTATGTGTGTCGTAAGTACTTCACACATAACCAATAAATACACTTGACCCCTAGAATCACTAACGGCGCGTTATGCTGTGGTTCTACTTATTTGGTTGTTGACAACGAATAGTTATAAGTAAAAACGTCCGGCGTTCACCGCTTCCTGCAACCGACTGGAACGGAATGAGTGAGCTCACTCTTCCCAACAATAACATGATTCCGTTCGCCCTGAAGTTTGGGAGGGCACATCTGCGTATTGAGATCTTTGATAATAACTATATTTTATCTCATTCTCACTACTTTTTTTGATCCCTCCATGACAAAAGTGTCATGCATAAGATGCAATGTTTTTAGTTTTTGTTCGGTTCGGCATTGTGTCTCTATTTCTCATCATAAATACCTAAAATAAAAATAAATATCTGAGATTTAGTCAAAAGGTATTTTATTTTGAAAAGGTATTTTGAAAATACCTATTTTGCATTTAGCATTTGAAATACAAAACTCAAAACTATTTTGTATTTTGCATTTGAAATAGTAAATCTGAAAAGTATTTTGCATTTTGTATTTAAATGTTTTTTTAAAACCATTTTGTACATCTCTGTTAAAAACATAGTTTAAAACAAGTTTTAAACAATGTTTAAATCATTGAAAAAAAAAACAAAGTTTAAAACAACTTTTTATAGTAAATTAATGAAAATAAATTAGTATTTAGAACTTTTAGGATTCCAAATAGTTTTACATTTGAAACCAGTGGAGTCTATGCTATTAGTTTTACTTATTTTTTTTGAACTTATGTAATTATTTTGGCATGGTAATTAAATAAAACATATTGCTTTTATGACATATATGTAATTATATATAATGTAATTACATACATAATATAATGTATAATGTAATGCATAATGTACATGTACATAATGTAATTAAATATGTAATATTTTATGTAATATATTAAAAAACAACTTATATTTAAAAAAAAGTAGGTATTTAAGTAGTAATTAGTTTTTGTTATTTAAATATTTAAAAACTGTGACAAGTTTTGCAGTTTTATCGGTACCCAGTTTATTTCGTACGTCAGAGTGAATAAATCCAAATGTTGAAAACAGTCGTTCGATTCCAGCACTTGAAGCCACTGCAGTGTGAAGCTGGGTCACTAAGTCCATTGTTTGGCCATTAATTTGTTTTTTTAAAGACAACCACCATTCCAGAGGTCCGACTTGATTTACTACATGACCGTCAAATAGAAAGTTATGAAAGGGATCTGTCATTGCCCTGTATTTTACAACATAGGACATTGCATCTTTGTGATAAACTTCTATATATGATAAAGCTTCAGAAATATTTTCACTGGTGAGTTTTTCGCCCCTGTACTTAGGATGTAGTAAGTTAGCTGCAAAATGAGCTGGAGACATTGCCATTTCAAATCGGGCATAGAACTTACTTAAATCATGCAGTGAATACTCGGTTTCACGCAGTCGAACATTCTCAACCTCAAACATGTTTTTAAGCTCTATCCATGCTTCAGTCACTTCGCCAATACTTACAGCAGGATGTTTTCTGGGAAATGTCAAGTGTAACTGCAATATTTTCCAGTTTTTTGTAGAGAGCCTGGACTTGTTGCTTTAGTGCAGCGGTCAGCAACAGGCGGACCGCAAGAGGTCGGACCTTGGACCAATAAAGAATTTGATTTGAAACCATAACAATAAAAGGGCAGCACTTAATTTATGATCAGTTGTTATTTTCTGGACCTCGTTGAAAAATTCCCACAGCATCCGGACCCCATCTAAAACTACTTGCCGACCCTTGCTTTAGTGTCATGTCATTTACTTTCAACGAAATTGACAAAGCTATTGCAGTTGCATTATTTAAGCATATGTCTGACATTATATGCCAATTTTCCAATAAAACTTTTAAACTATCAGCCATTGTATTCCACCGTACTTGTTGTGGTATAACGATTGCTTTTCCACCAGCTTCTTTGTAAATGATGTATTTGAAGTACCGCATTATTGATTTAACTTTCTCAGTAACATCTTCTGTGTTTAAATCCTTCGCTAGAAGGTTTAGCAGGTGTGACGAGCAACCATACGTAAGTAAATCCTTGTAAGTAGCTAGTTCTACCTGTTGAGCCAAATCTCGTCTCATACGACACATATTTGCTGCGTTATCTGTCACGCTGCGCACTGTGCAGATGAATCTTTCGCATTGTTTTATTGCCATAGTACAGATTTTAACCAAGTAGTCTGCTGTATGGCTTTCGGTCCCCGTATCTATTGTATTGATTAAATGAGTCGAGTTTGTCAACACATCTGTGACACATACACATATTATTGAGTCCTGCCTTACGTTACTCCAACCATCAATTGACAGATTGACAACTTTATTTTTCAACTCATCTTTTACACTTTCTTGGGTGGAGTTGTAGATTTCGTCGAGCAGATTACCTGCAATTTGTTTGCGGTTTGGAGGTTTATATCCGGGGCGTAAAATTTCTATTAATTTGAGAAACTGTGGGTGTTCTACGTGGTTAAAAGGCGAGTTGGTAGCAAATATATAGTAAGACAATTGTTAATCAAGTTTCTTCTTATCTTCTTGACTTGTGGCAATAGTAAATTTATTCATTGAAATGTTCACGTTCGTTGCGCTGCCGCTGCTGGTGGTACTGACACTCTTGTTTTGAAGAGTAGTCACAGGTGTGGGTGTGGCAGTACTGGCAGAAGAATTATCTGAAGATTGGGAAGAACCAGCACCACTCATCATCAATAATTCCTCCAAGTCTTCGACCGCTTCCATATTTCTAACAGTATTAGAACTAGTAGTGCTACATTGCTGGTAGTGTGCCTCCATTCTTTTTCACAAGTCCAACTAGTTCTTTCTTACATTTCCTGCAACGCACCCTATTTGTCTTCAATGTCGTATTTTCTTGGGGAATCAACGTAAATTGTTCCCAAATACTATGCTTTTTGCGTCCTGGAGTTGACATTTCTGATTTCCCTGAAGCTGTTATTAAGTACTGTTATCTTCTTATGACTTATCACTCACAAAATTAATAATTAAATGCAAAATTAAAACGAAAGACACTCCTATTTATAGAATTCATAGGTAATTTCCCGCCGCGCCGGTCCCGCTCAGAAAGTCCCTATGTCGGCCGTAGAAAGAAAGTAAGCGTATGGACTAGTTGGGTATTCGGGTATTCCCCTTATTCTAATGTAAAATTAAATTTCAATATTTGGTTTTTCCCCTGTTAACATGAACGTTACTTTGATTATATAGGATGAATGTAAAGCGTATAGTACGGATTAGATATAGGCAGATAGGTACGCACGCAACATAAAATAAAGGTTTAACCAATAAACATGGATCGATTTCTGTAAATATTTTATTTACTTCCGAAATTTACGGCAAATTTGAAAATACCTATCCAGCAATGAATGAATATAATATCTGTTATGTGTATTTGATATGAAATTACAGGCCTAAACTAAAAAAAAAAACAAAAAAAACATTGTTTAAAACATTTTGAACTGTTTGTTTTATAAAATTTAAAAAAAACTGTTCTTTTTTCCAACCCTGATTCTATATACGAGGGTCAAACTGAAAGTTCTTAGAACTGGCCACTTATAAACAATATAATAAAAAAATAATTCTATAATTTGAAAATAGAACTCTTTGCCAATATTACTGAGTATATACTTCATTCATTTGTCATTTGTTTTACGAATTGGCGGCAAATTGAAAATTGTCTGTGTCACGTCAACATGAATTTATCACGAGAAAATTTTCGTGCAATGATTTTTTATGACTTTCGATGTCATTTAAGTCAACAAGAAAGTTATGATAGACTACGATTGGCCTTTCACGATGAAGCCCCATCTCGTGCGACTGTTTACAACTGGTTTAATGAGTTTAAACGTGGTCGCACTAATGTCACTGATGATTTACGTGAGGGACGGCCTTCTACGGCGACGACTGAAGATAACATCTGTGTTGTGCGGCGTATGATAGAGACTGACAAAAGATTGACCTATCAGCAGATTCGGACAAGCTTAGGCATCGGTATGAGTCAAGTGCAAAAAATCCTACACGAACATTTAGCGGTCCGGAAGCTTTGCGCCCGGTGGATACCTCATAATTTGACTGAGGCTCAAAAACTCCATCGTGTGGATTGGTGCCGTAAAATGATTGAAAGATTTAACGGAGGTGACTCAAATGCTGTGTTCGACATACTAACAGGTGACGAAAGCTGGATTTACTGTTATGATCCTGAAACCAAAAGACAATCTGCTCAGTGGGAATTTCCTTTCGAGGAGTTGCCAACTAAAGTGAAGAGAGATCGAAGTGCGGGGGAAAAAATGGTGGCCTCGTTCTTTGGAAGGATAGGTCATTTCGCAACAATTGTGTTAGAGGATCAAAAACAGTTTCTGCAGAATGGTACACTACCAATTGTTTGCCACTTGTCTTGGAAAAGTTCGAGAGAAACGACCTCGCAGTAGGATCCTCCTTCACCACGACAACGCCTCATCGCACACCGCCAAGCGAACGATCGACTATTTGGCGACATCAAACGTTGAATTACTGGGTCACCCGCCGTATAGCCCCGACCTCGCGCCTTGTGATTTTATTTATTTTCAAAAATTAAAGAAAAACTTAAGGGAAAACGGTTTATGAATGCTGAAGAAGCGGTGGCTGCGTATCGCGATGCCATTGAAGAGACCCCTAAGGACGAGTGGGCAAAGTGCTTTTCCCAGTGGTTCCATCGCATGCAGCGGTGTATTGACGTGAATGGACAATATTTTGAAAAGATATAATAAAACTAATAACTGGCTAATGTAATCAGTTTTTGATTTTCTAAGAACTTTCAGTTTGACCCTCGTATGTAAAGGTATATACAAGAATTGCTTGTTTAAAGGTTTAAGTTATGTTCTATTTCCAGTGGATCGGAAACTCTTCCATCTCTGCTGTGATATGTACAGGCTGCGTCAGATTCCTTCATGATGTCCAAAGGTTTCGGAACATGGTCATATCATCGCAGAAACAGCTGCTTGCGGTGTTAAACAACAGCGATCTGGGCCCTGACGGTATGTATTTATCGTCATAATATCTATTATTATCATTTATTTTAGTAGTGGTAAGACTTTTCGTAGCGTCCGCCTGCAGAAGTACCACACATATGCCAGTTATTCTACCGCCAAGCAAACTTTACTGTGTTCCTGTTGGAAGGGCAATTTTTCCACAAAAATTACAGGGATTAGAGATATAACATCTTAGATATCTGGGTGACAAGCGCAGTGCAGTGCTAAGTAATGATTTGAACTCTTTATGTCCCAATAGCTGTGAGTCAGTGTGTTGCTATGAGGCAGGTATTTTGCTTACCATCAGGCACATGTCCTGCTTGTCTCGTGGCTCTATTTAAAAAATAATAAAAAAATCTAAGTCATTAAATGGCTTCATACCTTAGTTGGTAGTAAGTCTGGCTGTGAAGCCGAGGGTTGTGGATTTGTTTCCCACCCACTGCAAATACTTGTGTGATGAATACGAATATTTGTACTGCGTCAGGGTATAATGACAGTATAAAGAAATATTATTTTATTTATATTTAAAATTTTAAAATTTTTTTTTTTTTTTTATAATTGAAATTTATTTATATTATTTATTTATTGAATAATAGGCGAGCAGCTTTAGCTGATATGCCTTTGCTTCAGTGTTGAAATAACAAATTATAGGTAATTGTCTGTTAAACTGATTTTGTCTTTTACTATCCATTTGTCCAGTTTGTTTGTACCAGTAGTTCATCGCCTTTGATCTTGAGAGAAATGCCAATAATGGTAGGGTAGTCGCAAATGAAAATGCTTATTAAACTATTTTATTATTAACTAGATGACCCGGCAAACGTTGTTTTGCCATATAAATAATTTCCTAATAAAATAAGGGTTGATCGTAGAAGGGTGAAAATTGAGGATTGTATGTATTTTTGTATGTTGTATCATAAAAAAAAAGAAATTAAAAATGTTGTCTAAAAAATAAAATATAAAATTTAGGGGTGGACTACCCCTAACATTTAGGGGGATGAAAAATAAATGTTGGCCGATTCTCATAGATACCGGATAAGCACAAAAAATTTCATCAAAATCGGTCAAGCCGTTTCGGAGGAGTATGGCAACGAAAACTGTGACACGAGAATTTTATATATTAGATTTATTTAGACTCGAAGTTAAACATATCTATTAATTATCAAATATATGCCATCAGAATATTTGATAATTAATATGTTTAATTTCTGATGCTGATCTGATGATGAAGCTGGAAGGTGGCGATAGGACATTAGTATTTAAATGACATACCCTATCGAGTTTCGTCTCGTTTCATTCGTCTTGATGAGTACTTTGTCGCCCACATGACCCCCCCCACCCCAATATCGTATATGGTAAATTAAAAATTTAAAAAATTCTAAGAAAAATTTCAAAAAATCAATAGATCTAACAGTATATAAGACTATTTTACCCCCTCCGAAGTTCGAGGCTGGGACCGCGCCTGGAGGAGGGGATGTCTTATAAAACGTTAGATGCGTCATGAAGTAATTTATTTTAATTAAAAAACAATTTTAACCGTTTCGAAGTGTCATTCAGGGCTGAAATGTGATGCATGGTTTGATTTCATTCTGTTCATAATAATTTTTAATAATTACGAATATTTTATAATAATAAACAGGTTTCCAATAATGTTGATAATACTTGATAATAAATAAATTGGCAGTCATAAGAACTGCCGATAGAAGTGAAAACTTAACTTACCTATACCTCTGATTTTGATAGATGGCTTACTAAGCGGGAGAATCCGAAGGGGTGGCCATGAGCATGGCCATCAGCATTTCTAGATGGTCAATGGCCATGGCCCCGAGTTTAAGCAAAGATTTCTTTCAAACTTTAGAAGATTTCACTTCAAAAAGCATTTTTTGTTTGTCACAGCCCTCTGCATTGTCGGCATTTATCGCAAGATCAAAAGCGTCATGCTACTGGTAGTTTTTCTATATACTGACTAGCGTTCCGCCCTGGCTTCGCCCGTGGTATATCTAAAATATTGCCTATACCACTCAGAGGTCACACACATGTCCAATGGTAAAAGATTTTTTGAAATTCGGAAGTTCCTGGGATTAGCTTAGAAATAAATTCTTTAGCTTTATAATATTAGTACAGATTCTACAGATAAGTAAATCGTAATTTAAGAGTCTGCGCCGACTTAAACAACTTGGCTACCATGCGACAAATAAAATACACTAAAATATGGGTTTTATGTCATGCCTGTTAACATATAGATTACAATGGCAGCACAAATCTGGAGACCGCTCGCTGACAGCCGTCTGCTAATTTGTTGCCAATGTAATGCATATCTTAACAAGCATGATAAAATATAAAGCCCATATTTTAGTGTATTTTATTTGTCGAGTGGGAGCGGTGTCGTTTAAGTGGGCGGCAGACCTTTACACCTAAATATCCTTCCAGCTGTCAATGCATGGTCACATAACAATTCTGACATAAATGAAGAGGGCAAGGTGAAGCAAGAAGAAGAAGTGACGAGCGATGACGGACTGGACGTCGTGTGTTCAGAAGATATTACAGCTAATGAGATAGGTAGGTAATAATTCTTTCCTAAAGTGGCTGTCAATTCACCGCAATCAGGAAATAATGAAACCTGTAATCAAACTCACTTAGTCATTGCTATCATTCACAGGCGAGTTACAGAGTTTTTATGTTTAGTTACTGTTTAAAAAAAACTATCGAAACAAGATCGTGTTCAATAGAGCAAAATGATTTTTTATTATTATTTTCTTCACACGTGTGTTAAAAAATGTCCTATGGTACACTTTACGCGTATGTATTGATTATTATCGTCCTCGGCTCTTTTAAGACCCTCGACTAACGGCTCGGGTTTATGAGTTCTTAGCCTAAATGTAAATCCAAAATTGTTGTTGATGATAGAACAGGAACGTGGCCATAGGAACTCGGTAGTTAAACGACACTACCCGAGCTTGGATCCGTTTGACTTTTCGTGACTAGTAGTACTTTGGTGCTAGATGGTGACCAGGGCCTGATGATGGAGCTGGAGCCTACTAAATATTATTTAATATGCTGTTAATGCTTTATACAAACATGTAAAATTGTTTCAGATCACAAAGGCCAATCCGAGCTCAAAACTGAACCGGACTTACACTCAGGATACCTCTCGAGCTGGGAATCTTTTGAAGGTATTATTAGGTACTAGCTGAACCCGGTACTTCGTTCGCGTAAGCAGATGTTACTGACTTATACGTTAGTTGGAAGTATCGTACGTCAAAATATTTGGATAAGTAGTCATTAAAAACCCCGAGTGAATTTGTTTTTCCACACAAAAAATTATTTAATTTTATCATCTTTATTTTTTGGTTTTTAAACAAAATCAAACATACTTAGTAAGGTTTTGTAGTATCGAACATAGCCGCAAGTGTTAAGTTTGTAGGATTTTTATAGGATACATTATGAAAAGTCTGAAGCTGATGTGCATGATCTGATACATACTTATGTATTTTTATCCGCAAGCTGTTTTCTAGTTGTTACCCGCGACTTCGCCCGCGTAAAATTTTGAACGAAGCCTGTGTGGAATCAAAATGATTAAAATTTTGAGTTTTAATGATACTCAAGCAAGTAGAACCCGTAAATCTAAGCCAAGTCTTAGTGAAATGTTAATTAATGAATTTGTTGTATCACAGAAAAAGGACCAAAGAACGAAAGAAACCAAATTCGGCATCAAAATCCTTTTAGCAGCAAAAACTTATTAGTACAATTTAGAATACCAGTAACGCCACCTAGTGATGAAAGAAAAAATACATACCACAACAGCAAAACATCGATTTAAATGGCCTTTAGTGCTTTTAGATTTAAACTGGCATTAGCGCCGTCTAATGAGAATATAATG
Organism: Ectropis grisescens; assembly: GCA_017562165.1. NCBI lineage: Eukaryota > Metazoa > Arthropoda > Insecta > Lepidoptera > Geometridae > Ectropis > Ectropis grisescens. The sequence goes on from CM029790.1 coordinate 7,976,694, forward strand.
TTGCTTATTATTTTGACTGTGAACGCAAATCACCTGTATTATCTACGCCAAAACGGGTGCATATATTTTTCATTTTTGGCTTTTACCTTACCATCACATCAAGTTCCTTACGAAAATATATACTTAGGTATATTAATATGGACTTAAATGAAAATATAGACTTATTAAACCTCCATTAAAACTCCATAAAACGTGGAGGGCATATCATAAGCCCATATCATAATTTATCAATCTATTATTATTTATTCTATTATTATTAATAATAATAATATAATAGGCCTCTTATCCTGAATTTATAAGATATCTCTGAGTTCAGTGTGCCTCTTGGCAAAGATAGTATTCTACTAGCCAAGCCCTTTCATTTGGCAACCATATTGAGGAAGGGTGTGAAGAAATATTTTGTCCGCCATTTTGTGGAGGCGGCCATATCAACATTTGAATCCATATCAACCAAGCATAGCTAAAAATCACCGCACCAAAATTAACCTTCAAATAAAAAAACCGCATCGAAATCGGTCCATCCGTTTGAGCTCTACGGTGCCACAGAGAGACAGACATCGATGTCAAACTTATAACATCCCTATTTTTGGTCGGGGGTTAAGAAAAGGGCGCGTATAGCTAGCAGGCGCCTCTATCGGACAAATTTGGAGACACGACACAAGTGTTATCCGTTCGTTTCATATTTTTTTGGCGAAACTTAATGATAAAGTATTTTGTATTTTATATTTTCTTGAGTGGCGACCACGAACCGGGAGACGCAGTGTTGGACGGCCTCCCACTAGATGGACAGATGACCTCATTAAGGTCGCTGGAAACCGCTGGTTGCAGGTTGCGCAGGACCGTTCGTTATGGAAATCTAGGGGGGGGAGGCCTATGTTCAGCAGTGGACGTCTTGTGGCTGATGATGATGATGATTTTGTATTTTGAAATGAATATTAAAATGCAAAATACGTCTCAAAAGGTATATCAAATAACATACAAAATGCTTTTTACTAAAAGGTATTTAAATGCAAAATACAAAATAGGTATTTTGCATTTTGTATTTGCATTTTAAATAGAAGTATTTCAAATAAATCGCATCTCTGCATATAGATTACAATGGCAGCACAAATCAGTAGACCGCTCGCTGACAGCCGTCTGCTAATTTGTTGCCAATGCAATCCATATCTTAACAAGCATGACATAAAGCCCATATTTTAGTGTATTTTATTTGTCGAGTGGGAGCTGTGTCGTATAAGTGGCCGGCAGACCTTGACACCTAAATATCCTTCCAGCTGTCAACGCATGGTCACATAACAATTCTGACATAAATGAAGAGAGCAAGGTAAAGCAAGAAGAAGAAGTGACGAGCGATGACGGACTGGACGTCGTGCGTTCAGAAGATATTACAGCTAATGAGATAGGTGGGTAATAATTCTTTTCTAAAGTGGCTGTAAATTCACCGCAATCAGGAAGTAATGAAACCTGTAATCAAACTCACTTAGTCATTGCTATCATTCACAGGCGAGTTACAGAGTTTTTATGTTGAGTTACTGTTTAAAAAAAAATCTATCCAAAAAAGATCGTGTTCAATAGAGCAAAATGATTTTTTATTATTATTTTCTTCACACGTGTGTTGAAAAGTGTCCTATGATACACTTAACGCGTGTGTATTGATGATTAAATCTTGTAAGTAAAATTTGGCTCAGTCCTAGTTATTCAATAGACCTGAAATTTTGCATACGAATCCTCTGTGTATGGCTAAGAACTCACGGAGCGGTTCCCAACCGCGCCCGCGCGCGGGCGCGAACCGCGACAGGCGACGGTTTTATTTCATTTTATTTCAAAACACCGCTGGTTCGATATATCTGAGATCAAGAAGAAAAAAGCGCGGTTAAAAATTGAGAATGGTAAGTTTGTGTTCGTTATAGCCGAGACGACTAAAAAAAAACTAATTAAGTAGTCTATCAGATTTATGTTTCACAAACAACAAGAACAACATTAAAAATTTTGATTAACCCCCGACTACCTCGGATCTCGCATCATCTGTATAACGTTCTACTAGTCAAGCCCTTTCATTTGATACTCATATTAAGGGAGTTGAGCAAAAAAGAAATGTATTTCGCCATTTTGTGGTAGCGGCCATCTTGGATTTAAATTTGTCATAGTGCAAAATGGTCTACTAGTCAAGCCCTTTCATTTGATACCCATATTGAGGTAGTAGTGAAAAAAATACTAAAATTCGGCATTTTCCCCTTCCGTTTGGACCTTGATAGCGAACGGACGTGTTTACCGAATCTTTTGTTGCCGTGTGTCTACCCTCTTTTTTACGGACAATCAAAATGTCTCTCCTGCGATCTCCATCGGGATCTAAAGCATCTTCAAAGAAGCCTTCCACATCGCTGACGAATCTGACATCCCTAAGTGATTCCGAGGACAAAGTCTTATTAAAAGTTGCACGCGGAAAGCGAAAGCGAGATGACACCGATTTTGAATCGTGCTTATCAGAAATGCGAAAAATGTTTGATAATTGGCAGAAGATACAGGAAGATAAGTTCACGGCTTTACAAGCTATAATTGAAGAGTTCAAAGAAAACTGTTCTCAAATGAAAGAGTCGTTTTCGTTTATCTCTGCACAGTATGATGATTTAAAAGTAAAATATGACAACCTGCACAAAGAAAAAGATACGCTGGCTGCTCGTACACAAATTCTTGAAAATGAAATTGAACGACTCCTACACAATACCAGAGCGTCTTGCATTGAAGTTCGAAATGTCCCTACATTCCAAGACAAGCCTGAATCCAAAGACTATCTCGTCAATCTAATAACTAAAACTGCCCAAGCAATGAATTATAATCTCCGTCCTACTGATTTTAAGAATGTTTTTCGGACATATACCAAGCCTGGAGTCCCTAAACCTATAATTGCGGAATTTACCAGTGTCATTGTGAAAGAATCTTTTTTAAATGCCATCAAAGATCATAATAAAAAGCACCCAGGAAATAAGCTCAACACTTCTCACCTCCAACTAAACTGTCCAAAAACGGATGTTTATATTTCTGAAGCATTAACAAACAAAGTCAAAAAATTACTTTATTTATCGAAGGAATTCGCAAAATTACATCGTTATTCCTACTGCTGGGTCTCCAACGGGAAGGTGTATCTACGTGAAAAAGACAAGTGCCCCATGGTGCGTATAAATAGTGAACGAGATTTGGAAAAACTTAAAATTGAAAAATGACTATTTAAACTCAAGTTGTATACGGATTCCCCCTTTCTGTTGGCTATTTTTCTCGCTGAAAATAATTCTAAAATTGATCATCTATATATTCTAACTTTAGTAATCAAGTATTTTTTTATTGTAGTTAAATATTATATGTACCTCCCACACACACACACTTTCACAACTCACTTACACAACATTTTCACGCTATTATAAATTCACTGTAAAACAAATAGAAACCGAAATCCACACATCTCCATTATGCGGTCTCACTTTTATTACTTTAACATAAAACATTTGAAAAAAATATTAATTGTTCAAGACCACTGTTATTGTTATCATAGCTTGGCAATGTTATTAACAGATCTTTCAACCTACATAAGACATCGACTACCTTATACTAACCAGTCCCCAGCGAGTTGGGTACGGACACTAAGGTTTGCGACACACCTCGCTATTCTTAATGGATAATCCGGAAGATATGGTAAATGAACTCGATTCAGTGTCCGTATCAAAATCGTTTCAGTGCAATCCAGAATCATGTCTCGACCTAATTGAAGAAAACCATCTAGTTCGTGCCATAAAAATATTCCACTTAAACATTCGTAGCATTAGACGTAATATTGACGAAGTTCAGATACTTCTGCATAGGATGAACGTTGATTGTGACGTGCTGATTTTTCGGAATGTTGGCTAAGTTCCTGCCCACAAACCCCCATTCTAGATGGATATGATAGCCATAGATCGGGTTTTATAAATAAAAATGACGGAGTTGTTGTGTACACTAAATCAAATATTAACTGGACTATCACTGAACCCATTCTAGCTCATGCTAGCTGTTTATTACTTACATATCAAAATAATATTGCGATAGTAGCAATTTATCGTTCTCCATCAGAGTCCAATTTGGACCCCTTTATAAACAGCCTAAACACACTACTTACTAACCTTTCCAGTTATCGAACTGTATCTGTCATCGGAGATATAAATTTAAACATTTTATCACGAAATAGCAACAATCATAATAATAAATTTTCAGATACCTATTTAAATATGGTTGCTTCACACGGTATGTTGCCAGCTCATTTGTACCCAACACGAGATTCTAGTTGCCTGGACCATGTAATCCTTCGAACAAAAAAGTTGTACTGGTACGTTTGTGTTGCCAAATACAGTGACTGATCACTCAGCTACTTTGCTGTGTTGTGTCCACCAAACAGAAAATAAAAAACGAGCACTCTCTCAAAGTAAAACCGATCATCGTGCAGTGATTACTGAGCTACAAAATACAGACTTCACTTACATCTATGCTTTGCACGATGCAAATGTTGCCATGAATTCCTTCATAAAAAATATCTCAGACGTCATTAAATTACATACTAAACCCATAAAAAAAGTCTAATCGAAATAATATTATTAGACCATGGATCACTCCTGGACTATTAAAATGTATTCGCAATCGTGACAAATTACATCTTACATATAAAGCAGACTTGAGTAACACTTTAAACAAGATCACGTACATTAGATATCGTAATTTCTGCAATAATTTGTTAAAAAGACTTAAACGAGAGTACGAAATAAAGCAATTACAAAATGCTAAAAACCAACCGAAAGAAACTTGGAAAGCCATCAAAAAGATTGCTAATATTTCTTCTCCTAGATCCTCATCTGCTTCGTTAATTGATCTGACAACAGAACCAAAAATTTCATTAAATAAAATAAATGAATATTTTGTTAATATCGGTAGTAAATTGGCAAGTAAATTTGATAGCCGTTCAACTCAAAATGCGGCCAACAGTGAGGGTAACCGCCTTCACTCTATGGTGGTTCTCGATACGGATTGCAATGAAGTTTCCAATGTAATAAGAAGTTTAAAGAGAAACTGTGCAGTTGGTTGGGATGGCATTCCTTCTAGTGTAATTATAGATGCCAGAGAAGTACTGGTCCCTCCTCTGACGTATATTTTTAACCTCTGTTTAAACACCGGTATTTTCCCCAAGTCTCTAAAAAAAGGCAATTGTTCTGCCGATACATAAAAGTGGAGATAAAAGATGTGTCAATAACTACAGACCTATTTCAATTTTAAATTCCTTCTCTAAAATTCTAGAAAAAATACTAAATACTAGACTTACAAACTATTTAGATTCATTTAACTTATTAGCCAAAAACCAGTATGGATTCCGTAAAAGTAAATCTACTGAAGATGCCGTCTTGGATCTTACTAGTTCTATTATGAATAGTCTAGATTCAAAACTTAAAACAATTGGTATATTTTTGGACTTATCAAAGGCTTTTGATACGGTCAATGTTTCTAAGCTTTTGATGAAGATGGCAGCACTGGGCATAAGAGGTGTCGCACTGGAAATTTTTAAAAATTATCTCTCTGAACGTTCACAATTTGTAAAAATTGAAGAATTCATTAGTGATGACATGTTCTCATGTTCCGGAGTCCCACAAGGAAGCATTTTTAGGCCCAGTCTTATTCCTTATCTGTGTAAATGACTTGTGTCTCTCAAATATACCTCACTGTGATATTTTTTCATATGCGGACGATACTGCCTTAATCATTCAAGGAAAGACTTGGTCCGAGGTCAAATTCCATTCAGAACATGCGTTGTGTCTTGTGTCGGAATGGCTCTCAAATAACATGCTAACTTTGAATATTACAAAAACTAAATACATAACGTTTTCCCTTAGGTCAGATTTTCAACCTCATCCAAACTCATTTTCAATAACGGCCCACAATTGTCAACTCCTTACAGATTCAGCATGTAACTGCAATATTTTATGTAGAACAGACAATTTAAAATATCTAGGAGTGGTTTTAGATAGCACGCTTACCTGGAAACCGCAAATCGAATGTCTATCAGTCCGAGCACGACGCTTAATTTATATTTTTAAAAAACTTCGCTCGTCTGCTGATGCAGCTACTCTTAAATTGGTATACATGTCATGGGCTCAATCGATTATGACTTATTGTGATACGGTGTGGGGAGGTGCCAGTGCGGAAATACTCATAAGACTAGAAAGAGCTCAAAGAGCTATCTTAAAAGTAATGACAAAGAAACCCATTAGATACCCAACTGACAAATTATATAAAAGCACAGAAGTACTAACCGTTAGGCAGCTTGTTGTATTACACATCATAATTCGTAAACATAAATTAGTACCCTATGATTCAAATCTAGGTAGTAGAGAGCAAAAAAAGAGTTTGCTGCACCGTACCCCACCGTACCAGAGTAGCTAGCAGGCATTTTGTGCATCTTTCAAATCATCTATATACAATAGTGAGCAAAAGTCTGGGCATTTACCCTCTCAATTTAAAAAAAGTTAGAACCATAGTGTCCAAACCACTCGGTGGACACTATGGTTCTAACTTTGGTTCTACTTTACAAACCACACCAAAACTCTCGGTGTGCCACCGACCTTAGGTCGAGTAATTTGTCTACCTGTTATCGGGATGCCGGCCGACGCTTTAACTTTGGTTCCATGTATTTCCTCGCTAAGTACCCACATTTAATGTATATTAACAAGTAAAAATTAAATACAAATTTATGAAAACACGGTGGGCTCCGGCACCAGAAACACAGTTTATTAACTAGTTCGGGTGCCAGACAGTCATTATTAAGAACAGTTTTATTAACAATGCACTGTGTATGTTTTAAGAAATTTTGTTTTAATTGTTAAAACTGTATGAATGCTTGTATTATGGTTAATAAAAGTTTTTTGATTTTTTTTTTTTTTTTTTTGATTTTGTGGTGGCGGCCTTCTTGGATTTGAAATTCGTTACTACTCTACTAGTCAAGCCCTTTCATTTGATACCCATATTGAGGTAGGTTGTGAAGAAATATTTTGTCCGCCATTTTGTGGAGGCGGCCATTTTGAATCGATATTAACCAAACATAGTTATGAACATCCGCACGGATATTAACCTTCAATTAAAAATAACCGCATCGAAATCGGCCGGATGGGCCGATTTCGACCTCTACGGTGCCACAGACAGACACACACACAGACAGACATCAACGTCAAACTTATAACACCCCTTTTTTGGTCGGGGGTTAAAAAATGACGATGATACAGTGCTTAGAAATTTCGAGTGGCGTCACGGCATGGTACGATTTTACGATAAAGTGACGTCACAACACTTCTCCGGAAGTTGACCTGGGCGACCGAGCTTTGCTCCGGTTTAAACACTGAGTATACTTAGATTAGAAATATAACCAAGGCTAAGGATGCACTAGAACACGCTGTGGCGCGTCTACGTGACAAGAGATGGACGAAAACGATGACCACATGGGCGGGTCCACACGGAAGAAGAAAGAGAGGGAGACCTGTGGCTAGTTGGGAAGACGACATCAAAAAACGAGCTGGCCCCAGCTGGATTCAAGTGGCCCAATCTAGAGAAGAATGGCTATCTTTGGAGGAGGCCTTCACCTTCAGAGGAATTCTTACAGAATGAAAAATAATAGTATAGGATTAAGGAAAAACTAACAAATAAAATTAGGAAACAAAATTAATTACTAACAAAACTAACACTTACATGTAAATAAACTAAACTAACTTAATCTAATCAAACTTCTTGTTTTATAAGCTGTAAGAAATAAAAGGCTTTTTTATTTTTATTTTATTTATACTTAGATACCTACAGATAAAGGGCTCTCAGTAATAGATTTTCATGATTCTCAAAAAAAAGGAACTTGAATAAGAAAGATCTGGATAAGAGTCGTCTGGATTCGAACCCGGGCCCCGGGCTTCCCGCCTGAGCAATTTTTTTTTATTTGATAGTTCATTTAGATATTTATAATATCACTAGCAGGCCCGTTGCGGCTTCGCTCGGATATTGTCATATAAAGACAAATAATCGGAATAAAACTATCCTAACTTTCAAGTTGGATCAAACTGCACATGGTGAGCAAGTTTTATTGAAATCGGTTCAGTAGTTCAGGAGCCCATCGCGGACAAACAACGTGACGCGTAATTTATATACATTAAGATTTATAAGTAGTGGCGGTAAAATTTGCTTTCATTTGTCTGGTCTAGATGACTAGGTGCATGGTAGCTTCTTAAAATTAAGTTTATTGTCTGAATTTAATGAAATCTCTATATATAAAAATGTTTTGTTGGTTTGTGTACGATTCAAAAACTCAAAAAGCTCTACACCGATCGAGCTGAAATTTTAGAATGATATATAATCCGCATCAAGGATTGTCTTTATCTAATGTTTGCATCACAATGTGCTACAGCGAAGCGTGGCAGTGTACAGCTAGTAGTTTATATATTATGAGGAGGACAAAATTAGCTCCAAATGGTTTGTGTAATATTACACATTTTGCGGCTCCCCAATTTACTTGGAATGAACTTGGCTGGCCACACTGCTGTGTGTCTTTGCCATTTTAAAGCGAATAGTCTAAGATCCCGCTATACAACGACCTTCACCGAGCTGTTTATTGGATGAAAAGTGTTTTATATGTAATTTAATATGTCAACAAATATATTGCAAATGGGTTGCCTAAAAAAATTCAGTCCAGAATATGATTAATTAACAATTGAAAAATTATTTTTTTTAATATTTCACTTAAATTGATTGAATTTTAGAAAAAACTTAATAACATAGGTAACTTATTATGTTGGCTTTACTCAGTGCTTACGAAATCTTATGCAAATATTGTCAAACAAACTTTCATCCCTTATTTCACCCCTTTGGAGGTTGAGTTTAGAAAAATACTGTAATACATACCTAATTCATTATTTTGATCATGCTCAATTCGTGCGAAATTTTATGCGAATACGTTTAGGGATTAAATGCTTCATACAGACTTCCATCCGTTTTTACACCCTTAGGGGTTGAATTTCGTAATGAGATTTCCTAAGCATTGAGTAATAAAGCCAAAATAATAAGTTATGTAATACAGTTTTTTCTAAAATTTAATCAATTCTACTGAAATATAAAAAAAAAAATTTAATGTTAATTAATCATATTCTCGACTGAAACTTTTTAGGCAACCCATTTGCTATATATTTGTTGACATATTAAATTACATATAAAATACTTTCATCCAATGAACAGCTCGGTGAAGGTCATTGTATAGCGGGATCTTCTACTAGAAGTCGGTTTTGGTTTTTTAATAAAATAAATTATTCACTGAAAATTCTAATTCTAATATATGTTTTTATATTCTTTCCAGAACTAGACATCTCAATAACTGCCGGCAAAGAATCGAAAAAGCATTCGTTGCTCGATAACAACAAAGTGCGGTCAAACATAATCCTATTATTAAAACATTCCACAATCTTACCCTTCAGAAACAATTTCAAATCTATGTACAAATGCTTCTACTGCGAGAAACTATACATACCATTCAAAGAACTCAAAGAGCATGTTGAAAAAGAACATTACGATGTGACAGAAGCGACTATAGAAAAAGTTGTGAAATCCCTACAAATTTTAATAGTCACAGCCGATATAAGTCTTCTAAAATGTAGACTATGCAATCAAGAATACAAGTCTATAGAAAATTTGGTTGAACATTTGTGTGACTCCCACAAAAAAATATACCATCAAACGGATAAGAAACCTTCCCACGGTATCTTAGGTGTTGACCTCAGTACGGACACACTCAAATGTCACCTGTGCAATAAAGACTTTGCTTTTTTTAAAAATCTATCAGTACACATGAATGAGCACTACGGATCGTTTGTGTGCTACGTTTGTGGTAAGAAATTTTTATCTGAACACCGATACAAATGCCATGTATTTAATGCACACACTGATAAAAAAACTAAATGTAAGCATTGTGGAAAGGTTTTTAGTACAGAACCATCAATGGCCTACCATGTAAGAAAGGAACATTTAAAACGTATGATAAAGTGTTTAAAATGTAGTCTAACATTTCCTCGAGGGCAGTATGTGAAACGGTTGAACCATATGGCAGAGGCACACGGTATCAAAAAACCCATCTTCAAATGTGACACATGTGGTAGTGAATATGCAAACTCAGCCAGCTTAACCGCACACAAAAGAAACACACACAAACGTACAAAAGAACACAAATGTGATATATGTGGATACATAACCCTATATAATTATGTGATGAAGAAACATATGGATGTACACAACGGTATAAAGAATTATGAATGTGAATTTTGTAAGAAGAAATTTGCCAAACTGTCCACATTGAAGTTACATCTAAAAATACATTTGAACGATAAGAGGTTTAAGTGTACGTTGTGTGATGCTGCGTTTATTCAGAAGAACAGTTTGAAGAGGCATTTGAAATCGAGACATCCTGATTCTGGGATAGATATAAATAAGTTATAGATGAATACGTACTTACCTGATCAACAGACCAAACAGACAAAAAGCTCATCACTAGAATTCAGCAGATTCGGCCAGATTTATTTCTGTGTAAAAGAATAGCACCATAGTCAATATAACTCCTGATCATAGCATTATATAATAATTTTTGGCAATAAGGATAAGTAAGATAAAATGTTACAAAAAATTTAAAAGTTTACCCATACAAACTGGCATCTTCAAGAGGCATGCAATATGTCTGCCAAAGCAATTATTGGTTGGAATTTATACAATGATAAAAATAATTAACTTATGAAAGTCTTCTGCTTCTTGATTGTGATGGAAGGAATAATTATTCAGATAAACAATTTTACTGGCCCTATTATCATTTTCAAATGCACAGTTTACAGATATATGAGATAATAGATTTAAAAACTTGCCGAAGTATTTGCAATAGTGACTACAATATTTTCTACTCTTTTTCGCCAAGCTATGAGCCAGCAGAAGGTATGATTATAATAAAAAAGTTGTAAAATTATTCAATGTTTTATTTGCAATTATAAATGACTTAAACGTAAACCTTTACGTTTATTTCCTTTGACACTACCGTTTGGCACTACTAGTAGAACATGTGCATTGGCAATGTTACTTTCCCGTGACACTACTGCTCCTATTATTGGCTGATTAAACACCTACGGTAAATTTTCCTGTGGATTATCTCATTACCCATGGCGCTACTAAGAGACGATCTTCTTAGCATTCCATGGATTCACCGTGCGGGTGCCGGGTCCATCGTGTGGCAGAGAGAGAAATCCCGAGTAGATCCCGACACTTGTGACTCGGGCGTAGGTTTAAAGGGCCCCTTTCTGACGTAGGTACTTCAATACTCACCTTCACTACTCGTGTTTCTCTCCCTGCCCAGACAAATTTGATATGATCATACTAGTGCAACTTTAGATACTCGTTCTAGTATAAAACTTACTGCACTTCTGGACAAGCCAAGGACTTAAAAAAAAGAAGTGTGGCACTCGGAGACTGCCGCGGTACCTAAAGCTATTGCATGTTGCATGAATTTTGCATTTTTATCAACATAAGCAATAGGGATGTGGGATGTTAACAATTTTTCGGAATTGCTTTTATTTTGAAGAGTGACATTTGTTTCCATAAAAAATATCACGGGAAATCCGTTAAGTTGGCAACACTGCTAAGAGCATTTAGTCTGTAAAGCTAATACAAATAAGATTCAAAGTCGAATGACCGAGTGGGGAGGACGGCGTTACGGTCTTCCATCCCTCTTTCTTGCGAACATAAGAAAGAGATGCACGATCACTAAAATTCGGTCCCCAGGCCCGCGATAAAAGCTATGCAACAGCTTAAAAAGGCCCGTTCAGGCATAGCAAGACTGTTCAGTCAGATGACATCTGCTCTACCACTCGAATCAGTCAGCCGACAAAGCGCCCCCCTTTGCTTATGCTGGTAACCCCCAATAATAAGTCAGCCGACATAGATTCACGCGTTAGAAGCGAACTCGATACCGACGCAAGTCGGTGGGTGTCTCACCACCCACCCCGCTAGGGCACGGCCGGCACTAGCCCGAGCCGAGGTCGAGCCGTCTGAGGCGCCCTCGTGCTAGCAGCCGTAACGCCCCCAGGTATCATCCCATGCTACAGCACTAGCATCTCAATAGGTTTTACATAGATTAGGTTCCTTTTGAGTCCTGCGCCCTCGGCGCTAACCCGAATAGTCAGCTCGGTAGTATAGGCGACTCGCGGCCAGCTGCCTTAGTTTAAAAATAGCAAGACTGTTAGGGAACTAAACTAAAAGAAACTATAAACATTTTTGAAGTGAAAAATTTTGGCGCACCAGATTTTCTCTTAAAAGTATTAACAGAAACGAATAATGTTAAAAGTTATAGTGACACTTAATTATAGTTTTTAGTGAAGGGTTCAGTTCATAATTCACATCTATTAGGCAAATAAAGGATAAATAATTACATACTGAACGCTCGACCAAATCAGTACAACTTATAGTCACAGCTTATAGTCCGGCCCCTCAGGCTCAGAGAGTGCGTTTCTGACAGATCGAGTCGTGATGGGCGATGTAGTTTTGGATAACTCGGTGGTGGTCATAACCTCTACTCGTGTTTGTTGTTGTTTCATAATTATTTGTGTTTTTTGTCTATATATTATCTGGTGAGTGTTATATTTTATTGTAGTGAGTAGTAGACAGGGGAAATGGAGTTCATTTCCCCTGTTCCGGTGTCCCCGGATCCCGATCCTGAGCCGCCTAATAAAATGGATACGATTGAGCCATCCACTACGCGAATTGCAACAAAAAGGCATAGAGAGCCGGTCGTCCCAGTCGGTTCATCTGTTAAAAAATTGGTAACCAGCCAGGAGTCTGCATCGGCTTCAATTCAATCAGTGTACCAACATCCCTGCCTTACTATATTGGGAATTAGGCAGTACGAGGAAACAGACACTGGTCCGTACCTCGTTCATGTGTCACGAGTGGAGACAGACGCAACCGCTGGCACAGTAATGCGCCCCATCAAATTTGGTCAGTTTGTGTGCCGAGACGGAATAAAAAAAGTAGGCCGTAATAGTCTCTTTTCAATTCAAAAACGCCTCTGCCGCTAACCTTTTCGTAGAAACCCCTATTCTAAAAATAAATAATTATGATGCAGTGATTCCAACTTTTAACGTTACTCGCATGGGTATTGTTAGGGGTGTCCCTGTGGACTGGTCTATGGACGAGTTTGTTGCCTCTCTTCAAATACCAGGAAACTCTTATGTCATAGAATAGATAACATAGATAGAACGGACACTCCCAACCCCCCGCCAATTTCATGCTTCCTCACCCCTCAGGCCGTTTCGAGTACGCTAGGAGTACTCAACGAAGGGCCGGGAACATTTAATTCTTAACGAAATATCATCATGGTGGGTTGTTGTGCTGTTTACGGCTGTCCGTCAACTAAACGGGACAAAATTAAAAGCTTTATTTAATTTCCTAAGGATAAAATAGCGTAACATTAGAAACTGTTAAATAGCGTTGCTTTATAATAACGTAGTAATTTTTTAACTCAAAGTCGTAACTTACACAGCCAGTTTTGGGCACGGATTGATAATGCCTGGAGGAATAATTATAGTGGCAGAATAAAGTTTCCTTCTTGGGTAAGTGTAAAATAATATGCGAATGTGTACCTACTAACAGAAATAGATACATACTAACAGAATCTAGGTACCTACCTATCTATCATCGGTTTCCTTTGATTTTACGCGGCAATACAAACACCCTTTTAATTAGGATACCTAGTATAATTTTGCTGCATTCTATTTATGTAACTCAACATTATAGCAAGTTTATAGACTACGTCACCAGGTGAACTCAAGGGGCACAACTATCCAATAAAACAATTAAGTAGCCCTAGCTCTAACGCACACATTCACGCGTGTATACGAACGACATCTGCGTAGTTGTGTGAAGAGTAGGTAAGTCCACAGCGGCGTTTGTATGGAGTTTTAGTGGAGTGTCCGGGGTGTGCTTATGTTTTAAAAGCTAGAAGGTTAAATAGAAAGAACAAAATTGAAAACATTATTAACTGGGTACCTACGCAAACAGTGGTCCTCTCCTTCAGAGGCCAACAACACCCAGATAAAATTTACTCCTTCTATTCATCGCTGGAAGTGGAAGCCTATCTGTTTCCTACTATCCAGTGTATGAACTGTTTAAGGTTTGGTCACATAAAGTCACAATGCCGCTCCGAACCTCATTGCTATCGTTGCACTCAGCCTCACAATGCTGACAGCTGTGACGTGCAGGAGTCGCAGGCTACATGCCTGTTCTGTCTTGCACATCACTACTCTACTGGTAGGACATGCCCATCTCGCCTGATGTTAAGCGATGATGCGGTCTACGAAAAAACGTGTTTACCTAGAAAAAAATGATTCACTCTCGATTTGAAAACACAAAGATTGTAAACATCGGGGAAGACCCACTCAGGTAACATATTCCATAGCCTAGACGTTCTTATCACAAAAGAAGAGTCAAATCTCTTCGTTCGTGTCTTTAAACTTTAACTTTATTTTCTTAGTTTAAAAGGATTTAACAAAGTCGACGCTGTAGAGAGTTAAAATTTTAATGGTTGACCTACAAAACTGTTTGCCTAGTGCCTATCTACATACCTACACCATATCTGACGAATAGCCAAAGTTATTTTGTTGGTTTGAATTGTGGACTTTTAACTTCAACATAATAAGATTCTGTACCCAAGGAGAGTTGGTGCTCTATGTGCGACGAACAGGACGTAGTACCTACTAGCTAGGCCAGTTAATTTCAGCGACGAATTTAACTACTAAGGAAATAAGGCCGTTGGAGGAGCCCTTTGCCAATAGGCATACATACGGTGCGATGGCAATCTAAATTTAAGAATTGTATTATAATAACATTGAAAAATTGTAAGCATTATCTGAATGAAGGCTATAAAAAATAAAAGTAATAGGTATTTTACCGTGTGCCTAAATAATACTGCAAATGTTAATTTTGTTTTATCTTACGTACTTACCTAATTCAATAACACACTAAAGAAATTTTGTAAAAATAATGGTCAGTTTTTTTTTTGTACCGAAAACGTCGATGTTTATTGTACATCGATATTTTGTTTTCGATGTTTTCTAATTTCGATCATCCCCACTTTTAACTATTCATTTTACTATCAATGTCACAATGCTGAATGTTGTTTAATGTCAAACAAGTAAGAACCAGTGTTGCCGATTTGTGGGGAAATCCAACTCTGTTGGGATTTGGTGTGGGTATTGGTTACATGTGGGGAATGTGGAGAAAACGTGGAGAATTTCGCATCAATGCCTTGGCCTCGCCTCGCATCGCGTCCGCTCCATTTTATGTCAGTTTTTCGGACGCGAGTCAAAGGACACGACGGGGTGACGCGAGGGTCCGTTACCGTTATCCGTTGCAGAATAGGGGTGTGTGCGATTTTAACCGACTTTAAAAAATAACGAGGTTTTCAATTTCATTTTATTATGTTTTTTTGAAGTGAAAACTTCTTTTGGCGCACCAGAGACAGATTTTTCATAGAGTGAGCTATCAAATTCTGAGCTATAAGTTTTTTACTTTTATCGGCAATTCCTATGACTGCCAATTTTTTAGAGCTGCAGGTCTACCACCTAACTCTCCTGCGTTCTGTTTTGCTTTGATTTGTTACATTGTGCTGCATACGGAAAGCAGATGAAGTTACCAGCTTTCATCGGCGTTTTCAAATTAGGCGCTGATGTACATAACAAAGCATAGCAGAAAGTTGGAGAGTTGGCGGTAGACCTGCCGCTCATGTGCCTGATGGTTACAAACATGCCTGTCCATACAATAAAATTTTAGAACAAAGAATTTTAGGTGACATTTCGAACATACAATAGTTCAAATAAAACAGGCGGGATTTCAGCCTGGAATTTCGGAGAGGGTCACCAGTTCGCAGTCTCTGATTTTGGGGGGAGGGGGGATCACCAGTAGGAATTCAATAAATTGAGTAAAAAATACTTTACTAGTAGCGCCCCACGATTTTATCCACGTAGCTACCGTTCCAGTTGTTTTCCCGTGTTAAGAAACAGTCTATGTACTGTTATGTATGTTTTAGATTTTTAATTTAACGTTCCTATACGATTTTTGGGGTCATGCAATTGGTGCGAACTGGAATTGTCCCCAAGGTTCTGAGTTTTAAAACGTCGTCTTTATCCACCTTCACACATTTGTTTGATTGAATCTTTAAAATCGAATCAAAATCACTGCGTAAATAAGGATTAAAAGAACTGGTTGCCTGTAAAGTCGGTTGGTTTATGGACGATAGTTTGACGTGACAACGTTACAACAAAATATTGATAGATACGGTGCAAGCCTACAATGAGCGTAACGGGACAATTAGTGTAACATGAGATAACGGGACACTTTTTCGTACATGTAAATCGTACTGGCTGTAACTGCCTGTGAAGCCGAGGTTTGTGCGATTCCCACCCAGTGCAAATATTTGTGTGATGAATTTGTAACGGTCTGCCGTCTGCCAAGCTGTATGCCGAGCCAGCCAAGCCAAGCCAAGCCAAGCCAAGCCAGCCATGTCAAGCCAAGCCAAGCCCTGCCATGCCAAAGCCTAGCCGAGCCCGGCAAACGAGCGAGTTAATTATTAAATTCAGTTGATTGTGACGTCACGTCCGACGGTTATGATGCATGTAGGCGAGCGTCGCCATTTTGTTACCGCCCCAATCGCGGTGGGGCGAACGGAGTGATTATAGTGCGGACAGGGCAGTTTGTGAGGGAATATTTCTGTAACGTACCGTAGCTTAAGACGGAACTCTGTCCACATATAGACAGATAAATAAAAGAACTAATTATCGAACACGCTGTTTCCATCTACCACCTTCTGTTTCACTCAGAAGTGGGATAATGAAGCGAAATCACCAGGACTCAAATGGTCAAGGTGTACGTCCACCCGGATGGGATCCTTCACGTCGCTACCGAGAACAAGATGAAGACAGTGATTCTACACCACAGCCTGCCAGAAAATTACTAAAAAACTTATTAGAGAATGAGGTCACCAGAGCGATTCACGACCTTGATCGAGACGACACTCTGTATATGGGGCGAAACAAGAATCATCGTGCTGCGTCACTCATCCCGGAGTTCGATCCAGATGGCGAAGATTGTACAGTAGCGGCGTGGCTAAAGAAAATCGACCAACTCGGAGACATACATAATTGGAGCGACAAGGTCAAGGCATTTCATCTCCAAGATAAACTACGCGGCCAAGCTCGCAAATGGTACAACAGATTGGACGAGTACAATTATTCCTGGGACGAGTGGAGGCAAATGCTACTACGTGCTTTTCCCAAACACCGTGACTACAGTGCATTGCTGGACGAGATGATGCAAAGACGAAAGGTACCCAACGAAACTATGACGAAATATTACCAAGACAAGGTCGCCATGTGCTTCCGCTGCAAATTATCGGATGGCGCCAGTGTTTCGTGTATTATAAGAGGCCTACCCGCTTCTTTACAAGCAAACGCACGTGCCTTCCAATGTGAGCGACCTGACGAACTGTACGAATCTTTCCTCTGTGCCCTTGACGACTATCGAGGTCCAGCACCAGAAATTCGGGTACAGAACAAGGATGTGCGACTAGTACCTTCAGAAAAGAAGATTTTCTCGAAAATGACCCGTGCCCTCGCTGTAAGAAAACGGGTCATATGTTGCGAAATTGTACACTCCTGATCAACGGGTGTGTTTTAAATGTGGCAAGCAAGGCCATATTGCTACCCGCTGCAACAACTCATCATCTACCACATTTCAACGGTCTGCGGTCGAAGCAAACAACAACGCCACAAACAACAGCGTCAAGGACATCAAGTTAATTCAAAACTATAATGATATATATAAGAAGACAGCTGAGATTAACGGGTTTACGTGAAGGCCTACATTGACACCGGAAGTCAGGTGAATGTCATGAGCAGTCAAATTTCAAAACTATTGTCCCTTGTAAACACACCTGCAAGCACAATTTTGAAAGGATTTTCTGGTGGATTAATCACAACCCGCGGAGAGGTAAAATTTGACTTGCGGATAGATAACATTCTAGTTCAATGTGAAGCATTCCTAACAGATGCGGAGATGGGAGACATCCATTTATTAATTGGACAGCCCGTAATAAATGCCAATAATATGTCACTTATTGTGAAGAATGGTACAGCCATACTGATACAAGAACCTGATGTAATGCCAGGAATAGACGCAGCTGAAGAAACTCAAAAGTTTAAGGTGGTCACAGCACACCGAGAAGTTTTACCGCCTGGAGCATCCATTATTAAGGTCCATGTCCTGGGAAACCGCAAGGACAACAACGTCTGCACCACAGTACGCCACTTCGAGCTCAAAGGAGTTTCTTACTCCTTGCCCGCCACCTTACTTCGAGGCAGCACCGGACACATCAAAGTCGTCAACACCGGTGACCAGGACGTCGTGTGGGAGGTCGGCCAGGTCCTCACGCGAGCCGAGAGCTGTGAAGAGTCAGGAGCAATAAGCCAGGTTAGCCAAGCCATGCCATTTGTACCTAATAAGCCAACTTGCCAACTTGCCAATTACTTAGCCAACTTGCCTGAACTACCTAATGCGCCTACCGTCTTGGCCTTAAACCATGCGGCAACTCTTAACATAGGCGGCGTTTTACTAGCTGATATTAAAATGGGAATTTAAATAAAGATGAGCACAATAATTTAATTAGTTTGCTGCTTAAATATAAAAATAGTTTTGCTAGTAGCACAAAAGATCTCGGTTGTACGAGTTTAGTTCAAATGCCAATTAATCTCACTACGGATCAGCCTATTCATCGACAACCTTATAGGTTATCTCACTCGGAACAGAATATAGTTAAATCTAAAGTCTCGGGTTATTAGACGCAGGTATTATTAAAGAATCCGAATCTATCTATGCATCGCCAGTAATATTAGTTAAGAAAAAAAACGGCGACAGCCGGTTGTGCGTTGACTATCGTGCACTTAACGCAATAACAGTTAAGGATCGATATCCTTTGCCTAACATCGAGGATCATATATCCAAATTAGCCGGCAAAAAATATTTCACATGCTTAGATATGGCTCAAGGGTACCATCAACTAGGGGTAAAACCGGAAGACACACATAAAACAGCTTTCATATGTCAAGCTGGTCAGTATGAATATCTCCGTGTCCTTTTTGGTTTAGCCAATTCTCCATCGGTTTTCATGAGATTAATCAACAAAATAGTGAATTCAATCCAAAATTCTACTAGTGAGGGTACTTGTAGAAATGACAGTTCGGGCGAAATTCTGGCTTTCTTAGATGATCTTTTGCTACCCTCCGTAGATATTAAATCTGGGCTTGAAATTCTAGAAACCGTCCTTAATAAGTTCGAAAACGAAAACCTTAAACTAAATATGAAAAAGTGTACATTTTTGGAAGCTCAAGTGACGTACTTAGGACACGAAATATCTGAAAATGGTGTACAACCGGCAGAGTCAAAATTGAGCGCGGTGTCTCAGTTTCCTGTGCCCAAAATGTACATGAAGTTCGACAGTTTATCGGGTTATGTAGTTATTTCCGAAAATTTATTTACAAATTTGCACAAATAGCTCGACCATTAACGGAATTAACAAAGAAAGATATACAATGGAACTGGGGTAGTAAACAAACCGAAAGTTTTGAGGAATTAAAGAAATGTCTTTGTTCAAAACCCGTGCTGGCAATATACGATCCCACGTTGCAGACAGAGATACATACAGATGCTTGCAAAGTAGGTATAGCGGGTATATTATTACAAAAACAACATGATGGAACTTTAAGACCGGTGATGTACTTTAGTCGAGTAACATCGAAACATGAAAGCATTTATCACAGCTATGAACTCGAAACGCTGGCCGTAGTAGAATCTTTGCGTAAATTTCGTGTTTATGTTGTGGGTAAACCAATAAAAGTTGTTACAGATTGTACAGCTGTGCGTTCGACCTTGACTAAACGTGACATAATTCCGCGAATTGCGAGATGGTGGTTATTGATACAGGATTACGATATGACTGTCGAATATAGGCCAGGTGAACGCATGAGGCACGTCGATGCCCTTAGTAGGAATCCCATCGACGCGCTAAATGTGAATCGCCTAGAAGTTATGGATTGGTTTTATACCGTTCAGTGTCAGGATGATAAAGTTAAAACCATCATCGACCAATTAAAAACTAGCTCAGCGGACCGTGACTTAACAAAAGATTTCATAGTGATAGATGATAGGTTGTATCGTAAAACGCTTGCGGAAACCGTCTTGTAGTGCCCGGGCCAGCAAGGTGGAAAATTGTCCAAATGCATCACGATGAAATAGGTCACGTGGGGCTAAAACGTTGTTTAGATTTGATAAAAAATGATTACTGGTTTCCTAAAATGACGCGGTTTATTCGAAAGTATGTCACAGCTTGTTTACATTGCGCTTACGGCAAAGGTGAATATGGGAGAAAGGAAGGCATGCTGCATCCTATTCCCAAACCTACAGAACCCTTTAGGACGGTTCATGTCGATCATTTAGGCCCCTTCTGTAAGACAAAGAAAGGTCATGAGTACATGCTAGTTTTAACGGACGCATTCTCGAAGTTTGTTATTGTGGAGCCTACCCGCACAGTGAATTCGGTAGAAACAGTCAGACTCCTAAAACGAATCTTCAGCTTATTCGGGTATCCAGATAGGGTGGTGTCAGATCACGGAAAGGCGTACACGAGTAGGTACTTTAAGAAGTTTGCTACCGAAAAACAGTTCAAGCACACATTAACCGCTATTGCATGTCCGCGCGCTAACGGCCAGGTTGAACGCACAAATCGAACCATCCTTAGCGCGTTGCGTGCAACCGACCCCAGTGAAGCCGCCAATAACTGGTCCAATAGTTTGCCTGACGTAGTCTGGGGGATAAATAACACTCTTAACGATACGACTGGTTTTAAACCGTACGATCTGATGTTCTCTCGGAGTAGTAGGTCACTATGCGACGTCTCGATTCCAGGGCGCGTTGTCGAATCCACCCAGGCAAAACGCACAAAGGCTAGGCAGCGTATCGAACAGGCTAGTAGGAAAATGAAACGTAATTTTGACAAGCGTCGCAAAAACGGTCACGTATACAAAAAGGCGACTTGGTCCTTTGAGACAGGCCCCTACTAGTAGCGCTGCGAAAGTAAACACGAAATTGGATGATCTTTATTCAGGACCCTACCTTGTGATAAAAGTTGTGGGCAATGACAGATACCGGATCAGGAGTATCAAAGGGTTAAGAGGTTACAAGAACTTCACCGGATTAGTGTCCGCAGACTCCGTCACAGACGTCCTTACAGAAGTATAGCTCCGGTGTCTGACAATGCCAGCAGCTCTGACGAGCAGTTAGAAACTGAAGACCTAATTGATTTGTTGGAAAGTTAATGTCCTCTATCTGTTCCCATTGCGGGGGCAATTGTTGCAGGATGGCCGATTGTAACGGTCTGCCGTCTGCCAAGCTGTATGCCGAGCCAGCCAAGCCAAGCCAAGCCAAGCCAAGCCAGCCATGTCAAGCCAAGCCAAGCCCTGCCATGCCAAAGCCTAGCCGAGCCCGGCAAACGAGCGAGTTAATTATTAAATTCAGTTGATTGTGACGTCACGTCCGACGGTTATGATGCATGTAGGCGAGCGTCGCCATTTTGTTACCGCCCCAATCGCGGTGGGGCGAACGGAGTGATTATAGTGCGGACAGGGCAGTTTGTGAGGGAATATTTCTGTAACGTACCGTAGCTTAAGACGGAACTCTGTCCACATATAGACAGATAAATAAAAGAACTAATTATCGAACACGCTGTTTCCATCTACCACCTTCTGTTTCAAATTCAAATGTTTTGTACTGTGTTTGGGTGTTTCATGTATAGTAAGTGTGTATTTACGACTATATAAGTATTATATCAGCTGTCTGGCCGCCATAGTACCAGCTTTGCTTAGTTTGGGGTCAGATGGTGTTGTGTGCGAATTGTCCACCAATATTTATTTATCTGGCCACCATGGTACAAGCTTTGCTTAGTTTGGGGTCATATGGTGTTGTGTGTGAATTGTCCACTAGTATTTATTATTTATAGCATAGGTACTCTATTAAAGTTACTAATATGATAAATACAGTCATATACACATGAAAATACTTATTGTGGCTTATCCCTAAGAGGTAGATAGATATAATATAGAGTCGTAAACTTTTTTGTAGACCTTTTAAAGGGATATAATACTGCGGTACATTATTTTGATCTAACTCGTAGGGTTCAGGCAACTTTGCAATGCAAGCGAAAAAAACTGTGTAAATTGATGACATCAAATTGGAAACCCATAAAATTATCAGTGTTTCGCTATTATTTTATGCTTGGTTTTTACATTTATACAGTATTTCTCTTGAATTACTCTATCTACCAAAAAAACACGTATGAATGTATGGAACAAAGACAGTTCCCGCTGTGTTTCTGTTCAAAATATTCTTAGATCTTTAAAACTACCTAACAGATTTTGATGCGGTTTTTTGGTGGTAAAGGAATTCAACCTAATTGTGTTAATTTTAGGGGTTTTAACTTAGGTTTAGGGATAAATATTTTCAGGAGCTGGTAACACTGGGTTCTGGGATAGCGAGAAGTTTTGGAATTTATTATTTGTGATGCTGAAGAACCAAGAATACACTGTGAACTTTACTATTGTAATTTATTAGAAATTCAAGCGGAATGTCCGACAGGTGTAGCTGTTGTTTATCTCCAGGCAAGCATTCGCACCTTGGCGACTTGCATGTTGATATCCTAAGGAATTGTCTGAATTTGATCGTAAGTGAACCCATGATTCTAAAAACCCTCTTCAGACCAAATGCAAAAGTTTCGGGAAATCAATGAAAACTGTCTGGTGTGAAAAAAAAAATGTTTTTCAACTACAAATTTAAAAGTATTTGATTTATATATTTGAAGAAAACATACCTACAAATTCACATTTGGTGACTTTTTATAGGTAGCTATTTAAAGATTTGGGATGAGGAGGGTTTTATAGTCATATATATGTATATTTATACATTTATATTATAACCATTCATTTATATTAATTTTCAAAATAAATATCCCTAAAATCCCCTAAATTCAAAATGTTAAATCGTCCCCGAACCCCCTGCATACATAATTTCATGAAAATTGTTCGAGCTGTTTCTGAGATTCAAATTATATGTAAAGGTGTATACAAGAATTGCTTGTTTAAAGGTTTAAGATATGTTCTACTTCCAGTTGATCGGAAACTCCTCCAGCTCTGCTGTGATATGTACAGGCTGCGTTAGATTCCTTCATGATGCCCGAGGGTTTCGGAAGATGGTCATATCATCGCAGAAACAGCTGCTTGCGGTGTTAAACAACAGCGATGTGGACCCTGACAGTATGTATTTATCGTCATAATATCTATTATTATCATTTATTTTAGAAGTGAAGTGAAAACTTATCTATAACTCTGAATTTGATAGATAGGTCACTACGCGGGAGAAACCAAAGGGGTGGCCATGAGCATGGCCATCAGCATTTCTAGTATTTCTAGATGGTCAATGGCCATGGCCCCCGAGTTTAAACAAAAATTTCTTTCAAACTTTAGAAGATTTCACTTCAAAAAGCATTTGCGTTCCGCCCCGGCTTTGCCCGTGGTACATCTAAAATATAGCCTATACCACTCAGGGGTCACACAAATATACAATGGTAAAAGATTTTTTGAAATTCGGAAGTTCCTGGGATTAGCTTAGAAATAAACTCTTTAGCTTCATAATATTAGTACAGATTCTACAGATAAGGAAATCATAATTTAAGGGTTTGCTCCGACTTAAACGACTTGACTACCAACCGACAAATAAAATACACTCAAATATGGGTTTTATATCATGCCTGTTAACATATAGATTACAATGGCAGCACAAATCAGTAGACCGCTCGCTGACAGCCGTCTGCTAATTTATGTTGCCAATGTAATCCATATCTTACAAGCATGACATAAAGCCCATATTTTCAAGCACATTTTTAAGTGTGTCTTTCTGTGGCACCGTAGAGCTCAAACGGATGGACCGATTTCGATGCGGTTTTTTTATCAAGTTAATATCCGTGCGGATGTTCTTTGCTATGTTTGGTTAATATCGATTCAAGATGGCTGCCACCACAAAATGGCGGACAAAATATTTCTTTACACTCTACCTCAATATGGGTATCAAATAAAAGGGCTTGGCTAGTAGAATACATTGCACTATAACAAATTTCAAATCCAAGATGGCCGCCACCACAAAATGGCGAATTATATTATTTTTTCACTACTACTTCAATATGGGTATCAAACGAAAGGGCTTGACTAGTAGAATACATTGCACTATAACAAATTTCAAATCCGAGATGGCCGCTCCACAAAATGGCGAAATACATTTCTTTTTCATAACTTCTTTAATATGGGTATCAAATGAGAGCACTTGACTAGTAGAATGTTGTACAGATAACAAATCTAAAGAAGTCGGGGGTTAGTCAACATTTTTAATTTTGTTCTTGTAGTGTATTTTATTTGTCGGGTGGGAGCGGTGTCGTATAAGTGGGCGGCAGACCTTTACACCTAAATATCCTTCCAGCTGTCAACGCATGGTCACATAACAATTCTGAAGTAAATGAAGAGAGCAAGGTGAAGCAAGAAGAGGAAGTGACGAGCAATGACGGCCTGGACGTCGTGTGTTCAGAAGATATTACAGCTAATGAGATAGGTAATAATTCTTTCAACACACTTGATCATAAAGTGGCTTTAATTTCACCGCAATCAGACATGTAATGAAACCTGTAATCAAACTGACTTTTTCATTGCTATCATTCACAGGCGAGTAAAGAGTTTTTTTGTTGAGTTACTGTTTAAAAAAAAATCTATCCAAAAAAGATTGTGTTCAATAGAGCAAAATGATTTTTTATTATTATTTTCTTCACACATGTGTTGAAAAATGTCCTATGATACAATTTACGCGTATGTATTGATGATTACCGTCCTCGGCTCTTTTAAGACCCTCGACTAACGGCTCGGGTCTCAATGGCGCCTCAGCGGTAATCACCAACAGTACGCACTTGTACTATTTAAGCTTTTATTTAGTTTCACGTGTCTGTAATCAAATCTTGTAAGTTAAATTTGGCTCAGTCCTAGTTATTCAATAGACCTGAAATTTTGCATACAAATCCTCTGTGTAAATCTAAATTCAAAATTGTTGTTGATGATGGAACTGGAAGGTACGATAGGAACTCTGTAGTTAAATGACACTACCCAAGTTTGGACTCGTTTGATTCATCTTGACTAGTACTTTGGTGCTAGATGGTGACCAGGGCCTGATGATGGAGCTGGAGCCTACTAAATATTATTTAGTAGGCTGCTAATGGTTATACAAACATATATATGTAAAATTGTTTCAGACCACAAAGACGAATCCGAGCTAAAAACTGAACCGGACTTACACTCAGGATACCTCTCGAGCTGGGAATCTTTTGAAGGTATTCTATAGGTAGATCTATGTAAATCGTATATACCTACTACCAACTCTTACATAGAAAATAGTTATTTGTTGTATAAGAGTGCAAAGTTGCTTTTTAACTGCGTGCTCAATTTTGATGACCGAGCAAGGGAAGGATTCTAAATTTGAATGACGAGCACAGCAAGTAATTAAAAAATAATAGTCCTCAGCTTTAGCGAGGGAATTAATAGGGAACAAGGTGAAAATCTTTGCATTCGATTCGAGAGCAACACGTAACTTCTTATTCTACCTCAGCGAGGAGAAAACTAAATGCTTTGCGTGTTATTAACAGTTTCAGTCGATTCTCTTGCCGTCAAATAAACCGTTTATTTCCTTTGACACTACCGCTTGGCACTACTGGTAGAGTCATGGGAAATTTTACTTGTCGCTACAGTAGCGACAGTGTAGTGTCACAGGTAATGTGTTTTTACGTTACCTGTGCACCCGTGATCCCGTGAAAGTAAAATTTCCCATGACTCTACCAGTAGTGCCAAGCGGTAGTGTCAAAGGAAATAAACGGTTTATTTGACGGCAAGAGAATCGACTGAAACTGTTACACTGTCGCTACTGTAGCGACAGTGCAGTGTGACACTACACTGTCGCTACTAGTGTCACAGGAAATAATATTTCCCTAAACTTGTTTGTGGATAGAATCACTCATTTTAGGTTTTTCACATGTTTTCAACCCAAGGTTTTAACAACAACAGATGATGACCGTGGTGAACAACAATATGGAGGGTTGAGGTATCTTTCCAAGGAAATAGAATTGCACGCAAAGCAATAAAAAAAAGTCCACCAAGGAGGTTCCGAATCTGAGTTTTTAAGAAATTGAAAAAAGTTGTATGATAAATTCGGCCTCAATTTAATGATGTTTTGAATTCACAAACTTAGTGCCCACGATGTTCTAAATTCATATTTACTTTATTCCCTTGTGGGTAAAAACGACTTTGCACACTGATATCGAAGAACAAAAAGAGTTAGTGGATATTTTTCATCATTTTCAAGAAAAATGTATTTTTCAACCCACCAATCGAAATTGGTTATTTATTACTTTTTGTTTCAGATGAATATGAAATTAAAATGAGAACGAATCAAACAAAAGCATAAAATCGAAAAGAAAGAAGAATATCGCCAAAATGAAACTTAAACGGAGGAAATATGACTCAGAATCCGATACACCGATATCTGAGATCAAGAAGAAAAAAGCGCGGTTAAAAATGATATAAAGAATGGTAAGTTTGTGTTCGTTATAGCCGAGACGACTAAAAGAAAATATTGTACCTACACGATTTGTTTTTCACAAACAAAACTTACGAAGCTACAGCGGTTAGAAGTTTCGAGTGACGTCACGTTACGGTACGATTTTTACGATAGAGTGACGTCACTACTCCCCTCAGTTCGATGATCTATTACAGATCAGTACCTGGATGACCAAGCGTTGCTCAGTTTGAACACTGAGTATACTTAGTGGGGGTATCTAAGATAAAAGGCTTCCAGTAATAGATTTTCATGATTCTCAAGAAAGAAGGAACTTGAAATAGAAAGGGTAGACTGGATTCGAACCCGGGCTTTTTAAATCATGACCGCCCAACTTCCCGCATGAGCAATTTATTTTTTTATTTGATAGGTTTCATTTATAGATAGTGGCGGTTTTTTGAAATACCAACATAAAACTAAAATTTGCTTTCATTTGTCTGGTCTAGATGACTACATGGTAGCTTCTTAAAATTAGGTTTATTGTCTGAATTTAATGAAATAGTTTATAAATTATGAGGATGACAAAATTAGCTCCAAATGGTTTGTGTAATATTACACATGGTGCGGCTCGTCAGTTTACTTGAATGAACTTGGCTGGTCACACTGCCGTGTGTCTAAATTTTAAATCGAAGTCAGTTCTTGTTTTTTTAGAAAATATTTCTAATATTTTTTTTTTGTATTCTTTCCAGAACTAGACATCTCAATAACTGCCGGCAAAGAATCGAAAAAGCATTCGTTTCTCGATAACAACAAAGTGCGGTCAAACATAATCCTATTATTAAAACATTCCACAATCCTACCCTTCAGAAACAATTTCAAATCTACCTACAAATGCTTCTACTGCGAGAAACTATACATACCATTCAAAGAACTCAAAGAGCATGTTGAAAAAGAACATTACGATGTGACAGAAGCGACTATAGAAAAATTGTGAAATCCTACAAAATTTAATAGTCACAGCCGATATAAGTCTTTTAAAATGTAGACTATGCAATCAAGAATACAAGTCTATAGAAAATTTAGTTGAACATTTGTGTGACTCCCACAAAAAAATATACCATCAAACGGATAAGAAACCTTCCCACGGTATCTTAGGCGTTGACCTCAGTACGGACACACTCAAATGTCACCTGTGCAATAAAGACTTTGCTTTTTTTAAAAATCTATCAGTACACATGAATGAGCACTACGGATCGTTTGTGTGCTACGTTTGTGGAAAATTTCTATCTGAACACCGATACAAATGCCATGTATTTAAAGCACACGCTGATAAAGAAACTAAATGTAAGCATTGTGGAAAGGTTTTTAGTACAGAACCATCAATGGCCTACCATGTAAGAAAGGAACATTTAAAACGTATGAAAAGTGTTTAAAATGTACTCTAACATTTCCTCTAGGGCAGTATGTGAAACGGTTGAACCATATGGCAGAGGCACACGGTATCAAAAACCCATCTTCAAATGTGACACATGTGGTCGTGAATATGCAAACTCAGGCAGCTTAGCCGCACACAAAAGATACACACACAAACGTACAAAAGAACACAAATGTGATATATGTGGATACATAACAGTACATAATACTGTGATGAAGAAACATATGGATGTACACAACGGTATAAAGAATTATGAATGTGAATTTTGTAAGAAGAAATTTGCCAAACCGTACATTGAAGTTACATCTAAAAATACATTTGAACGATAAGAGGTTTGTGTGTATGTTGTGTGATGCTGCGTTTATTCAGAAGAATAGTTTGAAGAGTCATTTGAAATCTAGACATCCTGATTCTGGGATAGATATAAATAAGTTATAGATGAATACGTACTCATCTGATCAACAGGCCAATGACAAAAAGCTCATCACTAGGAATTCAGCAGATTCGGCCAGATTTTTATATCCGTGCAAAAGAACAGCACCATAGTCAATATAACTCCTGATCATAGATAGCATTATATAATAATTTCTGGCAATAAGGATGTGAAGTGTAAGAGAAAATGTTACAAAAAAAAAAAAGTTTACCTATACAAACTGGCATCATCAAGAGGCACGCTATATGTCTGCCAAAACAATTATTGGTTTGAATTTATACAATAATAATAGTTATTTGTTATACAAGATTGCAAAGTTGATTTTTAACCGCGTGCTCAATTTTGATGACCGAGCAAGCGAAGGATTCTAAAATTGAATCAGTCGCTGCGCTCGTGATTCAAAATTAGACTCCTGAGCGTAGCAAGGAATCAAAAGAGCACAAGGTGAAAAATCAGTACACACAATGTTCTAAATTCAAATTTACTTTAACCTCTAGAGGGTAAAAACGACTTTTGCGCCCTGATATCGAGGAGCAAAAGTACTCTTTCCGAGCTGGTGGGATGAAAAAATAATTAACTTATGAGAGTCTTCTGCTTCTTGATTGCGATTAAAGGATTAATTATTCAAACAATTTTATTGACCCTATTGTCATTTTCAAATGCACAGTTTACGGATGTATGAGATAATAGATTTAAATTATAACTTTCCCGAGTATTTGCGATAGTGGCGGCGACAATATTTTCTACTTTTTCGCCAAGCTTCACGAGCCAGCAAAAGGTATGATTATAATAAAAAAAATTGTAAAATTATTCAATGTTTTATTTGCAATTATAAATAACTTAAACGTAATCCTTTATGTTTATTTCCTTTGACACTACCGCTTGGCACTACTGGTAGAACATGTGCATTGGCAATGTTACTTTCCCGTGACACTACTGCTCCTATTGGCTGATTGATTGATGAACACCTACCGTAAATTTTCCCGTGGATTAGCTCATTACCCATGGCACTACTAAGAGACGATTTTCTTAGCATTCCATGGATTCACCGTTTGGTTGCCGGGTCCATCGTGTGGCAGAGAGAGAAATCCCGAGTAGATCCCGAGACTTGTGACTCGGGCGTAGGTTTAAGGGGCCCCTTTCTGACGTACATCAACACTCACCTTCACTACTCGTGTTTCTCTCCCTGCCCAGCCAAATCTGATATGAGCCTACTAGTGCAGCTTTAGATACTCGTTCTAGTATAGAACTTACTGCACTTCTGGACAAGCCAAGGACAAAAAAAGGCCCGTTCAGACGTAGCAATACTGTTAGGGAACAAAACTAAACTGAAAGAAACTATAAACAATTTTGAAGTGAAAAGTTTTGGCGCACCAGATTTTCTGTTAAAAGTATTAAAGTCAAAGTTCTTTATTGATAAATGTACAATTTACACGTCAATTTTATAAAAAACAAAATAAGAGTATACATTTTTAAAGTTTAAATTGAACTTTATATTGTACGATAATAGGTATCGTACAAATAAGTGTCAAAAATTAAAATATATGTACTTATTACAATTGTAATGAACAATGTCAATTTTTTACAACTTTATTGTTAGTTTGCCATCACTATATAAAAACTCGCTGTAACTATAAAAAGTTTGATCGATAAGCCAGCTTTTTAATCGGTTTTTGAAGCTACCCGAACTCGGTGCTGATTTAACTATTTTAGGAAGAGTGTTATAAACTTCCGGTCCCATAATGTGAGTCAGTTTTTCCGATCTCGCGAGAGAGTGAGGTATACTATCCAGCTTGTCAGCGTTACGTATATTGCGCGAATGTCTCTCTCCTCGCGTGTCGTATGAGTCTAAGTTGTTTCTGACATACACAGCTACTTGGTAGATCAAGATTGCAGGCAACGTAAGTATGCCAAGCTCTTTGAAATATGGTCTGACGGATGTGGATTGCGACACGCCCACGATGGCGCGTATGGCACGTTTTTGGGCGCGAAAAGCACGCTCCCAGTCGGCAGCCCGTGCGTATAGTTCGGCTCCGTACTGTAACCGGGAATGCACCGTGGCGAAGTAACACGAACTAATTAACAGAAACTAAGTGTTAAAAGTTATAGTGACACTTAATTATAGTTTTTAGTGAAGGGGAGAAGGGGCCAGTTCATAATTCACATCTATTAGGCAAATAAAGGATAAATAATTACATACTGGACGCTGGACTGGGCCAAGAACTTATGTGGCCCACTAATGAAAACGCACGTATGCACTTATCGCATGGTCTTGCAACTTGACTACGACTATCTGACCCCTGACGCAAAAGCTGGATCCGCCCTTGTCCTACTGTCGCTTAAAGGCAAAGATATTACACATACCTACTACGTATAGAGTTAGAACAAACGCTTTACACCGAAAGCACGGGTCTGATCGTTCTTGCCTTGTCACTCTCGTGGAAGTGTCCATACTTTTATCGCGGCACATCACTATGTCGCCATACACCTCAACATACGAGGGGTGATCCAAAAGTAATGATAATCAATAATAAACACAATGAATAAAATCAAAAACTAAATTTATTTCTCAACATAGTCTCCTAGCAAGTCTATACATTTAGTCCATCTCTTTTCTAAACCTAAAATTCCTTAGAAAAAAATCTTTATCTTGACTCTCAAAAAGTCTTCAACCGCGGCCATCACGTCGCTATCATCGTCAAATTTCTTGCCCCGGAGGTGTTCCTTGAGTCGTGGAAAGAGATAGAAGTCACTGGGGGCTAGATCTGGTGAATAGGGGGGGTGTTCCACCAGCTCAAAGCCCGCTTCCTGAATGGCAGCCATGGCAATTGCAGCTTTGTGAACCGGTGCGTTGTCTTGATGGAACAGCACTCCAGCCCGCAGTTTGCCTCGCCTTTTCTCCTTAATAGCCTCCCGCAATCTTCTTATTTGTTCTGCATAGTAGGAGCCTGTAATAGTGGCCCCTTTTCCAAGTAGTCCACCATGATTATTCCTTCAGCGTCCCAAAAACAGACGCCATAACCTTCCCTGCTGAGCTTGACACTTTGAATTTCTTCGGCGTCGGTTCATCGGATCGTTTCCATGTCATCGATTGTTGTTTTGTTTCAGGATCAAAATGGTGGATCCAGGTTTCGTCCATGGTCACAAAACGTGACAAAAATTATTCTTGTCTGCCTGGAACTTTTCGAGATTTGCTCTTGACATGTCGACTCGTTTCTTCTTTTGCTCGTCGTTTAACATTTTCGGTACCCAACGCGCGGAGACCTTTCTCATATGCAATTCGTTCACAAGGATTCTTTGAATGCTGCCATATGAGATCCCTGTGACCTCAGCTACATGCCTGATAGTCACTCTTCGATCTTCCAATACAACTTCTTCAACTTTTTTCACATTTTCTCCAGTGAGGGACGTCGATGGGCGCCCTTCGCGGTGTTCGTCTTCCGTCGATGTTCTTCCCAGCTTAAACTCCTTAGCCCAGCGTGCAACTGTGGAATATGGAGGAGAACAGTCCCCTAATGTTTCCACCAAGTCGCTGTGTATGTCTTTGGTAGACATTTTTTTCAAGCAGAGGACAAACATTCCTTGCGCCTCCTGGGTTCACCGATATTAGATGAGTCGTTTACACCTTTTGTCGAGGAAAAAATTCAAAATTTTACGAGAGCCTCCGATAGGCTACTCAAAGTAAACGCCCATATGGCGTTTACAATTATTCGGCATTGTCTCTTTGTTCCGAAATTTATGTACGCTTTACGATGTAGTCCACTGTGGAAACATGGTGAGCTCCTTTGGAGCTTAGACAATGTCGTAAAGGAATCTTTAATATCGGTGTTGAATGTGGACCTGAGTGGGAGGGCATGGTCACAAGCCTCACTACCCATAAGGTTGGGAGGCCTAGGGGTCCGCCAAATTTCAAGTGTAGCTCAGTTCATAGTACTCAAAATCTAATCGAAAAAATTCTCGCACCCTCATTAGGCCATTCGGATGTAGTAGTAGCTAATTTGTGCGAGGCTAAGAATGCTTGGAGGCTGGCTTGTCCAAACAACGATTTCCCAAGATGTCTGTCATCTCAGAGACAGTGGGATCGACCGATCTGCGATCTAGCACGGAACTCTCTTCTCGATACGTGTCCTAGTATCGCGGATCGTGCTCGTATCCTTGCTGTGTCTGTGTGGGAATCGGGCCTTGGTTACAAGCTTTGCCATCTTTCAATACCGGTAGCCTATTAGATCCAACTGCATTTCGTCTAGCTGTTAGCTTGCGCTTGGGTGCCAGGTGCTATGAAGCCCATCGCTGCCATTGTGGTACTGCCGTCGACCAACTCGGTCACCATGGTCTCTCTTGCTCGAAAAGCGCGGGTCGTATTGGCCGCCACGCCTGCCTGAACGACATCATACGCCGGGCTTTTTCCACCGCCAATGTCCCAGCCATACTCGAACCGAGTGGTCTTGCGCGTGACGATGGCAAAAGACCTGACGGCATGACTGTTGTGCCTTGGAAGTTGGGTCGGCCCTTAGTATGGGACGCAACTTGCGTCGATACTCTGGCACCATCACATCTTCCAGAGACACATAGTAGGGCCGGTGCAGCGGCTCATTCAGCTGAGCGACTCAAACGGCGCAAATATGCAACCCTCGGAAGTGGTTACATATTTGAGCCCTTTGGGGTTGAGACATTGGGACCGTGGGGCCGGGAGCTCACCTCATTTTCAAAAGCCTATCCGAGCGCTTGGTCGACGCGACGCGTGACCAAAATGCTGGCGTTTATTTGGCCCAACGCATAAGCATTGCCATTCAGCGTGGTAATGCCGCCAGCATGCTGGGTACGCTTCCGATTGGTAGTGGGCTTGAACATCTTGATTATCTATAGACCTACAGTGGTCTATAGATAATTCAGGTGTGCTTAGTGTAAGTAGTTAGTTAGGTTTGTAGTGTAGTGTATGTAGTTCTCATTGTATTTTAGTTTTGTTAATAAAGGCTCTGCCCAGATAAAAAAAAAAGCAGAGGTATTTAATGACAGCTCTGATTTCGTGTTTTTCCATTTTGATGTTCACTCCTTGACAGTCCGTATTCAAATGAATGTAGCTCCCGGGAATCGTGGCCTATTTATATGATTATTTTTTTCCTGAACTAGTGGGTAATTGAGCAAGTGACTGTAATTTTTTTGTATTTTTGTGTGCACTAGAAATAACTGATTATCATTACTTTTGGATCACCCCTCGTATATATAACTATACAACATACACCTCATCTGCTTACGATTGGTACAAAGGAACCATGCGGAAAACCCGGATTTATTTACTTACTAGATGCCCGCCCCGGCTTCGCCCGTGGTATATCATATAGCACTCATCGGGATCCCGTACATATCCAACGGTGAAAGAATGACTGAAATCGGTTCACTCATTCCTGAGAATATCGATTTCAAACAAAACCTCTTCAGCTACCTGCTACGCCACCTGTCGGAAATTGATCGTACCAACTCAAATTTAGAAAAAAAAATTTAGCAAAGGTTTATATTCAATGCACAGATTACTGAAATTCAATGACGCAATCTTTGACACATGCTGTCATGTGTCATGTCAAAGCACGAAACGTACGAAAACTCTCAAAAGGGGAATATTTTTTCCCGATTTTGTTACATTCTTGTTTCATGCTCCGCTTCAATTAATAGTAGAGTTATTTTCTATAGCCTAAAGCCTTCCTCGATAAATGGACTATCCAATAGAAAAAGAATCTTTCAATTCGGACCAGTACTTCCCGAGATCCTAGCGTTCAAGCAAACAAACAAACAAACAAACAAACTCTTCAGCTTTATAATATTAGTATAGATTCTTTAACTAAGCTTAAAGGTCTGCGCTGACTTAAACGACTCGGCTACCATCCGACAAATAAAATACACTAAAATATGGGCTTTATGCCATACACGTTGAGATATAGAGATTACATTGGCAACATAAATAAGCAGACCGCTCGCTGAAAGCCGTCTGCTAGTTTATGTTGCCAATGTAACATATATCTTAACAGGCATGACATAAAGCCCATATTTGAGTGTATTTTATTTCTCGAGTCGTACAAGTGGGCGACAGTCCTTAAGACGCCGCCGGCGGTCAAGTGAAACCCTATTTTGTATAAAAAAAATGGTTAGTACAAAACATACACTTCCTCCATTCATCTCTATCATATCTGAGTTAAACAATCTATTATATTATAAAGATGAGTTTAGTTTGTTTGAAAGCTAGGATCTCTGGTCCGAATTGAAAGATTATTTTTCTGTTGGATACTCCATTTATTGAAGGCTATAAGGCCTATAAGGCTATATAACATTACGCTACCGTCAATAGGAGCGGAGCATGAATTAACAATGTAACATGCGGGTTTTTTTCCTTTTTGAAAGATTTCGCTGTGCACGATTACGTGCGGCGAAGTCCGTGACAGCATGTCTCTATTTTATAAAGGTTACGTCATTACAACCTAAGCTAACCGAATTTGTTCACAATCTGAGTTGGTACGACCAATTTTGGATAGGTGGCGTAAACTACCACACAGTCTATGGATACAAAAAAATCAAATTTTAGTAACATCGACACCTGCATCCGGATGTTTAGACTGCAAATGATTCTTCAAACTAGTTTTCTGTATAAACGCGGCGTCACACAAAAAACACACAAACCGCTTATCGTTCAAATGTATCCTCAAATGAAGTTTCAACGTTCCCAGCTTCGCAAACCTCTTCTTACAGAATTCACACTCAAAATTCTTCACACCACTGTGCACTATCATGTGATTCTTCATCACATTACTGCTGTAAGTGACGTAACCACACAAGTCACACCGTTTCAAGTTGGTCCTACTGTGGGTATACCTTTTGTGGTGGGCCAGACTTCCAGAGTTAGCCAATTCTCTCCCGCATATTTCGCACTTGAATTTCGGCTTCTCAATACCATGCACTTCAGCCATATGATTCAACCGTTTCACATAATTGCCCGTAGTAAAAGTTTCAGTACAATACAAGCATTTGAGTCTAACCTTTAAATGCACTCGTCTGACGTGGTTTTTCATCGCCGGTTCAGTTTTAAATACTTTACTGCATTCCTTGCATTTGATTTTTTGATTACCGTGCGCGTTGCTTACATGGCTTTTATATCGGCGCTCCGACAAGAATTTTTTACCACAGACATAACAAATAAAAACTCCGTAATGTTCATTCATGTGAACGAGTAGATTTTTAAAGAATTTCTGGTCTTGATCGCAAATGTGGCACTTTAATTTGTCCGTACTCAAATTTACACCTAAAATACCATGGGACGGTTTCCTCTCTGTCTCGTGGTAGACTTTCCCGTGGTCATCACACAAATGTTTGATTAAACTCTCGATAGTTTCACAGGTTTGATCGCATAGCTTGCATTTTATGGTACTGATATCTGCAGTTACAATTAAATCATACATTGATCTCACTATACTGCTGATCGTTGCAAATGGTACGTCTTTGTGTTCTGTCTCTACATGCTCTTTGAGGTCTTTGAATGGGGTGTACAACTTCTTACAGTAGAAACATTTAAATGCGTATTTGAAGTTGTTCCTGAACGGTATTATTGTGGAATGTTTCAGTAAGAGAATGATATTGGAGCGGACTCGTCCGTTGTCTATTAGTAGTACGTGTCTGGTATCCATCACCGATTCTATGAACCGTGATCTTTTTTCTGAAGCTGAAATTAAAATTCAATTACTTACGACTCTGGCTAACCAAAGTTGATACTGGCAAAGAGCGGCAAATTTAAAATATATCAGCATGGCATCCCTAAACTGAAAATCTCGCCAAAAATAGACACAAGCCAGCCACTACGAAACGTCAAAAACACGCCATTTTGTTGCATCAGAGAGAAAGGGATACCATACACTGATTCTGATTCTACCAAATCTTTCGGATTATAGCCAAAAATTAATTTCTTAAAAATGAAATTGCACAAGTTTTTCTCTATTAAGTAGCGTAATTAATTAATCTATTTATTAGGACAACTTAAGACTTAGTGTTTCTCTTGAAATAATCGCCAACACGTACATACGTCGTACTTATTTTTGATGAATACAATTTTAGATCACATACGATTTTTTAAAACTTATTTCATAAAATGTTTAAATCAGTTTGTTTTGAAAATGCCATTTTGGAATCAAGTGTCTCGTAAGTACTTTCTGTTTAAAATATCCCAATTCGTAGGGTAGGTACCAGATGGTAGGAACACTGAAGTGTTGTCATGTAAAAGTTTGCAAAAAATCCAGTATCTACTTTCGTTGGCCAGACTCTAAACATTTCAAACAAACTGCACAGTTGAACCTATCTTGCTATTTTTAACCCCGGACCAAAAAAAGGGGCGTTATAAGTTTAACGTTGATGTCTGTCTGTGTGTGTTCTGTGGCACCGTAGAGCTCAAACGGATGGGATACCCGTATTGAGGGAATTGTGAAAAAAAGAAATATATTTCGGCATTTTGTGGTAGCGGTCATCTTGGATTTGAAATGTGTCATAGTGCATAGAATTCTACTAGTCAAGCCCTTTCATTTGATACCCATATTGAGGTACACTCCGCGAGGTATAAGCTGAGCTTTGCATTAGTGTGAGTGATCACCAATCAGGCAGGAGCTTGAAATTTTGTCCGCGAGGTATAAGCTGAACTTTGCATTAGTGTGAGTGATCACCAATCAGGCAGGAGCTTGAAATTTTGTTCGCGAGGTATAGGCTGAGCTTTGCATTAGTGTGAGTGATCACCAATCAGGCAGGAGCGCGGCGAGACAGAATGGCGCCGCGCCTAAGGCCGGTTGTCACACCTACACTATCCATGTACACTCACACAAATGCAAAGCTCAGCTTATGCCTCGCGGAGTGTAAGATGTGAAGAAATATTTTGTCTGCTATTTTGTGGAGGCGACCATCTTGAAACGGTGTTAACCAAACATAGCTAAGAACCACCGCACGAAAATACACCTTCATATAAATTAAAAACCGCATCGAAATCGGTCCATCCATTTGAGCTCTAAGGTGCCACAGACAGACATCGACGTCAAACTTAAAATAACCTTTTTTGGTCGGGGGTTAGAAAAAATATTATGTAGATAAGTATTACCACTACAACTCAAGATTAGCCCTCCCAAACTTCCGGGCGCACGGAATCATGTTAACGTTGAGAAGAGTGAGCTCACTCTTTCCATTCTAGTCGGTTGTAGGAAGCGGGGGACGCCAGTAGTTTTTACCTATAACTGATTTTGATCATTTAGAACATCAATATAAAAGATTATGTCTTCCTGTGCGTTCAAAAAGTGTTCTAATAATTCTAGAAACTCAAATAAATCTAATGGAATTACATTTCATGCGTAAGTACGGCATTTAACATTATTTTAAATATTTTCTAATTATAATTAAAATTTTAAAATGGCTACCATCACCGGTCACACGTCATCGTATGACAGAGACAGAGATGTCTCAGATAGAGACAGATGTCACAGACGCAGTTTATTATCAATGTCAAGATGTTCAGGACTAATCTTGAGTTCTACCATTTTTGATTACCTACCACTAAGTTCTTCCTTGTCAGACGAAGTATCCGATTCGCTTCTTTTCCTCTTCGCTGTTCCTTTGGTTTTGGACGTGGACATATCCAAAGTTTTTGTTCCAGCCGGAGTTTTCCGTTTTCGTGCAGTGCTTAGTAATTTATTTTCATTTTCAATTGTAGTTGTATTATCTGTAAACAAACAAACAAACGTATTCCACCAACGATCTCAATACAAAGATCTGCCCTCCCAAACTTCAGGGCGCACGGAATCATGTTATCGTTGGGAAGAGTGAGCTCACTCTTTCCGTTCTAGTCGGTTGCAGGAAGTGGTGGACGCCGGACGTTTTTACCTATCACTATTCGTTGTTATCGCCAAAATAAGTATAACCATAGCATATCTTACCGTTAGCGATTCTAAGGGTCAAGTAGATTGGTTGTTTGTAAACCACTTACGATACACACACAGAGACGCAGTTTATTACCAATTTCAAGGTGTTCAGGGCACATCCATTGGTTTTAGGGCTTTCAATACCGGTATCCCGGTATCAGCCAATACCGGGATCCCGGATTTTTTTTCGAGTTTTTTAATACCGGTATTGAAATGTTCACAACCGGGATCCCGGTATTAGTGATGTTATTTTAATTTTGGTACAAAACATGAAACAGTGAGCAGTGGAATTGCACAATGCACGCCTGCACCTGCACTTATAGCTACAACAACTTCTGAAGATGACTCAAATTGCAACGAAAGTGAAAATAGTGCAGATGACAATTCAAACGGGGCTTTCGTTGTTAAAATTGCTAATAGTTTCCATAGACAGTGACAGTAGCGACGACATTCTTTCATTGCATTTGAGCATGCCCACTTATGTTGAATTGCCGATTGATATTAGCCAGACATTATGTGTTGATTACGGAGTATGTAAAAGTTTTTATTTTTACTGTTATTGTCTATTTTAAATGTTAAACCCCAAAATATCGTTGAGATTCTTATTACTGGTCATAATTTTTATAACACGGATTATCGTAAAAAAATGACTGATCTAACTGAACTTAATATTATTGTAATACAAAAAAATTATTGTTTGTACCACACATAATATATGATTTGATAATGAAACTTTGTTTATTTATTTTACGTTCTAAATACGTACTTCCAAAAAAGAATAAAATTAAAAGTCTGAAAAAATAAGGTTTCTTTGTTTCAATACCGGTATCCCGGAATCCCGGTATTTAGAAAAAAACATCCGGTAGTAATACCGGTATTGAAAAAATCCGGTATTCGAAAGCTATAATTGGTTTATATCGATGCATTCCACAACCTAGACGTTCTTATCACAAAAGTAGAGTCAAATCTCTTCGTTCGTGTCTTTGGAGCATCAAGCATGAAACGATGTCGCTTTTACGAGCTGCGAGCATTCATTGATAGTATAACCACACCCCGGACACTCCACTAAAACTCCATACAACCGCCGCTGTGGAGTTGCCTACTCTTCATACAACTACGCAGATGTCGTTCGTACACACGCGTGAATGTGTGCGTTAGCGCTAGGGCTACTGAATTGTTTTATTGAATAGTTATGCCCCTTGAGTTCACCTGGTGACGTAGTCTATAAACTTGCTATAATGTTGAGTTACATAAATAGAATGGAGCCAAATTACACTATTCTAATTAAAAGGGTGTTTACTCTGATTTCT
The DNA here is from genome assembly GCA_017562165.1 of Ectropis grisescens. Lineage (NCBI taxonomy): Eukaryota > Metazoa > Arthropoda > Insecta > Lepidoptera > Geometridae > Ectropis > Ectropis grisescens. Next base: position 8,016,609 of record CM029790.1, read on the forward strand.
AAATTGTTTCAGAAATCTGTGGGTGTTTGTATTGCCTCGTAAAATGAAACGAAACCAATGATAGATTAGATCAGGTACCTAGATATCTATTTCTGTTAGTAGGTACACATTCGCATTTTATTTTACACTTACCCATGAAGGAAACTTTATTCTGTCACTACAATTGTTCCTCCAGGCATTATCAATCCGTGCTTGGGCACTTATGTTACTGGCTGTGTGAGTTACGAACTTTGAGTTAAAACGACTTCGTTATTATAAATAAATAAATATTGGTAGACAATTCACACACAACACCATCTGACCCCAAACTAAGCAAAGCTTGTAATATTATAAATCAACGTTATTGAAAAGTTTCTAATCTTACGTTATTTTATCATTAGGAAATTAAATACTTAAAGCTTTTAATCTTGTCCCGTTTAGTTGACGGACAGTCGTAAACAGCACAACAACCCACCATGATGATATTTCGTTAGGTTATGTTCGATACCAGCCCTTCGTTGAGTGCTCCTAACGTATCCGAAACGGTCTGAGAGGTGAGGAAGCTTGAAATTGGCGGGGGGTGGGGAGTGTCCGTTCTATCTGTATTATCTATTCTATGGTATAACAGCACAGTGTCACACAGATGTTGGAATCTCATAAGCAGCCCACTAAATGTTCTCACAGCTGGGACTCGGGCTTTCTCTCGCAAGGATAAAGTCAAGGCCATAATCCACCACGCTGGACCCAGTGCGGGTTGGTGGATGACTCAGATTTAGTAACAAATTTAATTAGCAAAGGCAAATATAATTATATTCAATGACACAATCTTAGACACATGCTGTCATGTCAAAGGGCGGTACGAAAACTCTCAAATAGGAGGTCTGTCTGTGTGTGTGTCTGTCTGTGGCACCGTAAAGCTCAAACGGATGGGCCGATTTCGATGCTGTTTTTTTTAATTGAAGATTGATTTCCGTGCGGATGTTCTTAGCTATGTTTGGTTAATATCGATTCAAGATGGCCGCCTCCACAAAATGGCGAACAAAATATTTCTATGCTATGCTTAAAAGTCCAAGTATAATATTGCACAGTATGGCTAGCCAGTTCTATACACAGTAGTTTTACCTCGAACTTGGCTTGACGCGCTACCGTGTGTCTAGATAAAGAACATTGGTATAACTCTCAATAGTGATCATCTGGGGAAGTGCAACAGTTTTACCAGTAGTTATTCTAAGATTTTTTTTTAAATGAAAAGTGACGAGACGAGCATGACATGTGCCTGATGGTAAGCAACATGCCTGCCACATAACAGCACAGTGACACGCAGCTATTGGAACAAGAGTCCAAATCATTACCTAGCACTGCACTGCGCTCGTCACCCAGAGATCTAAGATGTTACATCTCTAAGCCCTGTAATTTCTCTGGAAACATTGCCCTTCAAACCGGAACACAGTAATGTTTGCACATTGCTGCTTGGCGGTAGAATAATTAGCAAAGGTGTGGTACTTCCCCAGGCGGACTCTGCCAAGAGTCCTACCACTACAAAGCTCGACTACAAGATCAAGCTAAGCAGATATATGAAAAGTGTTAAAGTTTGACGAGCAATGTTTCCAGTGAAAACACAGAGCATATGAGATAAACCATCATATCTGGGTGAGAAGTGCATAGCAGTGCTTCTTCTTCTTGTCGTGTCAGCAATTCAGTTTGGACTACATATATATATATATATATATATATATATATATTTTTTTTTTTTTTTATTATTTTGTACACATTTTTAAATTTTGTCTTTTGTTTTTAATTTTATGTTTTTTTTTTTCTTTCTTCGTGTAATTTTAATTGCTAAACAGTTTCTGACCAGTGAGTGGCTACAGAAACTCCAACGGGTTGGCTTCACACAGGTCATTCAGTGTACAGGTGTTGGGGCACAATGGACACACGAGAAGGTGATCCATAGTCTGGGAGCTTACACCACAGTCGCACTGCTCAACTGGAGGATCTGCAAGACCCCATTTACACATATTATGTCTGCAACGGCCTACTTGAGTTCGGAGTCTATTTAAAGACTTCCAGATAGGCCATTGCAAATCATGGCCGGTAGGAAGCTCTTCATGTGGGAAACAAAGTTAGGTGGCACTGGATGTTTCTTTTGCCACAGTTCCACTCTAGCTTGTGTAGGAGTAGCTGTAATAGCTGTGGTTTTTGTATAAAACTTTTGCGGCTTTTTAATCTGCAAGGAGTGGGGCATAATTGAACAGTGGGTGTTGCGAATCTAGCTCTTGTTTCTTTTTTCAATGGCGCAGGCAATTTCTCTACGAACATCGGGAGGTGCAATTCCAGCTAATGGGTATATAAGGTTAAGAGGTGTAGGCTTTAGGCAGCCAGTGATAATGCGGCAGGTGTCATTCAAAGCCGTATCCAGTTCTTTTGCATGAGAAGAACGATGCCAAACTGGACATGCATACTCACCAGCAGAGAAACATAAAGACAGACCTGTTGTGCGAAGTACATGTGGTGCTGCGCCCCATTTTGTGGATGTTAGGCGTCGAAGGAGATTATTTCTTGAAAACACTTTTTGTTTTGCTGTTTGACAGTGTGTTTTAAATGATAAAGATCTGTCTAAAGTTATTCCGAGGTACTTTGGGAACGGACAATGTTCAATAGGGACCTGTTGCCATGTGATTTTGAGGATCTATGAGCTTGATGATTACGTAGATGAAATGAGCAGCTCTGGGTTTTAGACGGATTTGGTCGAAGGCCATTTGCTTTATGGTAATTGCCTAAGTTTTCAAGGGCTTCAGATAGGGTGCTTTCGACCTCTTCGAAAGAATTAGCTTGTGAGGTTAAGGCTAAGTCATCTGCATATAAGAAGCGGTGTGTACGTGGGAAAGATGGTTGATCGTTGGTATAGAGGTTAAACAGCGTTGGAGCTAGTACACTCCCTTGGGGCAGACCGTTTTTCTGACGGCGCCACCGGCTTTTTTGGGAGTGGAGCTGGACCTGGAAGCTTCTGTTGCACAAAAGCTCTCTCAAAATACGGATGAAGCCCTTATCATTGATCGTAGTATCGACTTTATTGAGTAGCCTTTGGATATTTACCGTGTCGTAAGCGGCAGAGGGTCCACAAAGACTGCACCGGTAATTAGTTTTGCTTCGAAGCCATCTTCGATGTGTTGAGTGAGTCTAAGAGTTTGGTTAGAGCATGACTTTCCAGGTCGGAAACCAGCCTGCTCTGGGATAAGTTTGGGTTCAACGGCTGCAGTGAGGCGATTTAAGAGTAGCTTTTCAAAAATCTTGTAGGTGTGGCACAAAAGAAATGGGTCTGTAGCTTTTTGGGTCGTCTGGTGACTTCCTGGTTTAAGTAAAGCTATCACTTTTGATTTTCTCCAGAGTTTCGGGATCTTTGCGGTCTTTAGACAGGTGTTGTAAAACGCGAGAAGCCAGGATACGGCGAGTGGATTTAGATGTTGGATTTGCTCCACTGTAATGTCATCAAAACCAGCAGCTTTTCCTTTTTTAATGATTTTATGCATTGAATCAGTTCGGTTAGTAAGAAAGGTGTGCTGATGTCCGTATACTCATTTGTATTGCTCGATGTGACTTTGTGTACTTTGGCTACTTTCTGTGTAGGCTTTCCGTTTTGAAGAAGTTGGCAAGCCACTTGATTTGCTGTGACTCGACCTGGGTTAGTAGCCACTGGTGAGTCGCCTGTGAGTTTTTTAATCGTTGTCCACGCTTTTTTACTGTTATGGGTTAAATCTATTCCCGTGACTACTTTCATCCACTTCTGCTGACGGTTCTCGGAAATTTTGATGAGCAGTTCCTCACCCGCATTCAAGGTGTCTTCTGAAAAAGGGTCTTTGGAGTACATTTCTTCATATTTTTTGAGTTGGTTTGATGTTTCAGAATTAATTCCCGGTATGTAAGAAGTTCGACAACCTCGTGGAATATGTTTACGGGATGCAGCCCACACGATATTTACAAATTTATCGTAGTTACATGGTATAGGGTCGATTTTGATGAGTTGTTCATTAACAGCTAATGCGTATTGTTCCCAGTTGGCTTTGGAAAAGTTAAATCTTCTCTTAAAGGCACTTTATTGGGTTTTACAGTAGCGTAAATATGACAGGCAATCGGTCTGTGTTGTGAATTAGGTATCGGAGTGCATACTGATTTCTGGCATAGTGAGCTTATGTTTAATGAGATGAAAATCAGGTCAGGATTGTAACCACGTTTCCAGCGTCGACTATTAAAAGACGCCAGGAGTTTGGAACTGTGTAGCAATGATAGACCGTGAACTTCTGCCCATTCTTCAACTGCAAGCCCATCGGCATTGGTTTCACGATATCCCCAGACGGAACTATGGCTATTAAAATCGCCCATTACTATTTTTGTTTTTTGGTTGTCAAAATTTGCTGTTTTATGAAATTCAAATTTTTGGTTTGGTGGTTTGTAAACTGAAGTTATTGTACAAGTTCCTGTATCAATAGTAAGGATTTCAATTGAGTTTTGAGTATTAGAACATGCAGATGTAACTTGTAGAGAAGGCCTGACGAATATCGTGCTACCATACTGAGCGTGTGGAATTTCAGCAATAAGTTTCATGTAGGGTGCATAGAAGGAGCCTCCCCGAGCGGCATATACGAGTGATACCTATACCCATGCCCGGCGCACCCTGGACCAGCCGGTGTTCGCACCGGCTGACTAATCCTTCTACCACAGCAATTCAATGCATACAATGCGATAGCAGTGCTAGGTAATAATTTGTACTTTTCATGTTCCAATAGCTGCGTGTCTCTGTGCTGTTGTTGGTAGGCACGTTGCTTACCATTATCCACACGACCTGCTCGTTTCCTTACTCTACAGATTTGAGTATTTACTCCAATCTATATTGCTCTATACTATAAAAAATAATGTTCAGTATAATATTACATACAGTTTGACTAGCCAGTTATGTTAGCTCGAACTTGGCTTGACACGCTACCGCGTGTCTATAGATTAAACATCTATATTAATAATTTCGTCAAGACGTACGGTAGACTTGATCGAAACCTTATGAATAACAAAACATTAAAAAATATTGATTTTGAGTCGACAACATATTATGTTCACAAAAATCGGATTATGAAGAATTTCGTTAAATTCTGATGGCACTGACAAACAAACCGCCATCTTTGGTGTGAAGCACGTTTCGTACCATCAATCAACACATTGCGTGCGTCTGTCGCGCCAAAAAAGTATCCATCACAAAAAACTGTGACTTATGTGACTACGTAAAACCATAGAATAGATAATATAGATAGAACGGACACTCCCAACCCCCCGCCAATTTCAAGCTTCCTCACCCCTCAGGCCGTTTCGGATACGCTAGGAGCACTCAACGAAGGGCTGGTATCGAACATCTAATTCCTAAAGAAATAACATCATGGTGGGTTGTTGTGCTGTTTACGGCTGTTCGTCAACTAAACGTGACAAGATTAAAAGCTTTATTTAATTTCCTAATGATAAAATAACGTAAGATTAGAAACTTTTCAATAACGTTGCTTTATAATATTACAAGCTTTGCTTAGTTTGGAGTCAGATGGTGTTGTGTGTGAATTGCCTACCAATATTTATTTACTTATAATAACGAAGTCATTTTTAACTCAAAGTTCGTAACTTACACAGCCAGTAACTTATGTGCCCAAGCACGGATTGATAATGCCTGGAGGAATAATTGTAGTGACAGAATAAAGTTTCCTTCATGGGTAAGTTTAAAATAAAATGCGAATGTGTACCTACTAACAGAAATAGATATCTAGGTACCTGATCTAATCTATCATCGGTTTCGTTTCATTTTACGCGGCAATACAAACACCCACAGATTTCTGAAACAATTTAGAAATCTGTGCAAACACCATTTTAATTAGAAGAATATAATTTGGCTCCATTCTATTTATGTAACTCAACATTATAGCAAGTTTATAGACTACGTCACCAGGTGAACTCAAGGGGCACAACTATTCAATAAAACAATTCAGTAGCCCTAGCGCTAACGCACACATTCACGCGTGTGTACGAACAACATCTGCGTAGTTGTGTGAAGAGTAGGTAACTCCACAACGGCGGTTGTATGGAGTTTTAGTGGAGTGTCCGGGGTGTGGTAAAACGAAACGTCTTGCCGCCGGACCGGAATTTTATTAGTAGGTACTTATATTTAGTATCAGCATTGCACCCGTGCGAAGCCGGGGCGGGTCGCTAGTGTTATTACAACGTCTTACCTGTTTCGCGCTCTAGTTCCGAGCCTGTCGTCTCGAGCGGCACCAACAGCACACTCTTCTTGTAGAGTGGTGTTTCTATGTATGTATGATCCGAATGTATTTCTTTATCAATCACATGAGAATTTTCACCGCTTATTGGTACCGATTTTTGTGTTTTCACAGAAGTTACCAAATTTCCACCTTCAATGGTTCTGGTTGGATTATCTGAAAAAAAAAAAAAATATAAGTACAGGGTTATTGGTAATCAACCTGCATTCTTGTAAGGGGATGTTAAGTCCATTAAATATTGTTCTATGGTTTATAAAAATTCGCATAGTTTTTCCCATACAAAAAAAAATTGGTTGCCTGTAAAGTCGGTATACGGGCGAAAGTTTTACGTGACAACGACTTTGAGTGGTAAAATAATTTTACGGAAGGGACGCGTGCCTTTCACTTTTTATGTCTGTCTCTCTCGCTCTTAGGCGGGCTAACCATGCCCGAGTGGAAGGGACGCGTGCCTCTCACTCGCTCTCGTTGTGAGCGCATAACGTGAGCGGAGCGTAACGCAGTTTCTTGAAGTGTCACCCGGCAAACCAATTTATAAGACGTTGTCACGTCAAAAGCAGCGTAACAGTGCTAGAGGGGACAACAAACACTTTTCTTTTAGGATATGTAATGGGTTTTAACTGGGGTTGCCATCTCTGAAGTTTGGGAATCACGACAAGACTCGTGAAAACCCCGGATTTTCCTGATTTTAGAACCCAAAACCCGGATTCGTCAACAGATTTTTTTTACACATAACTTTCTTACCTTGTCGTACATTGAGACAAAAGAATACGATTTTTCAACCAGACATTTTAAACCCGGACTATGATACTGCGAAGTCCGGCCCGGACGCTCCCCGGACGCCCTCTAAACTAGGACAAATCCGGGAAAACCCGGACGGATGGCAACCTTAGTTTTAACAGAACATGCCCTTAAACGGATGCAGGGTGATTGCCAGTAACCCTGTATCCACACTATTTTTTATATTTTTAAACTTTTATAGGTTTACACTTGGCCGCACATCTCGCCTGATGTTAAGCGACGATGCGGTCTACGATGGAGCGTGTTTACCTAGAAAAAAAAAACAATTCACTCTCGATTTGAAGACACAAAGATTGTAACCAATAGGGAAAACCCACTCAGGCAACGTATTCCACAGCCTAGACGTTCTTATCACAAAAGTAGAGTCAAATCGCTTCGTTCGTGTCTTTGGAACATCAACCATGAAAGATGTCGCTTTTTCGAGCTACGAGCATTCCGATAGAAAAAAGGGCAAGGTGGTATTAGATCATGTAAATCAGTCGCACACTCTCCGAAGTGTACCCGATAAAAAACTTTTAATTTTAGTAATAAGAATAGGAAGCTTTGGAATATGTTACTTGACTGAGGTATTTCCATTCTTGGACGGCCTGGGACGTCGGACGTTTAGAGCCGTCCGGCACCCCACCTAGGGATAGGCCTTCGAGGAGGTGACGCACCGCTCATTTTCGGCGCGTCACTAGAGCCAAATGGGGGCGAAGCCGCGGGCAAAAGCTAGTATGATAATATATATGAGTAGTGTGATAATATATATGAGGTAGTGTGAAATCCCTTAAATTCATAGCTTACCTTTCAAAGGTGTTGTATCATCATGCTCAATTTCAGTTTTCACTGCACAAATTTCAATATCTGAAAAATATTATATTCATATTCATTTATTCATACAGGAAGTACACGTCAATTTTACAGTGAAATTATATAAACATAAATTATAAGTTAGTACAATTACATGTTATAATAGGTAAATTCATAATCAATTTTAGCTAAATGTATAAAATTTCAGCTACTATAAAATAAATAAAATTATTTAGCAACTAGATGCCCGCCCCGGCTTCGCCCGTGGTATATTATATAGCACTCATCGGGATCCCGTACATATCCAACGGCGAAAGAATTACTGAAATCGGTTCACTCATTCCTGAGAATATCGATTTCAAACAAAAAACCTCTTCAGCTACCTGCTACACCACCTGTCGGAAATTGGTCATACCAACTCAGATTTAGAAAAAAAATATAGCAAAGGTTTACATTCAATGCACAGATTACTGAAATTCAATGACGCAATCTTTGACACATGCTGTCATGTGTCATGTCAAAGCACGAAACGTACGAAAACTCTCAAATGGGGAATATTTTTCCCGATTTTGTTGCATTCTTGTTTCATGCTCCGCTTCAATTAATAGTAGAGTTATTTTCTATAGCCTAAAGCCTTCCTTGATAAATGGACTATCCAATAGAACAAGAATCTTTCAATTCGGACCAGTACTTCCCGAGATCCTAGCGTTCAAACAAACAAACAAACTCTTCAGCTTTATAATATTAGTATAGATTCATTTATATTGTGTTGTATACATACATAAATGACTACCATGACTTTCTCTGCGTAGAATAGACTTTAAATAATCTATCTGTGCCTCAAATTTCGAGACGATTCGATAAATAAGTAAAATTTGCGGCACTCTGGAGCCGCCAACAGAAGTGATAGCTCCATAATATATATGTAGGTACATACAGGGTTATTGGTAAACAACCTGCATCGTTTTAAGGGCAAGTTAAGCACATAAAATATGTAAACTATTGTTTTACACTTTTTTAAGTTTATATATTTTGTTTCCAATACCGCATAAAAAAGTGTATTTGCTCAGTCTGAAAACATCGAACTCTTCGTAACAAGAGTAACGCTCGTGCTCTTTAACGCTCGATAAATGAAGTGACGACGCGAATAGAGCTAAAAACTGTCAGAGTGGACAACAAAAAGTAATAAAGAATATTTTGGCGTATGTATGGTTGGAGATTGTAGAACAAGTATTGTTTTTTAAATATACAGAACATGACTTTCAATGGACGCAGGTGATTACCAGTAACCCTGTATAGAGGTGCCTGTAACGATTGAAGTGTCGCGAGTTTAACTGTATATAATACCTTCTTTTTATTCCTCCTGCTAAGAAGTCGAGCTTCAACTATAGAATAGATAATATCTAGATATAGATGTGCCCCCTAGGGGGCACAAATTACATGAGGAATTTTGACGATTTTTCGATATCCTCTCGCCTTTTGATGGATTTTGTTCAATCACGTGAGAATTTCACATTTTTTACTTAATTTCTCCCAGTTTTCTCATAGAATAAAGTTATTAATAAATATTTTTTTTCATCTGAAACTAGTTTCAGTGTTTAGACTAGTAGACTGCAGGCCAGTGAACAAAATTTATGCGTCAAATGAACCGCCAGGAGACCTATGTAGGATGATAGAAGGGTATAAAATAATAAGATTGAGCACTATGCCGTCACTTGTAAGCTGTCCAACTGAGTGCAGGTGAAGATAGGGGGTTACACATCTCTATCATTTCTCCTTGTCACATGATTTTTGTATGGCGTTGCAGAATAACGGATTAGGAGTGGTAATGAACCTCGTATTATACGTATAAAGCTTCCTCTTGAATCACTCTATCTGTTAAAAAACCCGCATCAAAATCTGTTTGGTGGTTTTAAAAATCTAAGCATATAGAAGGATGGACAGACGGGGGATGTGACTTTGTTTTAGACTACGTAGTGATAGTGCGACCAGCCTACACAAAGAAGTTTTCTTTTCTAATAGCTTACCTGTTGCGTCATCAGACGCAATGTATAAGTCGGGAGACATAGAGTTCTCCCAATCTGGTTCAGATTTCACATCATATATCTCTAAGGGATCGTTTTGGCCTTGAACACGGTCATTCTCTGAAATGAAAATTACAACAATTCGAGTCAATAATTTCGACTGCCCTAGTGGCTTAGTTGGTAGTAGCTCTGCCTGCGAAGCCGAGGGTCGTGGGTTCGATCCCCACCCAGTGCAAATATTTGTGTGATGAATTCAAATGTTTGCACTGTGTCTGGGTGTTTCTATGTATAATAAGTATGTATTTAAAAATATATTATATCAGCTATCTGGCTGCTATCACACAAGCTTTGCTTAGTTTGGGGTGAGATAATGTTGTGTGTGAATTGTCCACCAATATTTATTTATTATTATTATTTATATGGATAGGTCTTCAAAAATTATATTGAGGTTTCTAACATTTTTATTTTTCTAAACTGAATAGTTTGCGCGAGAGATTTCCAAAGTGGAAAAATGTGTGGCCCCTCCCCCTCTGTAACTTCTAAAATAAGAGATTGACAAACCTAAAAAAATGTATGATGTGCATAACATTATAAACTTTCAAAGAAAATTGGTTTGAATAAATAAATTCACTATTGTTAAAACACTGATTAAAGTAACAACGAACTACAAGAACTTTTATATTGCGTTACTTGCTGGTGCTACGATCCGGAAGTGCCTTTGCCTGATGGGCAAGTCCGATTCGCACTTGACCACTTTTATTTTTGCCAATATTGATTTATTTGCATATACAGCTCACTAAATGTTCACACTGCTGGAATTCGGGCCTATTATCGTAAGGATTAGAGTCAAGGCCATAATCCACCACGCTGGCCTAATGGGGGTTGGTTGATGACAAATGACCTGGAAAGATTCAAGGTAGGGCATGTCGGTTTCCTCACGATGCATGTTTTCCTTCACCGATTAAAGTTAGCGGCATTACGCACATGACTTAGAAACGACAGTGGTGCGCGTGGGATTTGAACCCGAGGCTTCCGGATCGGTAGTCGCCGTTCTCCCGACTAGACCAGCCATAACTACATTAGACCAGCCTTAACTTGAGACAACGAGAGTCCCGAGTACCCGTCGGCGCTGAAAATATCGAAAGTATCCCCGATATTTAAAGGCAAAGGCAAACGGGACGATATTGATAGATTTATACCAGTATCGATTATACCAGCGATAGCCAAAGTGTTCGAAAATGGCTCGAGTTCGCGATTAGTGGATTAGGGGTGATCCAAAAGTAATGATAATCAATAATAAACACAATGAATAAAATCAAAAACTAAATTTATTTCTCAACATAGTCTCCTAGCAAGTCTATACATTTAGTCCATCTCTTTTCTAAACCTAAAATTCCCTTAGAAAAAAAATCTTTATCTTGACTCTCAAAAAAGTCCTCAACCGCGGCCATCACGTCGCTATCATCGTCAAATTTCTTGCCCCGGAGGTGTTCCTTGAGTCGTGGAAAGAGATAGAAGTCACTGGGGGCTATAATATGAGATCCCTGTGACCTCAGCTACATGCCTGATAGTCACTCTTCGATCTTCCAATACAACTTCTTCAACTTTTTTCACATTTTCTCCAGTGAGGGACGTCGATGGGCGCCCTTCGCGGTGTTCGTCTTCCGTCGATGTTCTTCCCAGCTTAAACTCCTTAGCCCAGCGTGCAACTGTGGAATATGGAGGAGAACAGTCCTCTAATGTTTCCACCAAGTCGCTGTGTATGTCTTTGGTAGACATTTTTTTCAAGCAGAGGTATTTAATGACAGCTCTGATTTCGTGTTTTTCCATTTTGATGTTCACTCCTTGACGGTCCGTATTCAAATGAATGTAGCTCCCGGGAATCGTGGCCTATTTATATGATTTTTTTTTCCTGAACTAGTGGGTAATTGAGCAAGTGACTGTAATTTTTGTATTTTGTGTGCACTAGAAATAACTGATTATCATTACTTTTGGATCACCCCTCGTATGCTAAATTCAAAAAAGACTCACTTTATTCACTTTTGTCTGTCGGGACACCATACAAAACCGCTAAAAGTCTCGCTAAATGGTGTTAGGATTGACCAGGTACAGAACACCGCATATTTGGGGTTGAGATTGATCGCAGCATGACGTGGGAACATCACATCGACAATATGTGTGCTAAACTTTGAAAATGTATACAATTTGTATGCTTTTTCTTTTGTTTTTATTTTTTATTAATTGACGTGTAAATTGTACATTGATGAATAAAGTACTTTGACTTTGAGTAACTATTTGTCAATATAATTGTTCGATTTCAAATCTGCTCCAGATTTGCTCAGATTTGAATTTCTGCTGCCGTTTTGAAAAACAGGGCAGTTTTGTAATGCGGCGGTTCAACGATTAGCCGCATTGTCATAGTGATACGTTCTTCAATACGGCGGCCAACGTTTAGCCGCTTTGTACTACTGCTTAAATTGTAGGGTGACCATACTTACAAAATAAACCATGAAAATTAATTGTATGATAATAATCAGAAAAATCTGACAGATTATCTCTTGCCATATTTCTTACACTTTTTTTTAAACATAACCTCTCAGATAAAATTTGAAAGCCCCTAACTTGATATTGGTGATGGTACACCTAAGAAATATGGTGCACTTAGACAAGGGTCATCATTGAGATTTGACTCCGGGTGGGCTCCCGCCAGAAGCTCTGCGGCCAGCCCTGAGACCTCCCTTGAGCTTCTGGCTCCCGCATTTTTATATACACTCTAGGGGTAGTTGCGACAAGACTAGGTGGAGTCGGGGTGCTCCGAGTCGGATCTGGGTCCTTCTTAACCTACCCAGTCCGATTTAGTTTTAGCAAGGTGGACGGTGGTAAACCACCCCAATAATAATGTGTAGGATTCCGCCGAACACCAGAATCCACAGTCACCTTAGCAATTTAGCAACACACGTACTATTTTCAACGCCATGTTGTTGTTATGTCAGACAGCGCCATGAATGTTAAGAATCGGAACTTAAAATTGTCAAAGTGGCGGCTAATCTTTCGCTTTATTACATTACGGCTAGCCGTTTGGAATGACGTATGGCGTCGAACACATTCCGGCTGTTTTTAAATCAGCCGCTTTCAATCTGGCTAATCGTCAAACCGCCGCTTTACAAAACGGCCCTAGTTTTCAAAACGGCTAGCCGTAATGTAATACAGCGGATTATGCGATCCGACTGCGACATATATAAAAGCGAAATGTCACTCATCAAGGAATCTCAGAAACTACAAATGCTGGGAATCTGAAATTTTGCATGGAGGTCCCTTTTAGCACGTAGGCACTCGCTAAGACGGGGTTTTGCGAAATTCATCCCCTTAGGGGGGTGAAACAGGGGGTGAACGGTTGTATGAAAATTGGTCCTATTTAAAGTATGAAATTTTGTCTTCACGTTTTTGGTTAATGAGAAATAAAATTGTGTATCGTGATATTTGGAAATCCACCCACCCTCCCTGAGGGTAGAATAAGGGTTGATGTTTTATGTGAAGTCCGTCCGTCCGTTCGTAGAAGCTTGAAAATTTCAATTCATGTCTTAGTCAACAGATAATAAATATCATGGTTTCTGGAAGTCTACTGAGGAGCACCTACGTCTCCGAAATGGCTGAACTGATTTTAATGTGACTTTCACAGCAGAAATGTTATTAGAATTAATTCACGTAGGTAGGTAGTAGGTACGTTTTTGAAACGGTTGATCCAAATGTATTGCTATATTAATAATAATACAAACAAAATGCGAAGAAACCATTTTATTCACAGACTTATTGTTTCAATATCACGACGGCCGCTATGGCGCTATGCCGCAATAATATCTGAAGTCAGCTGCAATAGCAATAATATCGAAGCGCGGGGTGAGAGGGACGGAAAAAAGGTTAGGTAATAGGTATAGCTACCCGAACGGGCAGTCACGTGAGGGCAGGCGTCGTTGTCGCACGTGTCGAGTGTACTATTTCACTTTCTCTGCTCAATGCTACTTTATTGATTGATGTTCGCTTTTTCAGATTATTTTAGTTCTTTTCATTAATATACCAACTCATTTGAACTTTCTGTTTCTTTTAAACTTTAATGGGTTTACACTTGACCGCCATCTCGCCTGATGTTAAGCGACGATGCGGTCTACGATGGAGCGTGTTTACCTAGAAGAAACCGATTCACTCTCGATTTGAAGACACCAAGATTATAACTATCGGGAAAACTCCACTCAGGCAACTCATTCCACAGCCTAGACGTTCTTATCACAAACGTAGAGTCAAACCTCTTTGTCCGTGTCTTTGGAATATCCACCATGAAACGGTGCCGCTTCTTCGAGATACGAGAAGTACGATAGTAAAATAAAACCGTTTAAAAGGGCAAAGTGGTATAAGATCATGTAGATCAGTGGCACACTCTCCGAAGTGTATCCGATAAAAACCCGATAAGCTAGCAATTTTGCGGCGATGTTCAAGACTTTGAAGTCTTTTTCGTACTAGAATGTTTTTGCCTATGAGCCTTTTGGCACGCCTCTCGATCGATTCCAGAGCCTCAAGCTGATACTTAGCCGATCCATCCCAAAGGTGCGAACAGTACTCCATCCAAGAGCGAATCTGTGCTTTGTATTTATATTTTTTTTACACTGAGTAAATATTACAATTCTTTTAGTATTTAGGTAATTTAAAAATTCGTTAGTTATAGTTTTTTTTAATTGAACTTACTTTTGTTTGAATAATGGACGGTGAAATTATAACTGTCGTCGTCGAAGGATTACAAATCGAATGCAGAGTGGTAGAAATACCTGGCGATGGGGCATGTTTATTTTCATCTTTGTCTTATTTGCTTTATGGCAATATTTCAATGGCTGGTCAAGTTCGAGCCATCGAGATCAAAGATGTTTTATAAACTTTTGTGGGTTGTTTATACTTGACCGCAATCTCACCTATGTGAAGCAACGATGCGGTCTACGATGGAGCGTGTTTACCTTAAAGAAACCAATTCATCCTCCTGATGTAGATAGTGAATGTATTATACGATGATTCAAATTACGATTGCTGTAATAACATAATTATAACGTTTCGCGCGTACGAAGTCGCGGGTAACAGCTAGTTATGTATATGTACTAATTGAAATAAATAAAACACTACAAAACTTACCACATTTGATTTCTTTGTTGAAAATTTGTTTCAGCTCAGCTCTGTCGCGATGACCCGATCTCTGAATTGTTTCACGGCTTTTATCATAGCGTGACAAGCTGAACATAAAGCAGTGGGAAACTTTGAGTCTACCATTAACTGTAACAGACAATATCACATATTATTATCATGTTTACAACATCATCTTTTATTTTTATCATCTTTTTAATCCCCAACCAAAAAGTATCATTTCTGACAAAAGGGGTTCTGATATTAACGAGCTATATTTTAGCTCATGTTAGGCCTTCCCCGTCCCCAAAAATCTTAGTGTGACAGCTAGTCGTTGTTTAACACTTATACCTACTTTTGTATGTATACTTCTACGTGTTGGTAAGTATGTGTTAGATTTTGCAAAAAGCTGCTATAGAGACGATTTTCTTAGCATTCCATGGATTCACCGTGCGGGTGCCGGGTCCATCGTGTGGCAGAGAGAGAAAACCCGAGTAGACCCCGAGACTTGTGACTCGGGCGTAGGTTTAAGGGCCCCTTTCGACGTATATCAACACTCACCTTCACCACTCGTTTTCTCTCCCTGCCCAGCCAAATCTGATATGAGCCTACTAGTGCAGCTTTAGATACACGTTCTAGTATAGAACTTACTGCACCTCTGGATAAGCCAAGGTCTTTCAGCAGGTTACAGAGAGATTTTGCTGGTATACCTCTCGCTCCCACTTCTACAGCATATAAACTAACTACATATCCGTTTTTTGTTAATTCGTTTAGGAGGTCGTAATACTTATTTTGTTTCATCGCGTGGTCTTTAGGTATATTAGTTTCCCACGGTATATATATATAGGTTCTGAGGCTATATAGGTACTGAGTCTTCGAACAAATTTTTAAGAAATTCATTTACACATTTTCATTTCGGACAAATTACATACAGGTTGATACAGGTTGGTTACGATCACTTTAAAAGCACATACGAAGTGCCTAAACGCGGGAGCTCGTACGTAGAACCAAACATCCAAAGACCTAATGATCCTCTGACAAACTTTCAAAGCACCCCACCTAGTGAAGAGGAAGTAAACTATCAAATTAAAAAGAAAACTACTAAATCAGCTCCTGGCCCAGATGGCATTCCTTACATAGTGTATAAAAAGTGTCCATCAGTTTGTAAACATATCTTGAATATACTCATTAAGATCTGGTCAAGAAAGCAAGTCCCAGTAGCATTCGGAAGAGCAATTTTTGTCCTCATCCCTAAAAAGCAGGAGTAACTCATCCCAAAGACACCAGACCGATAGCCCTAACCAATACAATTTCTAAAATCTTTTCAGTATATTTTGCATAAAAAAATGACCACATTTATGACTAGCAATAGTTTCAGGCCCAATCACCAGAAAGGGTTCTTGCCTGGTATTTCTGGATGCCTGGAACACAATACATTACTAGTAGAAAGTTTGAAAGATGCCAGAACACATGAGAGGCAAATAACAGTCTGCTGGATAGACCTAGAAGTGCGTTTGGTTCTGTCCAGCATGAACTTATGATATTTGCCTAAAATGGTATAACTTTCCTGCTGAAATTATTGACATAATTAATTCTTATTATTGCCATTTATTCGTCATAGCAGTAAACAAGGAATATAAAAACCACTTGAATACAATGTAGGACTATTCCAAGGGTGCTGCTTATCACCAATAGCATTTAATATAGTTATAAATATTTTAGTAGACAAATTAATATCCCGTGAAAAGAAATGGGCTACTTTAAAATCAACAATAAGTACACTGAGTCAATCTTGGCCTTTCCTTTGCGGACGACCTTGCAATACTTACACGTAATCCCAAACAGTGTCAAGAATTGTTGAGCGAAGTCGATGAGTTCTGTACATGGACCCGAGCAAAACCATCTAAATGTCATTGTCTTTGTCTGGGTAGAAAATACCAAATATACATCTTACGATCCGGGACTCTCCATAAGTGGCCAAGGAGTTGCCACAATTACAGAGGCAGTGCCTTTAAAATTTCTTGGTAGAAAGATAGATCACAAAGGACGTACACCATCATTAGAGGTGGTTGTTGAAAATTTCATGAACAACCTCAATAAGGTAGACCAGCAGCCTATCAGCAATATCAAAAAAGCATGGATATATGACAACTACCTCACATCACGTCTCACTTGGCCTTTCCTAGTATATGACATCGGTAAAACTCTCCTGGCAAAGCTAGATGCCAATGTCATAAAGATATTGAAGTCATGGTTCGGATTGGCACATCCGGCTGATCCCTCTACTCTTTTTAGGGATCACAATAGTTTTGGGCTGAAACTAAAGAAACCGTCTGAACTTTACAAACACCTAAGAGTTACAAAAACGCATGTTTTGGGAAAGTCGCAAGACGAATTAATTACATCTCTCACAAAAGACAAAACTGCTTCAGACCTGGAATCTAGACTTCAATTCCATAAACAATTTATGGCAGGTGCACAAGTAAATACTGCTGGGTTGGGTGCGAGAAAGAAAAGGGAAGACCGAGACATGGTAAAAACCTTTCTACAACAAGACGAGAATGACGGTTACAAAGTGCACGCTATGAATTTAGAAATGCAAAGTGAGTGGTTAACCATAGGTGAGTTCTGTATCCCATTAGCTCTAAAGTGGCACACCTTGATCTATGACTGGTCTCCTGCCTTATTAAAATTTTATCTAAATGCATTCCAATTATTTAATTCATTCTAAATGACCCTCCCTGACCAGAGTAACTTGGTAAGGTGGGGAAAAGCCTCTGAAAAATGTTGCTATACTTGTGGAGAGGCGAACTCACGGCGTCATGACAGAGTACTTGAAATCATACGTGAAACCGTGAGCCTTTCAGTAGCTAGAGCCCAAAAGGGATTGACGGCAAACAAAAGACAAATTAACTTGTAAAAGAAGGCTCAACTTCAAACTCCAGGAACAAGCCTTACTCAATCCTGGGTGCAGCACCTGATTGGACTATTTTAATGGATATGAAAAGCACTACAAAATCCCAGAGGATGTGGGTGTTTCGTCATCCAGACCGGACATTTTCCTTTTTTCTAGAGCTACCAAACGCATAGTCCTTGTAGAACTTACCGTACCGTGGGAAACTAATATACCTAAAGACCACACGATGAAACAAATGAAAAGCACTACAAAATCCGAGAGGATGTGGGTGTTTCGTCATGCAGACCGGACATTTTCCTTTTTTCTAGAGCTACCAAATGCATAATCCTTGTAGAACTTAGCGTACCGTGGGAAACGACACGATGAAACAAAATAAGTATTACAACCTCCTAAACGAATTAACATAAAACGGCTATGTAGTTAGTTTATACGCTGTAGAAGTGGGAGCGAGAGGTATACCAGCAAAATCTCTCTATAACCTACTGAAAGACCTTGGCTTATCCAGAAGTGCAGTAAGTTCTATACTAGAACGAGTATCTAAAGCTGCACTAGTAGGCTCATATCAGATTTGGCTGGGCAGGGAGAGAAAAACGAGTAGTGAAGGTGAGTGTTGATGTACGTCAGAAAGGGGCCCCTTAAACCTACGCCCGAGTCACAAGTCTCGGGAACTACTCGAGTTTTTGTCTCTCTGCCACACGATGGACCCGTCACCCGCACGGTGAATCCATGGAATGCTAAGAAGATCGTCTCGTCTCTCTTATTATTGGAATAATTTTTTCGAGAGCGATTCCAAGTTACTTTTCCAAGATACTTTGAAAGCATAGGCGCACACCTTCACTGCTCGACATTTGGCTGCCGAGTGAGTTAGGGTGGTGTTATCGTGTAGTGTAATCAGAACGCCCAATTTATCGAGCCAATTCATCGGCCCGATGAATCGTGTCGTCTAATCGCTACTTTACATAGGACCTTGATTCCACCTAGTCTTGTCGCTACTACTCTCAGATGGTGTATAAAAAACCACCCGGAGTCAAAGAGTGCAGAGTGCACCATATATCTTAGGTGTATCAAAACCAATATCAAGTTACGAGCTTTTAAGTTTTATCTGACAAGCGAAACGTAAAAAAACTTCCCACGGTTCACCCAGTTGGTCTCAGGAGGTGGACGGTGGGTAAAAACTGAATTATTGTAATAACTGGCATCCATAAAGCTAAAAGCTATCAAGCATGAGGATGCTTCCATCGAAATAATCTTAGCAAATTTACTTACAATTATGTTCAAGTCTTCTTTAAGCATTTCTATTTCGGTTATTCCGAAGATATGTTGATGCAAGCCGATTGACAGACAACAACGACATTTATTGGAATAATCTGTGCGATTAATGCTTTTCGATAGTTTTTTGCCGCTATTTTTATTTGCTGTTTGCATTTTCAATTCTCTCACTATAGTTATCTCGTTTTTCTAAACAATAAATCAATCGTCAAAATTTTGTATATACATAGGTATTAGGTAAACACATAAACAGTAAACACCGTTTCCAGGTTTCCACAGACTAGGGATGCCCATTACGATACGATATATCGGAATAACGATACAGCACTATACGATATAGCGATATTTGATGCGATATTTTGACCATACGATACGCTTCGATATATCGCATTCATAAAAAAAATATCGCATTATCGTATCGTATCAAACTATGTCGGTGCTTAATTTGCAAAATTTTAAAGTACCTATTACATCATCACTAAACGATACATTGCCATTGAATATATTGTTATTAGTAATAAGAGAATGATAACGTCGACAAAATTGTTTATGGAACAAGAACAGCCGGCTTTTGTTTCGACTTGGAGGTAGATTTAAATAAATCTTTGAACTTTGTAGTACCGTCAAATGTGATTAATAAATGTTTAGTTTATGTTCTCCTTTTTCATTCCGTTCGTAGCTGGACACACACTTTCCGAAAGCCGTAATAGGTGAAATCCACAGCGCTTATCCAAATTATTATTTTTGCGTTGTTTAAGTGCTGATCAATGGCAATTGTGATTTTTTTTGTTGAATAAAACTATTTCAAATACATGTAATTATTTAATTCTTTTTAAAAAATAACATAATATAGTAAAACTAACTACTACTAAACTACTTAAAAGATAACCCTTTGCACGATATATACTCATTATATCGCATATTAATTGAAAGGCATGCGATACGGTTACGATACGATATATCGATACAAAGGAAATCGATAATAACGCGTATCGATACAACCAAGTTCGATACAGGTACGATGCGATATATCGATACAATACACTTTTTTGGGCATCCCTACCACAGACTAAGCACTCGCACAGATCACTAGATTCTAATAAGGATGTTAAAAATCAACGAGTTTTATTTTATAATAATCGATTTTTTGTAAATCGATTATAAAAAATACGTATTTCTATCGATTATCGAAAATAATAAAAATAAAAAAATGTTTTTGGGACAACGTAGCCATTTAGTTATTTCTCAGATTGAAAACCTCGTTATTTAATTCTCGTTTTAGGTACGTATTTTATTTGAATATTAAGAGAAGTTAATGTCGGTATAAAAATATAATAAGCACAGGTACACAGGGACTTTATATTATCTTATTATCTTTCTCGCTCTGACGCACTTGTTTCTAACTCTCACTGTATTTTGTTTCTCGCTCTAGCATCCCGAGTTTACCCGGGCAGCTATTAATCATACCCGAGCGTGACGGTTCATTTTAATTTACAGCCCACGAAAATTCTGTCTAGGCGCGCCCAAAGAAGTGTTCACTTCAAAAAAGGCAGACGTAGTCTCAAAAAAAAACTGTGTCCATCGAGTCGGCCACATAATTTGCACATGTGCGCCGTCACATACGGGCTGACACGCAAACATCAGTGGGTCATTACACGCGCTGCTTGTGTATTTGTTGCGTGTCAGCCTATCAGTGACAACCTGACGACAACGCACACGTGCAAATGTGGCCAACTCCAGTGAAACAGGTTTTGTTTTATCGACACTACGTCCGACTTTTTTTATACGTCCGTGGTTGTCACAAAATTTAAGACCCCACCCTGCCCCTTGTCACACTTCATCAACCCCTTCCCTCCTACTTGACGTTGTCGTAATTTATGGATGGCCCCTCTCGGTGCGCCTATTTTGCGTGATGAGGGTCAAGGCTAAATCCACCACGCTCGTATAGTGCGGGATGGTGGAAATCACATGACTTCGAAAAAGTCAACGGCATTACGCAAATGACTTCGAAAAGACGGTGGTGAGCTCCGAATTGTGAATTAATTAATATATTTTTATTATTTTTACATAAATACACGGGTAACTCACGTTTAATATAGTCAGTCCAGTCCGACTCAAGTTTCGATCGCGTCAGGCGATCTTTTTCAAGGAGAGTGCGCGCGTGGGTTCGCAGCTCGTTTAGCACTGTTTAGCATTTAGCATGAGGAAAGTGGCATGTTAAGATGATGCATTTAAAAGTTATGCTCTGTTAACAAGAACAAAATTTAAAATGTTGACTAACCCCCGACTACCTCAGATTTGTTATCTCTACAACATTCTATTAGTCAAAAAAAACCCTTTCATTTGATACCTATCCACATTAAGGGAGTTGTGAAAAAAGAAATGTATTTCGCCATTTCGTGGAAGCGGCCATCTTGGATTTGAAATTTGTCATAGTGCATTGTATTCTACTAGTCAAGCCCTTTCGTTTGATACCCATATTGAGGTAG
The DNA here is from genome assembly GCA_017562165.1 of Ectropis grisescens. NCBI lineage: Eukaryota > Metazoa > Arthropoda > Insecta > Lepidoptera > Geometridae > Ectropis > Ectropis grisescens. The sequence goes on from CM029790.1 coordinate 8,038,342, forward strand.
TAGTGACAAAAATAATATAATTCGCCATTTTGTGGTTGCGGCCATCTTGGATTAATTTTACAGTGTATAGTATTCTTCTAGTCAAGCCCTTTCATTTGATACCCATATTGAGGTAGGTTGTGAAGAAATATTTTGTCCGCCATTTTGTGGAGGCGGCCATTTTGAATCGATATTAACCAAACATAGCTAAGAAGATCCGCACGGATTTTAACTTTCAAATAAAAAAACCGCATCGAAATCGGTCCATCCGTTTGAGCTCTACGGTGCCACAAACAGACAGACATCGACGTCAAACTTATAACACCCCTTTTTTTGGGCGGGGTTAAAAATGGATAAAACTACTTTTAAAAAGTAAGATTTAAAAAAAACTAATTTAATAATTTATCAAGTAAATCAACATAAGCACAGTCTATTAGGTCTTCGTCAGCTACTCCAAGTTGTTTCTGCAGTCCCCGGGCTATGTTCTGCCCGTCTTCAACAGTTTGTTCCGGAGTCAGCACAACTTCCAATTCCATAAAATTACCTAAACCTTCAACTGTATCTATGTGGACTCGTGTCTGGCCCACCATGTAAAGTTTTCTGAAAATTATAATCCCACTATGTATAATCTTATTATTGCTGTGACTAATGAAGTTCTGAATCTACTTTTGTGGTAAAAAAGTCTGTCTAGGTGTGAAATGCGTTGCCTGAGTGGGTTTTTCCAATGGTTACAAACTTGGTGTCTTCAAATCAAAAGTGAATAGGTTTTTTTCAACGTAATACTCTCTCATTAACTTACACTCAATCGTTGATTGCAATGTCTCTAACATTGGGCAAGACGGTAGTTAAGTGTAAACCTATAACAGGTAAAAGAAGCTCAGTTATGTGGTGCTCTCAGGATGCCATTTAATCTTTCAAAGGTAAAATTATCAATTTCAATATACATGGCTCCAATCTCAAATCATTGATATAAACCATTAGATGTGTCTTGAGCACCTTGAAGTTTGTAATAAACTATGTCTGCATGTGTGTAGCGTAAGCGGTTTACATACTACCAATCTACTTGAACCCTAGAATAAAATTGTTAGCAGCGAGGTATGCTGTGGTTTTACTATTTTGTTGACAACAAATAGTTATAGGTGAAAACGCCTGGTGTTCACCGCTTCCTACTACTACCAACTAGAAGGAATGAGTGAGCTCACTTTTCCCAACGTTGACATAATTCTGTGGTGTGCCTAAAGTTTGGGAGGGCACATCTAATGGTTTATACTGATGGTACCAATGTCAAATGAAAATGAGTTGAACTCTTGAGTTCCATACGACTCCCTAATGTTGCAATTGCTCCAAGTTGTCACTCACTTTAATCTTTTCCCCAGTAATATGAATTCTGGACACAACTCCCATCAAACAATGATTCTATAGTACTGCCAGGCAGCAGGATATCTATCGAAGATCGGTCAGGTGGGGTTTGCAAAGAGAGAGGTTAGGTTAAAAGCCTGAGTATGGCCTGGCTTTTATGACAAATAAAAAAATACGAAAGACTCACCGTTCTTTGACAACTCTACCTCGGATCCCCAAACATTTTTTTAGCATTTCATCCAATAGTTTTGCTTTTTCATTTTCTGCGTTCGAAAACTGTAGTAATTCATAATTGCTGAGTTTTGGGCCTCCCCTCGTCTTCTCTATCATATCGCACTAGGGTTGCTGCGTTGTCAGCGTACACTCTTAGTTTTAGTCGGCCGTTTTTCACTGAATAAAAGGTATCGTCCTGAGATATTATGGTTGGGGGGCCACCGCTTAGTTCTTCGGCTATTTTGCATTTGTTGTCATAGCTTACGATCCGTGCTTTGATTTCTACGTTTCGAAGAGACATATTGGTTAAAGTGTTGTGCCTTTTTGGGTTTTGAGGCCCACACGATAAAATAAAAACGCTTTGTTTTTTAAGATACCCGCAAACCACAAAGTAAACTTATCGTTATCGCGTTATCGCGTAACTTGTAAAGCTTATCGCACGAATTGTTGACGTTTGTTTTTCGCGCTAAAAAACATTCCTATACACGTAGGTATGAATTAGTTAATATTTTGGTGTCGGTTAATAGTATAGAATAGCTGCGTTTGACGGACAGACCTATAGGACCTAGAAGAAAAACCTATAAATTAGGATTGTTTTGGCTAATTTAGGAGGAATTTCGCTTGCCCCTTTTCGTGTCGTGTTTTTGCGCGCTTGCGGCTTGCGGGAGGAAATGAGAAAATTATTTATCAAAGAGAATGTAAATTACTACTAATTATGAATATAGTAGAGTTTTTTTTTAAAATTTTATTTTCTAAAATTTTGCTACTGCCCACTAGATGGCATAGCGGACGAGTAGAGCGCCAAGTACGTATAATATGCGACACGACTAGATTATACAAAAATGCACGATTCTATGATCATGATGATGATCAACATGATGATTTATATGCATGATCATAGAATAGATAATATAGATAGAACGGACACTCCCAACCCCCCGCCAATTTCAAGCTTCCTCACCTCTCAGGCCGTTTCGGATACGCTAGGAGCACTCAACGAAGGGCTGGTATCGAACATCTAATTCCTAACGAAATATCATCATGGTGGGTTGTTGTGCTAATTACGGCTGTCCGTCAACTAAACGGGACAAGATTAAAAGCTTTATTTAATTTCCTAATGATAAAATAACGTAAGATTAGAAACTTTTCAATAACATTGCTTTATAATATTACAAGCTTTGCTTAGTTTGGGGTCAGATGGTGTTGTGTGAATTGTCTACCAATATTTATTTATTTATAATAACGAAGTCGTTTTTAACTCAAGTTCGTAACTCACACAGCCAGTAACTTATGTGCCCAAGCACGGATTGATAATGCCTGGAGGAATAATTGTAGTGACAGAATATAACGGTTTTACATAAAAATAAAACCGATATTATGTGCCGAGAACGGAAAACATACAGCATTATATGAAGAAGCAGTATGTATACTTATCTTAATAATCTGTGGTCGACGTCTATACCATAGACAATTAGCTTCATCTTGACGCCACCAGAGGGCGCCGCAAGCGCGCCACCAGCAAGGGCACCCGGCGCGGTGCGATCTTTGGGATTCATAGTCTTCACCAGAAAGCCCTTTCTAGAATGCTGTATGTTTTCCGTTCTCGGCACATAATATCGGTTTTATTTTTATGTAAAACCGTTATATTGATGTGCCTCAGGAAAACATACAGCATTATATGAAGACGTGTTTGTTATCTGCTGGTGTAAGTATGTCCAAAAAAGAACAACGCTATGATGACTGAAACATTTGAATACTTATTAAAATAAAGTGTTCAATAACATTTTGTAATTAGCTAAATTAACAAAGCTAATTTGTGTGTGATGTAAACTTTGAAGAACATGATTAACCATTTATGTTAATTTCGCAGTAAATTAACCTAACATGCTTAATGTGTTAAGATATTTCCATGTTTTGCTTAATAATGTCATCAATCGATTGGGTATTTGATCATCCAAAGGCTACTGCTATATCTGGTCTACATCTCCTAGTTGTACGTTCATGGCATAGATAAAATTTATTTGATTTGACTCGAAAGCTATTCTGTTTTTCTCAGATAGGAACTAGAAAAATGTGATAAGACACAAATTATTCTCATTTTCCATGTTCATACTGCTATATAGCAATAATACCTATGTATATTTCGGTCTATAATATTTAAAAAGGGGTTATTATTTAAAGAACTGTTCCAAACATATATGTTTTACATACTGTTTTTGGAGGAATTGGAAAACAACCAATCTACATAAAGTAACTCTCTAAGACTTCAGGTAGCTGTAGAATTCAGAAGATTATCGCTTTCGCAAAATTTTAAAATGTACATAAATATGAAGTTCCATTTTAGTGTGTTGTCTGCAAATAGGCGACATAATATAAGTACATACTACGTGTACTAATTCTGTTTTAAGTGATAAGCTGTTATTTTAAACTAGACTTATCCGTGTTTTAGCTATGTCAGCAGTTCTTGAATTTTAATATCAAATTATAATTATTTTGATCAGACTTAAGATATATTATAACATATTTAACGCATATAAGTCCTCGCTCGACCATCGTTTCGTCCGGTGCCGAGTGACAGTAAGGGTTGGCAATGATTCACACTGACCTAGCGTTATTTTATAAACTATTTTTTCTGTGAGTTTCTCACTCAAATCTACCCTCATTTTCTCAAAAATCTAGGGTTTTATCAATACTCATGAAGATTTCAATGTGATGACACTCTACAGCGACATTTACCTAGAATCTTTCTAGGTCACGCGTTATCCACCAGGCCGCACCAGCCTGTTGGACCATGGCTTTGGCCGACTCCCAGTGATGGGAACGAGTCAGAAGGCTGGGCTGGTTTCGTATAAATATAATTTTTTTTGTTGGCTAGTCGAGAGCCACTACCTTGTACGTCCTTGTTGAACAGCTCGAATGTGCTAATAATAACCAGGAAAGAATACTGGAATTTGGGTTCATCAGAGCTTGTCGAAAGCATTTATAGGCTTTGTTGACGACATTTTGCAATTATTTGTTGCAAATGGATCTTTTGAATCCGTTTATTTATAAAATATGGTGGTTCTTAGTCGCTGTTTTAAATCTCATACTCAAGCTTAAAGTTAAGATACCGTTTACATAACGGTTCTGCTACAATTATTTCATGTTACTGTTCACCGTATCTACTTTCAATTTGGTTTTGGTGTTATCTCGAAATGATAAAAATCTTAAATCTTTTTCCATTAATATTTAACCTTATTATTACTTATCAGATTTCATAAAATCGAAGAGCATACGGTTTCTCTCTTCAGAATAGAGGCTATACGGCAAGCTGGGCACTCTTTCACAAACTAAATATTAATCAACATTATCGCTCATTGGAATTGAAAACACAATTGCGTAGGACGCGTGTTTTTAAATTATCATGTGTTTTAGGAGTATAAACATCATCAGGGAATGTCAGAAGAATGCAAACGATTCGTGGTCATAGATTCCTTCGTTGTTGTGATAGAGTATTAGTCGTTAAGTAATTATTCGTAGTTAGTATTGCTCATGGTGCTTTGTGTATTGAAACATAATGAGAAGTGGCTCCGCGTCACCACACCATCGCAGTAGGTACTACATCCTTTTTGTTAAATCATGTAAGTACAAGTCATACTTGACGAAGCTGTTACTGGTTAAATCTGAGATGGCGGATATTAAAGTCTGCCGTATGGTACCAGAAACAGTAAAATTTAAGCCACCCTTCAATTCCAATTTAAGCAAATCAAATCTAACTTTTGCGTCAGATGTAGGTAGATTCATGTACTTTTCTATAAACGCTGTTATATGTAGATATATGTGCGCCATAGTTGACCTGCTCCTATTTTCTGTCAATAACCTTCCAGATACATAATGTGAATATACATAGATACCTGCTTTCTCGATCATAGTTTTGAGGCATTTCCAGTGTCTCGCGGCTTCCGCAACCTAGAGACGTAACTTGGAACGCTGCACCAGAAGGAAGTCGTTCAGTAAAGACGGACACGACCCTTCGAACGCAAGGTCTCCGCGACCAAGCGTGTGTTAGTAGTAAGATATGGTGCGGGGACCAGGTCCAAAACAAGTATTGGTCAAATATATTGGACATGAGTATGTTCCAAGTGTCTCATGGCTTCCGCAGCCAAGAAACTTAACTTGGTACTGCACCAGAAGGAAGTCGTTCAGTAAAGACTGACACGACCCTTCGAACGCAAGGTCTCCGCGACCAAGCGTGTGTTAGTGGTAAGATATGGTGCTGGGACCTGGTCAAATGTGAGGTATCAATTGTTCCAAATGATGTCTCGCGGTTTCCGAAATCTAGAGGCTTATTTAATTTTTTTTTTTTTTTATTGCACCAGAAAGAGGTCGTCTTGTAAGATTAGTGCGAAGTGCGACCCTTCGTACGCAAGGTTTCCGCGACCAAGCATGTTATGAAAAATGTGGTGCCAAGGAGAGATCAAAATTTAAATATGTATACGTATTAAAATAAAACATGCCATAAAACATTTGATAATACAATAGAACATCTACTTGAATTATATTTTTTTTTTTTTTTAAATATCTCTGAAATTGGCGACATTGATGCCTTGCTTCTCTTCCGCAGAGAAGGTTTGTTTTATAACATGGACTCCTCCCCTGAATTGATAGTTATCGATGTGATGAGTTGGATGTAGTTGTGAATTTTAAATCTATTGAAATGGGTTTATGTGAAATTTTATTCTCCCAATAGTTATATTGGCGCCCAGAGCTCGCCATTGCATATGAAATACTTATTTTTGTAGGTATGTAAGAATTTTAAAATGCAATACATTCACGATCGTATTGTATAAAAGATCCAAACTTAGAATCTCCTTACATAAATAAATGGTTATGCATGTATGTTTGCAAATTTGTCCACGTTGTAGCAGCTTACTTTATTCGATAGTGCAACTAAATTAAGTGATGGTGTAATTACAATAGTGCAACTGAACTAAGTTTCGTCAAATCTTAGTTAATAATGCGTATAATTATGATATATTCATTTCAACCCCATTGGCACGTCTATGTATTTGTATACGTCTGAACTAGTTCGGTGGACACCGAAGGGTATAAAATTTAATTTCGTTTATACCTGTTTTTGATGTTTTAATTAATTTCATAGAATATTATTCAATGTTGATTCCGATTCTGAATAGCCATTTTTCCCTTCTTTTTTGAAAAGTGGGATTAGATGTTGCCATAATTATATGTAATATTGAGACTCTTAATAAGTTTAGCTTCCCAGATGTTACTAAGCAGTAACTTATTGGTTACACACCTTATCAAAGTGTATTAGTATTAGTAGGTAGTTGAGACAAGGTTCAAACAATAAATAATTTAAACAAGCCAGTTAAAAACTGGGAGATGCACCTGAAACCCTTAGTTTTTCTTTTAGCGGACACGCTGCCAAGCGGGTAGGTACATGCTGTAGATTTACTTAGCAATTTAACGTTAGCTGGTCTAATAATTTACATAATAGTCTTCAAAACCTTTTTACGTGTGTCTACCCGCATGTCCAAAGAGTATCGGTCACATACTATGTTGGTACAAGTGTGTTCCAGCTATCACACGGTTTCCGCAACCTAGAAACGTAATTCGGAACTGCACCAGAAGGAAGTCGTTCAGTAAAGACTGACACGACCCTTCGAACGCAAGGTCTCCGCGACCAGGCGTAGATGATCGAAATGTTTTCGATATATTGGTCAAAACCATACATCAGAGATTAGGCAAAACTCGCACTAGTGAGCCAGCTGCTCACTTTTGATAAAATGCATATAAATAAATGAAGACTGACCTGCATGTATAAGACCTTGATTCTGGAATCGGTCGATCTCACCTTTACCACGCAGAGGATTTACCATTTTTCTTCGATGGATGAATTATCCGCTTCACTCACGGGTACTTCGAAAATCTCAATCCGTTGAGATTTCAATAAAATTTCGTGTAATATATAAACACATTTAAAATATTTTTCGATAGTTATTAATTGTTAATTAGTGATAATTGAATATTTTTTTTTTCTATAATTTCGACCACTCGTGGCGAAAGTATACAACGCTATGAATCCCAAAGATCGCACCGCGCCGGGTGCCCTTGCTGGTGGCGCGCTTGCGGCGCCCTCTGGTGGCGTCAAGATGAAGCTAATTGTCTATGGTATAGACGTCGACCACAGATTATTAAGATAAGTATACATACTGCTTCTTCATATAATGCTGTATGTTTTCCTGAGGCACATCAATAAAGTTTCCTTCATGGGTAAGTGTAAAATAAAATGCGAATGTGTACCTACTAACAGAAATAGATATCTAGGTACCTGATCTAATCCATCATTGGTTTCGTTTCATTTTACGCGGCAATACAAACACCTACAGATTTCTGAAACAATTTAGAAATCTGTGCAAACACCATTTTAATTAGAAGAATATAATTTGGCTCCATTCTATTTATGTAACTCAACATTATAGCAAGTTTATAGACTACGTCACCAGGTGACCTCAAGGGGCACAACTATTCAATAAAACAATTCAGTAGCCCTAGCGCTAACGCACACATTCACGCGTGTGTACGAACGACATCTGCGTAGTTGTGTGAAGAGTAGGCAACTCCACAGCGGCGGTTGTATGGAGTTTTAGTGGAGTGTCCGGGGTGTGGCATGATACTGTAATTTGTAAAACATGGTATCAAGGATACCTTGTTCCTAAATTTTGTCCTTGACTCCTTGTGTAATCATGTATCATATTATGTCAGTTTAACATAATTAACTATTTATATAAGTAATAATCAATACTGAAGCTTACTATAGATGGTAACAAATTACATATTTAACGACCAGTATGTCCTGCCAGTCATGCTCTACGCCCTTCGGTGCTGAAACGTGAAAACTGACAGCGAACATAGTCCGTAAGTAACTTTGAATCGGTCAGCGAGTTATGGAAATGGAAAGGGATATGCTTGGGGTTTCGCTGAAGCCCGATTAACACTTCAATAAGTGCAGTAGCGAGTTAAGAACTCAGACAGTTAAGTAATAAGTTTAGTATTAGGTAAGTTATAAGTATTGTCCAAACGGGCGGAGTGAGTAGTCATACGTTGGCTAGTCGAGAAGGCTAGTCGCGTTTCGCGTTGTTTTATACAGAAAATGGATATTGTGATACTTAACACCAATTTACGTGATATAATAAGATAAATAGTATCAAAACCCCCACAACACATTGAAAGTGAAATATTAATAAAAATGAATGTAATGAACGCATAATTATGGGAAACAAAGTGGATTATTCTGGTACAAATGCAAAGTATTATCAGATCACTTCATTTTTACATAACGAACGTGGACGCACTTCACAAATTTATGGACTACTATACTAAACTCGCCCGTCTACATGCCGGCCATCGCGGGCCACGCGGGAGACGCGAGAGAAGGGGCTACATTGCACTGGACTCGCTCGCCAAAAAACAGGATCGCCATCTATTTCCTCGACTTAATTAACAACTTACTACTTAAGTCGCTTTTGGCGTTCAAACAACATTAACAACTTAACTCGCCGATGACGCAAGTTAACACGTTCCATGCTAATTTTTGACATGTACGCGACTTGCAGTGGATGCCCCAATTATTGAAGAGAAAACATTTTTTGACGCGCCACAGACAGTTTTTTCGTGGGCTGTGAATTGAATTCTAGCGTCACGCTCGGGAATGATAAGAAATCTTCAGTTTAGCTCGGGGACTATGGCCATGGTCAGGACCATGTCTCCGGTTTCATCCACGTAGTTTCTAAGGTGAGAAATCAAATTCTCCGCTTGCCCTAGGGCCCCTGCGATCCCTGAGAAATTGATAGCGTGGCAATAGTATCTACATCATACAGAAAAAAAACGAGAATTTGATTTTTAGAGGATTGCAACGTATGGCAAAACAATGCTAAGCAGTTCCCCACTTTCCCTACTCCAACTACAGTAAGTTAGCCTGCGCTATCTTATAATATTGACAATTATAGTTCATAGAGTGAACTCTCCACTCCACTACTACCAGAGAGATGGAACTAAAAAAAATCTAATTATTCAAGTTCTGCCACAGGAAATAAAATATTCCTTGTACAAATACAAAACATAGATAGATAAACTCTTTATTGCACTAAATAAAACAAAAAAGAAAATTTAGAAACAATTGGCGGCCTTAGCGGTAAAAGCGATCTCATCCAGGCAACCGTGGTATGGGAAATTATCATAAATAAAGGAAAACGGTTGTTGACTATCATCAATTAACGATAAACATATATTCTAATAACGTTACATTCTAATACATAAGTAACATTACAATATATACTAATATTTAATCGATTATAATATGAATTATTATAATTATAATTAATATTATAATATTAATTGACCAAAAAGTAACAAGAATATTTTAGCAATAGAGTTAGGTACATCCACAAAGGGACCTTAGCAGGCCTTGGAAAAATAAAAGGTTTTCACGTGTTCTTTGAACACAGCAAGCGATGGAGCTTCCCTGATTCTCGGAGTACGCGTCTGAGAGCTGCACAAAAAAATTGAACAGTCTCTTAGGTAACGGGGGGCAGCAGGGTTAAAAGGCACACTGTAGAGCAGCGAAAGCGAAAGTACATAAGCATTCCGACGAAGGCGAATGGGGAACCACTTAAGCTGTGTACGAAATTGAGATACACGATCATACCGCTACCGCTAGAAGCGTTTTGAAACGCTCTTTAGAATAATGGGCTCAAATACATACAAAAGTAAAGCAGCACTTCATATGCCGAAGCGTAAACAATACACTTAGGTAACCTGACACCCGTTTTCCCGCCAAAATTGTAAACGCGAAAAGCGGCGAGAGTATCGAGTGGATAAATAAATTGAATTGAATTGAGGCTGATTATGATGATCATGAGAAAGTAACAAAATGAATATCAGAAATTAATTTTATTTACTGGGCAGATTCCTTTTGATAAATTAATAGATAATTAATATCTACCACGTATTATATCTATATATTATATCATTCTTTCACTGACTTTGTTACTCGTACGTGGATAATCATGTCGTATAGTATTGGTACAACAATGTTGGATTTCGGAGATTCGGAGTTACGGAGTAGTACAGAGTACAGACATTCTTGCCAGCATGCCAGCTACTTATTCTGTGGTAATGTGGTTGTCGGTGTCGGCACTGGACATTGTATACGCGATATGTGTATTTATTTCAAATGAACACTGTAGAAAGTGTGAATAGTCTTAACGACAAACTCGCTGAAATACCGTAAAAAAGCACTGTGTATTGATAACCTGTATTTCACGTGTATTTAAAAATGCCAAATGTAAACACTGAAAAGGACCTGTGCAGATGTTGTCATTCTGAAGGATCTTACAAAAATTTGTATGAATCGCATTCCTGGTTGGATGTGGAAGAAGCGGTGTATTCTAAACTGATACAAGAATGTTATAGTATTGAGGTAAATCCATTGTTAATGTTCAAAATAAATAATGGTGGAAATTTCCCATACAACACCATCTGACCCCAAATAACGTAAATTTTATACAATGGGTAGAGGTGGGTCGTTGACAGTATTTCCGTCAACATAATTTAACAGCTTTTCGTCGATGGTCAACAGGTTGAAAAAACAGTTAATTTAATTATTAGGTTTTTCAACATTATGTAGTACTAAACATTAACGCCTTTAACATTAGACTAAACATTTTGAAAGGGAACATACCATGACTTTGCCAGTTATTCTACCACCAACCAGTACCTGATGGGAAAACATCAATGTGTTCCGGTTTAAAAGGCAATGTTTCCGGTGAAATTACAGGGCAAAAACATAAAACACCTTATGTTTCTGAGTGACGAGTGCAATGCAGTGCTAGGTAATGGTTTGGCCTCGTCATGTTCCAATAGCTGCGTGTCACTGTGTTGTTATAGGGAAGCATTGATTACCATCAGGCACATGTCATGCTCGTCTCACCACTCTTTACTGTAAAAATGCTTATTTTTTTATTTTTACATGGTACTATTTTTTGGTGTCATTAATTTTTTTGGTTTCGTTTTCACATTTTATTATTTTAGTTAGTTACCATACTTGATCTTGTAATAGTAAGCAAGCGATCCCCCTTACTCTAATGTCAACCTCTACAGTGATTGATACCAACTAAAATGAATGCTAGCAGAAACACTAAAATAATAATGCACAAAACAGTTGATGCTTCAACTGTTTTTTTGCAAACCAGTGGAAAATTCAACTGTTTTGCAAACCTGTTGATGCTTCAACTGTTTGCGCAAACCTATTGACACGTCAACTGTTTTGCACATGAATGAAAAGCTGTTAATGTGTTGATCAACGAAAAGCCGTTGAAAAAAACAGTTCGTTGAATTAACGCCCACCTCTAACAATGGGACGTAAGATCCAGTGTGTTGCCGTGAGTTCCATACAAAACGATACCTTCAAGGAAGACTACACTAACTCTTAAAAGTTTAGCATCTAGTCAGCAAAGTAATTAAAACTCACTGTAGAAATAAATATCTTTAGTAAGCACACAAACATTTTTTCTTAAATACTCCTCCTGTAAACCTATGTATGATATGTCATACATAGGTAATTGGTGTTGTATATCTTGGAAGTATCAAAATATTATGTGTCTATGACATTGTAGCCCTAACACCTACAGAAATGTTCCAACAATATTTGTAATGCAACATTTCCTCGTGGCTTAGTGGGTAGTAACTCTGCCTCATGAACAATCGTTTCGATTCCCACCCAGTGTAAATATTTGTGTGATGAATTCAAATATTTGTATTGTGTCTGGGTGTTTCTATGTATAATAAGTATGTATTTAGAACTATATAAGTATTATATCAGCTATCTGGCTGCCATCTTACAAGCTTTGCTTAGTTTGGGGTCAGATGGTGTTGTGTGTGAATTGTCCACCAATATTTATTTATTATATTATTATTATTTATGTAATTGGATGGCACTTATCTATTATTTATTGCTATACCTACCTTGAATACCAGAAAAAGTCATCCAAAAGTTGATATTGTCAAGCACATCATAGACAAACACTGCACTTGACATCCTCAGTAACAAAGTGATATAGTGTATGGGTCAGTACCCATAATATCATGTCGGTTTACTCGCGATGTTTTTCTTCACCGTTTTTAAGTGAGTGGCTTGACTTGACTTCGAAAAGACAGTGGTGCGATAGGATTTGAACCTAGATGCTACGGATCGGCAGTCGCCATTTTCCCGACTAGACCAGCCGTAACTTAATATTTATTTATTAGGGCCATTCATAAATTACGTCATATGAATATCATGTTTTTTATAACCCTGTCCTTGTCACAGTTGGTCACATTTTTGAGACCGCCACCTACCTAGTGTGATGTCACTATTTTAGTTTAAATTTAGTGTTGTAATATTTAGATATTTAATACAACATTTAAAAAAATTTTATCCATTTGCAATCAGCTATGAGGCTATAATCAAGTTTTATAATTATTTAAAATTGTGACATCACAAAATTTGAGACCCATCCTCCCGGCCCTTGTCTCAAAATGTCACACTTTGTTGAGCCCTTCCCTCCCCCTCATATTAGATAGATAGAAAACTCTTTATTGTGACACAAAAACAGAAATATTACAGCAACACAAATGGCGGCCTTATTGCTTAGAGCAATCTCTTCCAGGCAACCAGCTTAAAGGAAATTCGCCTACAAACATGGTTAGGCGAAGCGAGGTGACACTTTTCCCAATACTACTAATATTATATATTATGTGTTTTACAGATGGCTCCAATAACCTCGTCGCTGCAGCACACGCTGTGTTCCATCTGTGACAGCTGCATTGAGCGGTTGAGGGACGCCGTGCAGTTTCGACGTCAAGTAGTCAAATGCGAGAAACGATTTCGAGATGTGTACATCGGCTGTGTCGGTGAAGGTAACTCTAGCCTCTATTATAAATCAAAGATCCGCCCTGGTTTCGCCCATGCTACATAATATACAGCGTTACTTGTAATCAGCCTGCATCCATTAAAGGGATGTTCTGCAAATTTAAACAAACAACTTTTGTTAAAACTCAAAACTCAATACTCAACTCACGCTACACGTCCCTAAAAAAAAAGTGTTTGTTGTCATTTCTAACACTTTTTTGTTGTTTAGTGTTTATTCACTTCGGCACATCATTTATTAAGCGTTAAAGAGCGCGTATGCTCTTGTTACGAAATATCACGACGAGTTCAATGCGTTTAGACGGGGCAAATACTTTATTTATTTATTTTATATGGGAAAAAAATATATACGAATTTTTTAAACTGTAAAACAAAAGTTGTTGTTTTGAATGTACTCAATATCCTCTTAAAAGGACAGACGCTGATTACCAATGGCTCTGTATATTATATCGTATCTATATAGCATTCAGGCATCACATACATATCCAATGGTGGAAGAACAAAACAAAATAAATCATGATACCAATAAAACAAAAACGGACTTCAATTTCATAAGAAACTATTACTAAGTCGTCTAGATAAATCAGCCTTTCTCAAAGTGGGCGAAAATACGGTGTACGGAAAATATGTAGGTATACAAGGGGGGTATTTTCCTAGAGTCCAAGAGAGTCCTACAGTCGGCGACATAGAATAGATAATATAGATAGAATGGACTCGAACATCTGAATCCTAACGAAATATCATCATGGGTTGTTGTGCTGTTTACAGCTGTCCGTCAACTAAACGGGACAAAATTAAAAGCTTTATGTAATGTCCTAAGGATAAAATAACGTAAGATTAGAAACTGTTAATTAACATTGCTTTATAATAACGTAGTAATTTTTAACTCAAAGTTCGTAACTTAAACAGCCAGTTTTGGGCACGGATTGATAATGCCTGGAGGAATAATTATAGTGGCAGAATAAAGTTTCATTCTTGGGTAAGTGTAAAATAGATATCTAGGTACCTATCTATCATCGGTTTCGTTAGATTTTACGCGGCAATACATACACCCTTTTAATTAGAATAGTATAATTTGACTCCATTCTATTTATGTAACTCAACATTATAGCAAGTTTATAAACTACTTCACGTCACCAGGTGAACTCTCGGGGCACAACTATTCAATAAAACAATTCAGTAGCCCTAGCTCTAACGCACACATTCACGCGTGTCTACGAACGACATCTGTGTAGTTGTGTGAAGAGTAGGTAACTTCACAGCGGCGTCTGTATGGAATTTTAGTGGAGTGTCCGGGGTATGTCAGCGGTTAGAGACCCAGAAAAATAAAGTGGGTGTTGTGTAGAAGCTTGGAGGGTAGATGAAATGTTTAATCTCCACTAATATAGCTCACAATAATTGATTTGTATCATTTGAATTTTTAGTAGTTTTTAAGTAGGTGAAAAATTGGGAATAATAATTTATTCTTAAAGTGGCCAGTAGACAAAATGAGTTTAGGAACCCCTGAGGTAAATGAATGAAAGTAAATTTTAGTTTTTTTGGTTCATATTTCAAAAACTGCTATACCAATTTCAATAAAATTTACATGGGACCACCTGTGAACTATGATCTCTCCACATGATATGATGAGGACTTATTAAAGTTTGTGATTCATTTGCCCTTCTTGTGTCAATAAAAGGAAAGTTTCATGCTAAAACTAAATTTTAAAATAAAACTAACAACTGTCCCGATGTGCGACTGATCGCTTCGATTATGACTATTTTAGGAACTGCGATGTGCGATGTGACTCGCGCGAACTCGCGCGCACTCTCCTTGAAAAAGATCGACAGACGCGATCGAAACTTGAGTCGGACTGGACTGACTATATCAAATGTGAGTAAACCGAGTATACATTTAAAAAATTATATCATATACAGAAAATATTAGTACATTAGCTTCCACCTCCAGCCCATAGGAATGATGCAATAGATGTTGCATCAATGTAGAAAAACCACTTAGGTAGTACATCACAGCTACTTTTTATACTGTAAATGTTTTTTTTTATTTCAGGAGTCACTGACAAATCAGTAGACATTAAAATAAAACAGGAACCAGAAATGAAAGGTTTGTTGTGGATTATTATAATCTGTTTTTGCCCCCTGAATATATGCGATAGTTTGTGTGTGCATTCACCTGTATGATGTATGTTAATACTCGTTCAACCTAAACTACTGAGAGGATCTGGATGAAATTTGCTACATAGATAAAAACTAAGTACCTGGTTGACCGAGATTTGCTCGGTTTTTCTAAATGATATTTAGGCAGGTACGAATTACGTAGTGACTTACTTAGACCTACTTAGATACGAATTAAATGCGTTTATAAAAGGCTCTAAGTATAAGATTTTCTCAGAAAAAAAAGAACAAAAAGATAATTTTAGTATTAAAATTAACGTGGTTGTTACACATATTTAATTGGATAACGGGTAACGGGTAACTCGAGTCGGATTGACCGACCGTATATACGTGAGTGTCCCTTTATCCAATTAAATAAACAAAAAGATAAGTCCAGAGTGTAACCATCAGGATTCGAACCGGGGCCTGTTGACTCCGAGGGCGAGCATATTTCGTCTGAGCCATTTAGACTTAAAGAATAATGGCGAAATAATTTATTGTATTCTAATGACATTGTAGGAGTTTTTCATTGCCTAAAAACGCGCATAAAATGATGTTATTAAAAAATAAAACCTAGTTAGATTCATTTATTGTCCCCGAAACCACCTGTAAACATCATTTCATGAAAATCGTTCGAGCTGTTTCCGAGATTCAGATTATACATATATACCTACAAGAATTGGTCGTTTAAAGGTATAAGATGATCTGAAGTAAGAACACAGGCTATTTTAATTGATGATTACCCCCGACCAAAGAGTTCACATATATAAGTACTACGTATAGACGCATACGTATAAACGCTTTACACCTAAAGCACAATGAACAGCAAACATGGTTCTACAAAACATGACATCTTCTTTCAAGCTGGAACAGTTAGCTCAGATTTTAAAGTTACAAATTACAGAAGCACTATTCAGGATGAAATAAGTAAAAAAAAAATGGCAAAAAGAAAAGAAAGACAACAAACAGGAAAGTAAAAACTGTTACAGGGTGGAACATTTTCCCGAATAATTTTAAAATAAGACATTTTTTTTCTGATAACTGTATCTTACCTATCATGCGACTAAGGCTTGACGTCGACCTTTGGGACGCCCTGGTATTGTTTTGTAACTATATTTATTTTTATATAAAACTAGCTGTACCTAGGGTAGGTACAGCTAGTTTGGCCACTAACTTAAAAACAGTGAAAAAAGACATCGTGAGAAAACCGACCTTAGAATCTTTCAAGGTCATGTGTCATCCACCTATCCACATTATGCCAGCATGGTGGAATATGACCTTGACTCTCTACTTTTTATAGTTACTTTACAGCAAATTTTTAGAGAGTGATGGCAAAGTTCCTATAAAAATGTAAAGAAATAAATCTGACATGGGTCAGTACAATAAATATAATTTGACATGGGTCAATCTTAATATATATAAATCACCTGTCAATGTTTGACACTCCTACACTACTTAGCCGATTTTAATCAAATTTGGACACCGTATTATATCCTAGTTAAAGGATTAGTTTTTATTTCAAACTTTGAAAATGTCCGATACAACGGGCCGCTTTATATTATCGTTTTTAATTTTTTTGAAATTATGAATAAATATGCTATTTTTTTTGTTTATTTTACTTATGAATAAAGTCCCTAGTCCCAGCAGTGGGGACATTTAGTGGGATGTTTACGCTATCCTAGATAAATATTAAGCTAACCAGCTGTTGTACTCTGCGCGCGTTTCTACGCTGCCTGTTAAAGACTGGCATATCAACTCAGGAACAACAACTTTGCCATCAAATTTCTATCAATTCTTTGCTATCATCACATGATCAAATGCATATACGATTATATAAAGGACATGCAGACAAACATTCATTTTTATATGTATACTAGCTGACCCGGTAAACGTTGTTTTGCCATATAAATAATTTCCTAATAAAATAAGGGTTGATCGTAGAAGGGTGAAAATTGAGGATTGTATGTATTTTTGTTTGTTGTATCATAAAAAAATAAAAAATAAAATTTTGTCTAAAAAATAAAAATTTTGGGTTGGACTACCCCTAACATTTAGGGGGATGAAAAATAAATGTTGGCCGATTCTCATAGATACCGGAATAGCACAAAAAATTTCATCTAAATCGGTCAAGCCGTTTCGGAGGAGTATGGCAACGAAAACTGTGAGACGAGAATTTTATACATTAGATAAAATCTGTTTGGGAATCATCATCATCAGCCTGTATTCGTCCACTGCTGGACATAGGCCTCCCCTATGATACGCCACTCAGCCCGGTCCTCGGTCTTACTTCTCCAACCGCCACCAGCTGCCTTTCAAATATCGTCACTCCATCTAGTCTCAGGACGTCCTACACTACGTTTGCCGATTCGCGATCTCCACTCCAGAACCCGTCTGCCCCAGCGGCTATCGGGTCTGCGACAGATGTGACCGGCCCACTGCCACTTCAGTTTGCTAATACGCTGAGCTATGTCGGTGACTCTAGTTCTCTGACGAATTACTTCGTTCCGGATGCAATCCCTCAGAGAAACCCCAAGCATAGCACTTTCCATAGCTCGCTGAGCGACTTTGAGCTTACGGACCATTTTCACTGTCAGTGTCCACGTTTCAGCACCGTAGGTCATAACGGGTAAGACGCACTGGTTATACATTTTGTCTTGAGACTTTGTGGGATGGGCGACGAGAAGACCCGACGAAGTTTTCCAAATGCTGCCCAGCCCAACTGTATTCTTCTCATAGCCTCACTCTCAAAATTACCTCTACCTAGTTCGAGCGTCTGCCCTAGGTAAACGTATTTCTGTACAATTTCAAGAGTGGTTCCACTAACGGCAATCGGTCCCGGAGCAACGAACTCGTTGCACATGACTTTGGTTTTATCCAAATTCATCCGGAGGCCGATGCGTTGAGAAGCGTCAGCCAGGCTGTCCAACATAAACTGTAAGTCCTCCAGCGACTCTGCCATTATGACGATGTCGTCCGCAAATCGTAGGTGAGAGATGTACTCGCCATTGATGTTTAGGCCATGTCCAACCCAATCCAGAGTCTTAAGACTCTGATTGTCTTAAATTCATATCCTCTAGTGCGTTTGAGAACAATTTCGGGGATATTACGTCCCCTTGTCTCACGCCTCGCTGCAGAGGAATATGCTTCGACTGCTGGTCTTGAATTTGGACCATCATCGTAGCGGCGTCGTACAAACATCTCATCACCTCGATGTATCCCCAATCGACTTGGCATCGCTGTAAGGACTCCAGAACAGCCCAGGTTTCGACCGAGTCAAACGCCTTTTCATAGTCCACAAACGCTAAGCAAAGAGGCCGATTGTACTCTTTTGTCTTCTGTACAATCTGCCGTACAGTGTGAATGTGGTTTATGGTGCTGTACCCACTTCGAAACCCGGCCTGTTCAGGAGGTTGGAACTCGTCGAGTCTTCGGGCGAGACGATTTGTGATAAGTTTGGGAATCGCAATCTTCTAAATGTGATAATATTTTTTCAGAAGACGAAATTGTCGTGGAAGTGGATCCAAATGGAGCACACACAAGCGTCCATCCATCCAACCACGGACCGACGCTTGATGATGATGAAGATGATGATGATGATGACAGTTTCGGGCGAGACGATGACGTTGGTGATGATTACTCGGTGAAAATAGAGGAAAAAGGTATGTTGTTTTTTAATCACACATGCAATTTTAGCAAACACATAAATGTAAAAGGTAAGCGTTTATTTCAATCACACATAAAATATTTGTAAAAACTTAAATCTAAAAGGTACCTATGTATGATTGTAAGCGTTTAATTTAATCACACTAAAATCTTTGCAAAAATATAAATGATAAAGGTATGCATTTCCATTAATCACACATAAAATCTTTGCAAAATCATAAATGACAAAGGTGTCCGTTTCTTTTAATATTATTTACTAGTTGTACCCTGGCACGCTTCGCTGTGGCACATTGTGATACAAAAATTAGATAACAAGAACAAAATTAAAATTTTGATTAACCCCCCACTACCTCAGAATTGTTATCTGTACAACTACTAGTCAAGCCCGGTTATTTGATACCCATATTAAGGGAGTTTTGAAAAAGAAATGTATTTCGCCATTTTGTGGGAGCGGCCATCTTGGATTTGAAATTCGTCGTAGTGCAAAGTATTCTACTAGTCAAGTCCTTTCGTTTGACACTCATATTATGGTAATAGTGAAAAAAATAATACAATTCGGTATTTTGTGGTGGCGGCCATCTTGGATTTGAAATTTGTTATAGTGTATAGTATTCTACTAGTCAAGCCCTTTCATTTGATACCCATATTGAGGTAGGTTGTGAAGAAATATTTTGTCCGCCATTTTGTGGAGGCGGCCATTTTGAATCGATATTAACATAGCTAAAAAGATCCGCACGGATATTAACCATCAAATAAAAAAACGCATTGAAATTGACCCATCCGTTTGAGCTATACGGTGCCACAGACAGACACACACACAGACAAACAGACAGACAGACAGATAGACAGACAGACAGACATCGACGTCAAACTTATAACACCCCTTTTTTTGGTCGGGGGTTAAAAACAATCCTTGATGCGGATCATATATCATTGTAAAATATCAGCTCGATCGGTGCAGAACTTTTTGAGTTTTTGAAGCATACACAAACCAACATAACATTTTTTTATATAGAGATTATTATTTCAGCCTATATATTGTCCCATTGCAGAGCAAAGGCCTCTCTCCCTTCCCTCCAATTTTCCCTGTTCAGACCAACGGTCCTTTAATAACACATACAATTTTAACACTTCTTTTAATCTATGCTATCTATACTAATATTATAAAGCTGAAGAGTTTGTTTGTTTGTTTGTTTGTTTGAACGCTAGGTTCTCGGGAAGTGCTGGTTCGAATTGAAAGATTATTTTTCTGTTGGATAGTCCATTTATCGAGGAAGGCTATTATAGGCTATAGAAAATAACGCTACTATTAAGAGAAGCGGAACATGAATCAAGAATGTAACAAAATCGGGAAAAAATATTCGTTTTTGAGAGTTTTCGTACGTTTCGTGCTTTGACATGACACATGACAGCATGTGTCTAAGATTGCGTCTTTGAATATCACAGATTACATACCTCTTGAATATAAAACCTTTACTAATCTCTGAGTTGGTACGACCAATTTTCGACAGGTGGCGTGGAAGGTACACTCCGCGAGGCATAAGCTGAGCTTTGCATTTGTGTGAGTGTACATGGATAGTGTAGGTGTGACAACCGGCCTTAGGCGCGGCACCATTCTGTCTCGCCGCGCTCCTACCTGATGGGTGATCACCACACTAATGCAAAGCTCAGCCTATACCTCGCGGACAAAATTTCAAGCTCCTGCCTGATTGGTGATCACTCACACTAATGCAAAGCTCAGCTTATACCCCGCGGAGTGTAGCTGAAGAGGTGTTTTGTTTGAAAGCGATATTCACAGGAATGACTGAACCGATTTCAGTCATTCTTTCACCGTTGTATATGTATGGGATCCTGATGAGTGTATAAATGTACCACGGGCGTAGCCGGGGCGGGCATCTAGTAACACATAAAATTTTAACAGTTCTTTTAATAACACATACAATTTCAGGAAAACGTAAATGAGAAAGTCATCTTTCTTTTAAAAATACATACAATTTTAGAAAAACATAAATGAGAAAACCATGTTCTTTGTTAAATCACAAATACAATTTTATCACAAAAATAAATGAGAAAAGTATATATTTCTATGTGTTAAACGTTTTCTAAAATGCAATGTAATATTTTGATTAAAATTTTACATAATTTTTTTGACTGGTGTCCTGGGTTATTTGGTAGTAAGTCTGTCTGTGAAGGCGATGGTCATGGGTTCGATTCCCACCCAGTGCATATTTGTGTGATGAATACAAATATTTGTTCTGTGTCACAGACACAGATTTTTTGTTTGTTTCAATCAAATCTTATTATAATAAGTATGTTTTTACAACTATACAGGGTTACTGATTATCAGCCTGCATCCAATTAATTATATTATCTTATACCTTTAAACGAGCAATTCTTGTAGATATATATATATATATATATAGAATCTGAATCTCGGAAACGGCTCGAACGATTTTCATGAAATTATGGATACAGATGGTTTCGGGGACGATAAATCGATCTAGCCAGGTTTTATTTAAAAAACGCCGTTTTAGACAATAAAAACTGTTACATATGCATTAGAATGCGACGGTAAATTTCGCGACTTCGCGCGACAGTATTTTAGCTCAGTCCGGAAGTTGGGCGGTCAACGCTCATAACATGGTAGGTCTGGGTTCGAATCCAGCCGGCCGCCTTTCTTTTTTCAAGTTCTTTTTTGTATCTGAATAACCGAGCAAAGCTCGGTCACCCAGGTACTGTATATTTAAACAAGGAACTTCTGGTTCTACTACTTTTGTTAAAACTCAATATGTATCCCAAAAAATGTGTGCGCTTCCGCACGGCAGAAGTGAAAACTAAAATAAGAAATACTTATATTTAAAGACCACTAAATAATTTTAAAAATTAAAAATACATACAAATTATTTAGAAATTTAAAATTAGGATATACCTAGTAAGCACAGCAACACGAGAATAACATGTGGCGTATTGATTAGTATCTATGGACAAGAATAAATAAATAAAAAAATTATGCGGTTCGGAAATAGGGTTTGACGTTTGACTAGCAATTTTTTTAGTGTTTGCCTTTTATTTATTTTATAGGTGTTTCGCTAAAAAGGCAAATATATGTTGTGTTTAAAGTGTATGTGTACGTGCTAGTAAGTAGCAATTTGTGTGTTTACGTAGTGTAAGTGCTGTGATAAAACAGTAATACGAGTATATTACAACAAAAACTTTTTTGCAATGGATGTGAAATGCAAATTTAATATTTCGTGACAAGTTCGATTAATGATATTAGTGTGGTAAGTACCTAGAAGTTAATGTCGGTATACAAATATATAAATATAATAATACACACATGTTCACAGGGACTATATTATCTTTCTCGCTCTGACGCGCTTGTTCACTGTATTTTGTTTCTCGCTCTAGCATCCCGAGTTCACCCGGAAATTATTATCATACCTGAGCGTGAAGGAGAAATTCATTTTACAGCCCATGAAAATTTTGTCTCAACGCGTCTAAATAAGTATTCACTTCAAAAAAAAATGTGTTTGTTGTCCTCTCTAGCTCTGTTTAGCGCCTGTTCAGTGTTTATACACTTCCGCACATCATTTATCGAGCGCACACGCTCTTGTTACAAATTGTCACGAAGAGTTCGATGCAAATACACCTTTTCTATTATGCATGGGAAATAAAATATGCAAATTTTCTATAACTGTAGAACAGAAGTAGTTATATTTTAATGTACTTAAACACTCCCTTAAAAGGATGTAGGCTGATACCCAATAACCTTGTATAAGTATTATATGAGGTATCTGACTTCCATATATCTTAGTTTGGGGTTAGATGGTGTTGTGTGTGAAATGTCCGCCAATATTTATTTTAATATCTTTTCAGGACCAGATAAAAGTGTCAAGGTTAAAAAAGAAGATACGGTGTCAGACTCCGAAGGTAAGTTCAGAAGAGTAATAGGGCCGTAGGGGTACCCCCTTTCTGGGATGCTAGGCACAGATTTCTAAACAGATGAAACCTTCGTGAACGGCCGGATTCACGTTCCGATTTCCGTAGTTACCAAAGTAAGCCATCAAATTCTGAGTAATAAATTTTCACTTCTATCGGGAGTTCCTATGACTGACATTTTTTTTTTGTTTGACTACAAATAGGCACATTCTTTGATGTACATGTACATGCAGGCCAGTTAAACGAGTTTAAAAGACAGTTAGATAGATAGATAAACTCTTCATTGCAATTAACAAAACAACTTACAAAACAAACAATCTTAAAAATATAGTAGCAAATGGCGACCTTATCGCTAAAAGCGATCTCTTCCAGGCAACCGTGGTATGGAAAAGGAGTTAAAGTTCAGTTCAAGAATTTTCTATCTATAATCTATCTAATAATAATATCTGGTTGCTGTGCGTGTTGGTTTAAGCTGTTAGCATAGTTAACAATTGTTTAAATAAATAAATAATCTATTCCTTTCTAGACGAAGTGCCACTGACGCAAGTTAAACGTGCAAAGAAACGCAAGGCCGCGGCGAAGAAGCGAGCTCGGAGCAACGACGAGAGCGGCTTGGCGAAGGACATCGAGGGGTTGGAGGTCATTCAAGGTTAGTGCTTCATTTTAATCAAATAACCACGTTTTCATTGTACGATTGCGTTCGGAGACTATACGAACCGTTTATGGTTATCAAGTTATGATACTTTTATCATTTTATAAATTTAGACCAATAGAAACTGTGTTGCCAGACATATTGCATGCCTCTAGAGAAGAGGCCAATTTGCATGGGTCAACTAGGCCAAGCACTGGGTTTTTTTTTTGCAACGTACGGGTTCTGGGATATTTTTGAATATGTTCAAGGGTGTCCCCTGAATGTAAATCCAAGTGGCCGCGGCAGGAGGGGTTCACTTCAGCCGCCATCTTGTAAAACACGTTTTATTGAATATCTCGCGAACCGCGCATCGTACGATAAAAATTGTAGAGATCATTATTGTAGATAATAACATTTTCCATCTTTTTGTATTCCGTTTGGGGAAGTACCACACTTTTGCCAGTTATTCTACTGCCAAGCACAGCTGAACGCTGAACGCTGATAGTTTGATATAAATGTCACCGGAAAATAACAAGAACCGTTAATGTATCAATATACTAGGTAGTTGATCAACTTTCGGAAAATAACAAACGGCGTTTGAAATGTATTATTTAACGCAATGAATTTACGTTAATTGATCAACTAACGGTGCCGAACCTGGTAACAAAGATCAGCCAGGAGTTGCTCTGCACACATCGAAACCCAATGGACGTCGCATATGCGCTGAGGGAAATATACTCCGGTATGTACTCCTCAGCGCCCCGTATAAAGTCCCTAGAGCAGAGAAGATATAAGGGAGCGCAAATACCCAACAACCTACCAAACACCCTCTTCTTAGTTCACACTCAAGAGGAGAAGGAGACCCTGACAAACCAGGGTTATGGGTCAGGCACCGGGTCACGCATCCTTACCATCCATGAAGCTCAGGGACTAACATACGAGTCGGTAATCGCAATCAAAACCAAGGCAAACATGAAGCTGCACGAGAGCGTACCCCATGCGGTTGTTGCAATCTCACGGCATACGGGGACCTTCACATACTACGCTGACGACACCGACGACGCCATCGGTCGGTTCGTGCGGCGAGCGTGGCTGCATCACCAAAGACCATCCGAGATTTCAACCTACAGATGGCCATCAGGGACAGAAATGCGGCCGTTGTGGAGGCTCTGGGCCGGGAGGAGGCAGCTTAGGCAAATGGCAAAAGGCAATTAGGCAAACACTCGATGTCGAGTCGATTACTAGCGGAATCCCAGCCGGTAGTGATCGGCTCTACAGACGAGCACTAGAATTAGATTTTAAATGTACCCAACTCCCTCCTATTTTCCTCTTCTTCTCCTTATCCAAAATATGTGTAAAAAATAATAATATGTAATTGTAATGACAAAGATCACGGACCCCGGAGTCTGTGGAGTGGCTAATTTAAACAAAAAAAAAAAAAAAACTAACGGTGCCTGGCCGTCATTTAATAAATTACGATTTTGCCGCAAGTAATTCCTTCCACAAATGGGCCAATCGTTGTTCAGCGTGATATTTAACGGTACACGTACCCGTCAATTAATATACGGTCGATGGCATTAATTATAAGTATTGGTAAGTCAGATAAAACTGGAAAGACTCTAAAACTTGATATTGGTGACACTCACTTTTTGACACCGGGTGGGTTCCCGCCAGAATCTCTGCGGTCAGCCCTGAGTGTCTTCCTCTTGAACCTCCCTTGAGCTTCGGGCTCCCGCATTTCTATAAACACTCTAGGGGTAGTAGCCACCAGACTAGGTGGAGTCGGGGTGCTCCGAGTCCGATCTGAGTCCTATGTATCGGACCGATTTGATAATTTAATTCATTCATTCGCATATTTCCCAAGGATCTGACAGGTTGCAAAAAAATAAAATCTCACGGTTCACTCGGCTGGTCGGGGGCTGTGACAACACGTGAGTCGTTGAACTAATCAGCGCACACCTCGCCTTCGTCGGATTACTTAACGGCCAGACGCCGTAAATAGATCAATTTACTAAAATACGTACGTTAAATAATACATTTCAACCGCCGTTTGTTATTTTCCGAAAGTTAATCAACTACCTAGTGAATTGATCAACTAACGGTTTTTGTTATTTTCCGGTGACGTATACATTTTGACCCATTTACAACTCTTAATATAAAAATGCCTCTTTATAATACCATAAACAGACCACTAAATGTTCCCACTGCTAGGATTCGAGGTCTTACCAAAGGAGAGAGTCAAAGACATAATCCAGCACGCTGGCCCAGTGTGGGTTGGTGGACGCATGACCTCGAAAGAGTCTAGGAAGATGTAGATTTCTTAACGATGTTTTCCGTCACCTTTTTTTTTAAGTTAGTGACATTACGCACATGACTTCGAAAATACAGTGGTGCGCGTGGAATTTGAACCCGGGGTTCCGGACCAGCAGTCGTTCTCCCAACTAGAACAGTCGTAACTTCATTCTATACCACCTCAGAAAAAAATAATTTGTGGTCTCCAACTATTTCTACTCTCTTCCTATCTATCCGAGCTCAATCGAATCATGAAAACTGGGTATGTGGCACAGAACAGAGAATACGAGAGAAAGTAATCTTAATATGTATAAATCTCCTGTCACGATGTTTGTCCTCGATGGACTCCTAAACTACTTAGCCGATTTTAATCAAATTTGGACACCGTGTGTAGATTGATCCAACTTAAAAGATAGGATAGTTTTTATTTCGATTTATGTGACCATATCCGAGCGAAGCCGGAACGGGCCCCTAGTTCTTATATAGAGATAGAAACAGTGTTGCAAAAGTTAACAAAAAAAAAAAATTGGCAGTCATCAGGACTGCCGATAGAAGTGAAAACTTATAAATCTGAATTTGATGGCTCACTTTGAAAACTACGCGGGTGAAACCGGAGGGCGTTACTAGAAATGTTGCTGGAATAAATCTTCAAAGCATTGGCGTCTAAATAAGTCCTTCATCATTTAGACTAGATGGCCATGGTTACATGTGTAATGGTAACACGCCATGGCCGAGTTCACCCGAACATTTCTTTCATTCAGGAGCGTGACGCTTGAACTCAATTCACAGCCTGTATAAATCTGTGTGTGGTGCGCTAAAGGACGCTTTCACTTTTAAAAAAATTGGTTGCCTGTAAAGTCGGTATACGGGCGAAAGTTTTACGTGACAACGACTTTGAGTGGTAAAATAATTTTACGGAAGGGACGCGTGCCTTTCACTTTTATGTCTGTCTCTCGCTCTTAGGCGGGCTAACCATGCCCGAGTGGAAGGGACGCGTGCCTCTCACTCGCTCTCGTTGTGAGCGCATAACGTGAGCGGAGCGTAACGCAGTTTCTTGAAGTGTCACCCGGCAAACCAATTTATAAGACGTCACGTCAAAAAGTAGTCATAGGAACTGCCGATAGAAGTGAAAACTTATAACTCAGAATTTGATAGCTTACTTTGGAAACTACGCAGTTGAAAACGGGGAGCGTGGCCATGACAGAGGTCGTAGATCACCAATGGGAAATGCTGACGCATTGCTAGATGGCCAATAGCCATGGTCCCGAGTTTACACGAAGATTTCTTATCATTCCCAAGCGTGACACTAAAAATCTGTCTGTGGTGCGTCAATGCGATCTTCTCTTGTATTTCCTGTTCTGTGGGTTTTAGTGACTTGTAGTTATTTGATTTTCGCAGAACTATATGAGCCCTTCGGAAACGAGGGCCATCGGTTGCGCAGTAATGGTATATGACAATGTATACTATTCACGCTTTAGGGAAAATGGTGACAGTGAATTTTTACGATCTGTGCACACCGTCACTAAAAACGTTTTAAAGGCTGTCATTGGTGCTGTACGATTTTACACTTTAGTGCCGTAGTACCGAGGGTTCATATAATTTTGCGCGTATTCATATTTCAATGGCAAGTCATGTAACGTTCGCAAAACAATCGGACCGAAGCAGAAGTTTTGAAAAGCGACACAATTTCTTAATTGTTACCTAGCTTGATGTCTAAGCGGACATTTTTATTTATAAGTCGACCAAACTGTTATTTTTATCTTTGACAAGACTTGCCATATTTGGCTATTTGTGTGTACATGTACATTTTTAGCTTACACAGGGCTTAACAAAACTTTCGTATGGGTTTTTACTAAAATATTTTGTACATGGTATGGCGAAATTATCTTAGGTATACAGAATATTACGAAGCTACCATCTACATAGAATTTCGAAGCTATCTTACAAGGAGAATTACGAAGCTATCAAATTTTTTTACTCATTACGAATATTACGAAGCTATCTTAAAGGTAGCGGTTCGCCCGGAGACCGCGACCGGAGACCGCGACAGGCACTTGTCACTATAGAATTGTATGCGCGCCGAGACCGCGACAGGAGACCGAGCCACGTGTCGCAAGACATGTGTCGCGGTCTCGGCGCGAACTGGCGCCCATACAATTCTATAGTGTGAAGTGCCTGTCTCGGTCTCCAGTCGCGGTCTCCTGTCGCGGTCTCAGCGCGAAATTGTACCTTAATGTGTTTAATTAATTACGATTACCTTGAATATAGTATTATGAATCTGTATTCTACAGAACATTACGAAACTTTCCTATACATAGCATTACGAAACTTGACGTCTACTCTCTTTCTACGAAAACGTAATTTCGAAATAAAGTCGCGACTTTTCTACTCCGGTTCTGCTTCGATCCGTCATTTCGTTCGTTTACATGTTCTTAGCTTACTCTAACTAGAATAGCCTTAGAACATTTAAACGTCTACCAATGTTCGATCGAACGAAACGCAATAGAACCGGAGTAGGAAAGTCTCGAGTTTATTTCGAAATTACGTTATTCGTAGAAAGAGGGTAGACTTCCCTACTTTTATACACATACTACGTAACTATATTATATAGAAGAGTACTAAACTATTTTGATACTACTATTTTTATAACATTTGCTCGTAACGGGTTTCTTATTTCATCGATTTCAATATCGTAATGTATTTCATTACGTACTTGTGCGTTATTGTAATGTAAAACGTATGGTTTACTTATCAAAATACTCCGCCTAAAACGAACGGTACTTTTTTAAATAAGATTTAAAGAGTAAGAGCAAAGAGTTTTATGTCAGAAAATCTGATCAACATCTTATGAATAAAATTAACTTTGGGAGATAAAAAATATAATAAATAAACATTAAATTCTTAAATTTAATTTATTTTCACGATAAATTACGACAATTTATCCGTAACAAAACACAAAAATATTAATTTAATTAATTAGTAACGCTTTATTAGTATTTAATTTATTAGAAGCACAAAAATAGCCAGTGGGCTGTTTTTGTGCTGTTGCCTTTTAAAAAAGCGCCGATGATCGCTAATTTGTGAACAAGCAATATATATTCCGCGTGCTTTTTCTTTTCGCTGTAGTGCATTTATTTGAAAAGGTCGTCCGAGTTTTATTTATTTCCTCGAAAATATGTTATAAAACGTCGTATGACATACGTGCGCTTTGATAATTACAGCCTCTGCTTTCTTGTAGCCCTCGCCTACGGCTCGTGCTAGTAATATCGCCTCGGGTATAATTTTTTACCTTACCGCACTTATATCCTAATGTACTATTACAGAGTACCAGGGAACTATGTCGTACAGTGTATAACGACACTATCTTATTGAATGAATATACGAGTAGCTTTAGATAGAGATAACATTGTACTGGGCTACTGGGAACTACGAAATTGTCTTGTTACGTAACTATAACTATATACTAATACAGAATATCAAGATAGGAATGCATTACTTATACAACTATTTTAAACAGAGTTTAACGAAATTATACAAAATTTTACGTATTACAAAACTATTTTATCCAGAGAATTGCGAAATTATCTTACGCAGAAAAATATAAAATATGATATACAGGTTGTTAATAATAAACCACATCACTAGCTTAGGGACACCACATCACTAGAGCTCAACCCGTTGCGCTCATTATACGGTTTCGCCGCATCTATCTCTCTTTCGCTTGATTGCATTGTATGCACTCATTTCTTCAATGTTTTGTTGTCGCGTTAAACTATCGTCCGTAAAGAAACTTTACAGACAACCAATTTTTTTTATTAATTATTAAAATACACAATCAGGGTGTTTATTTAAAAAAAAAAATAAGTTTCAAATGAAGACCCTCACGTTTGCGGCACTGATTTAAGCAGGTAATTAACGGCTCGGCAGGTGGACTCAGTGATGGCTGGCATATCTTGATATTTTCTTTCAAATGCTACAGGAAGTCGGTTTATTAACGAAAACTTTAGATTTAAGATACCCCGATATAAAAAAAAGTCCAAAATATGGGTTAAATAAGGACAGTGTGGAGGCCAATTTATGTCACCACCCTTGGAGATCAATTTGCCTGAAAATAAACTATTTTCCTACAAAAAATTAAACCGACTTCAAAACCACAAATAGGCACTCAAAAACTAAATTAATATCATTATTACAAGTGCTACTCACTCATCTATTTGAAGTCAATGCCAGTCAGGCCAAAATACTATGTAGGGACGTGGTAAGTAGGCATATCCACTACCTGTTGGACTTGGCTAGCACCGACTTCAAATAGATGAGTGAGTAGCAATTGTAATAATGATATTAATGTATTTTTCGCTTTTGAGTGCCTATGTATTTGTGGTTTTGAAGTCGGTTAAATTTTTTGTACGAAAATAGTTTATTTTACCCTTTTTAGTGCAAAACAAGTTTTTATTAACGCATTTACCCAATTTCGTAGTGACAAGTTCGAGTTTCATAACTTTAGTGAATTCTACAATTACGTCATCCAGAAAATTACATGCAAATTTTAGTTTTTAGTTTATATTTTAAAAACCACTAGACCGTTTTCGATAAGATTTATATGGGACCATTCGGGAAGCATACCCGAACATACAAGAACAAAATTAAAAATTTTGATCAACCCCCGACTACTTCGGATCTCGGATTATCTGTATAACGTTCTACTAGTCAAGCCCTTTCATTTGATACCCATGTTAAGGGAGTTGTGAAAAAATAAATGTATTTCGCGATTTTGTGGTAGCGGCCATCTTGGATTTAAATTTGTCATAGTGCAAAGCACTCTACTAGTCAAGCCCTTTGATTTGTTACCCATATTGAGTTAGTAGTGAAAAAAAAATACAATTCGGCATTTTGTGGTGGCGGCCATCTTGAATTTGAAATTTGTTATAGTGTATAGTATTCTACTATTCAAGCCCTTTCATTTGATACCCATATTGAGGTAGGTTGTGAAGAAATATTTTGTCCGCCATTTTGTGGAGGCAGCCATTTGGAATCTATATTAACCAAACATAGCTAAGAACATCCGCACGGATATTAACCTTTTTTATTAAATTTCTCGAGAACCCCGTACCGATTTTATAATTATTTTTTTAACCCCCGACCAAAAAAAGGGGTGTTATAAGCTTGACGTCGATGTCTGTCTGTCTGTGTGTGTGTTTGTCTGACGCACCGTAGAGCTCAAACGGATGGGCCAATTTCGATGTAGTTTTTTTTCCTTGAAACTTAATATCCGTGCGGATGTTCTTAGCTATGTTTGGTTAATATCGATTCAAGATGGCCGTCACCACAAAATGCCGAATTGTAATATTATTTTTCACTACTACCTCACTATGGGTATCAAATGAAAGGGCTTGACTAATAGACTATTGTACAGATAACAAATCCGATGTAGTCGGGGGTTAATCAAATTTTTTAATTTTGTTCTTGTTATTGTAACCCGTTCCCATATTTCAAACTTAAACTCAGTTGTATTTACGAGTAATTTTGTTGCTACGCTCCTTAATAGAGGTATAAGGGTATAACAGTACTACGTATAGAATGAAAAATCTTCGCCGCTAATCGCTCGCTAAAATGTGACGGGGCTATGCGCTATGCCCCACAGGAAGTACCGGAGACGGGTAAACCGTGGCGGGTTGGGTAATGCGAACCCGATTCCGTGTTCCCGCCGTCATCGCCAAGGATGGAACCAACGTGGAGGTTTAAAGGTCCGCGCCGACTTATAAAACTCTACTACCACCCGACAAATAAAATACACTTCAAATATAGGCTTTACGTCATGCACATTAAGATACAGATTACATTGGCAACACAAATTACTAAACCGCTCGCCGCTCGCCCACGTTTCGGGACTCAGTGCCCAAGGTGCCCCATCTCTGGCGCCTGGCGTCACAAAATAGCCGAAGCAACGACGCGAAAATTGAGACTTCTGTTCACAGATTTCTAAACAGATGAAACCTTCGTGAACGACACTGTGAGGCCAGTAATTAGTTATGTATGCGTGACAGCTCTCACCGACATTGTCAAATTACTCACGTTGGTGTGCGTGTAATGTTCCCAGTCTTAAGAAAAAAATCCCACTATTGTTGTCTTAGCTTCGGAAATCTTCGCATATAATTAACACATAAAATATATTATAATGTTAAAATAATTTATTATTACACCGATTATATATTATGCAAGGATTTCTTGTTATAATAGAAATAGTAATTTCCATCCTGCGAAGTTAAGAGTTTTGATTTTGCATGCAACTAAAAATTCGAATATTCGTACAGAAAATTCGGAATAAAAAGACAACGCCGTATAATAGTAAAAGTCAAGTGTGTGTTTATTTTGAGTATTCTATCGGAGCTTTTTTGTAAAACTTTGAATATTATACTTGACAAAAGGTGGCAACTACTCATTTAATATCGGTGAACACAGGAAGTGCAGAGAATTTTTGTCAACTGATTTGATGTTGGGGGCCAGATCATTCAATTTGTTTAATATCCAATCTTTGTCTGGACGCGTGTCGCAAACGAAAAGTTAACCTAGGCAGCAAGGGCAGTATATGTGGTGCCAACAGCGATTGGCCTGATCCCAACATCTTTTTTGGGTAAGCATGTACGCACAAATTGGCACAGTATAAAACTTCGACAATGTCACTACTGACTCGACCAGATAACATGAGGTTAATAAAAACGATTAGATCTCTCAAAAGAACTCGCCTAATTTTTTAAGCTCCACTATACCTACTTGCAAGTATAAAAACTTGCTTCATAACTATGGTTTTCATCAACACTATTAGTATTTTTATAAACGCTAGTAATGACGTGGATTTGTGCTAGGCATCGATTCACATTAAATTAAAAAAATTACGATTATAAAAATAGGGTTTAAAATAGAATAATACAATTTACTTAAATAATATGGTCTACAAGTATCTTCAAAAAAATCATAATCTATATTTTACGTTAACTATAGGGAAAATAATTTCAATTTAGTATAGCAACACTAATCAATTTTCGTTGAGGTGTTGTGTTTCTATTCATTAAATGAAATTAAATTGCCTAAATTATATAAATAGCAAAAAAATTTCAAACTTTCCCATGAAATGATATTCCTCTTTCCTTTTCTTATTTTTGGGAATAATGTTTGCAATGTTTGAAGACACAATACGGCATAATCTTAAACAAAATTTAAAATCACACGGGACTCCCGTACGAGACGGAAGGTCCGATTCGTACTGATTGGAGTTTGTATTTGCTTTGGCGTTTGATATTTGCTTTCTGGACCTAAGGATCTGTGTTCTGCACGTTCCATCTGCCTTTTGTTTTAGAAATCTGTGCTTCTGTTGAAGAAATTGAGTTTCTGAGATTTGTAGTTTCTGAGAGTAGTGAGTGATAAGCGACCTTTCGCTTTTAAACGTATACAATTATTTATTTAACGGATTTCTTTTCCTTTACCATTTTACATTGACCACCCTCAACGTTTGATTAAAACAATGTAACAAGTGATAATTACTTAACAAAGGGGACATAACACCCCTCTCCCCAAAATCTTAAAAAAATCGTATTTTTTACATAGCCTATTTTTTAACGCGGGAAAAGAATTGGAACGGCAACTACGCGGGTAAAGTCGTGAGACGCAAGTAGTAAAGTATTTTTTACTCGATTTATTATATTTCTACTGGTGACCCCTTCCCCCCACTACTTAGCCCCTAGCCACTTTGATAACCATTCAGATGAAAGAAATTTTCAATGTCAGTATTGTAAGAAAAGATTTAAGAGGAAAATAACGATGGTGATGCATGAGAAGATTCATACGGGTGATAAGAGGAAGACTTGTACTGTGTGCGGGCAGGCGTTCGTTCAGAGAGCTAGCTTGAAGTATCATATGAACCGACATCATCCGGACGTTGCGTTAGACAAGTAACATGAATAAGGCGTTGCGCTCTAGAATAAATGACGTGAATAAAGCGTTGCGCTCTAGAACAAGTGATGTGAATAAGGCGTTGCGTTCTAGAACAAGTGACGTGAATAAGGCGTTGCATTCTAAAATAAGTGACGTGAATAAGGCGTTGCCTTCCAGAACAATTGATGATAATGAGGCGTCCATACTTACAACATGATACTCGAATATGTACGATTGCGATAACTTTTACCAAACGACAGAGCTCGAGCTTAGGTAAAATACTGCAACATTGCGTGCGTATCATATGAATTGTCATCATCCGGGCGTTGAATTTTAGAATAATATCACGCACAGACGCTCTATGATTCGTGACAAATAACGTGCGGCGTCTGGTCAGCGACGATAATGTAGCATTGTAGAACAAGCCATAAAAATAAAGTGTCGCGTTCTAAAACAAGTGATGCGGATCAGACGTCGTGTTCTAGGAAAAGTAAAGAGCAAAACGTCGCATTTTACAACGATTGACCAGCATAAAGCTTGTTTGAAAAACAATTGAAACGGATAAAGCGTCACGTTCGAGGAAGAGTGACGACAGAAAATTGTTGCCATCTAGAACAAGTGATAAAAATAATGAGTCGCGTTCTAGAACAAATGATGCGAATAAGGCATTGCGTTGCGTTCTACAACAACTGGTGCGAAAACAAAAGTCTTATTAAATATTTTGAAATAATTTTGCGTAAACAAATGTTAAACGAGTGGCGTATGCGAAGGAAAGCCTATGCTCAAAGTTGGAGTGGAATGATGAATTAATGAGTGAATAGAAACGTCATTTTTATTTCCCACTGTTGATTGTTAGAGCCTTCCCTCACTACGACAAAGTCAAGTACGGGTTGTAGAATTATAAATGTGCTTGAAAAAAAATCTGTAAAACTAAATGTATATTTCTGTTGGTTACCGATGTTATCTTCCACTGTTTATTTTTATATCGCTATTTTTTAATTACATCCGTTTTATTTTACTTTTGACCATAAATGTATGTTATCTATCTGCCACAACGTCGCTGTCTCATTAGAATATCTAGTTTGTTTATAGTTGGTTTCACAATTGTATAAAATTAAGTCGAGTGAGTTTAATCTTTGTATATAAAAATGGATCTTCGAAATGTATGTAAAATAACACTAATAACTTTTGAATGACTGCACCAAATTGTATGATCGTTTATTTAATGTCTTGGTATAGCAGAACATTTTGAAAATGTTGACAAAAAAAAAATGGCTGTACGAACCTCGCCCCTAGTTTTAAATAAAATTTCAGTCAACTTCAACTTTTTATTATGGCCTCCATTCGGTAATGTTACCGTAATTTCGCCAATGTCTAGCGTTTATTTAGTAGAATGGTTAGGAGTCTGCTACATGTGATCAGTTGCCTTCAGGTAAAAATTTCAGTCAATGTTTGTTTAGGCGAAAAAAAAACTGATGTCAATGACAAATGACAGAAAGTTAATTGTAACTAATCTTAACCCAATATTAAAAGTAATGTTTGACGCCATTCTGAAAATACACTAAACATTCAAAACTCACACGGCAAGACAGGCACTGCCTAGTGCAGATGGTACCCTACAAAAATGTTTTTTGTCACATTGTATTTAGAAGAAATTTATGTTCATATATATGTACTTTTTTA
Organism: Ectropis grisescens; assembly: GCA_017562165.1. Classification (NCBI taxonomy): domain Eukaryota; kingdom Metazoa; phylum Arthropoda; class Insecta; order Lepidoptera; family Geometridae; genus Ectropis; species Ectropis grisescens. The sequence goes on from CM029790.1 coordinate 8,074,151, forward strand.
TTCCTTAGTTTTATAGGGGTCTTTAAGACTACAGTCCCATCGTAACCTAATCAAACAATATATAATATTTTGGATAAATACTAACTATGAGGATATAATGAGCCAACAAGGTAAATTAATAGTCGAACAGGAATGATTTCCTATATATTATGTACTTGTAACCTAATAAATAATAAAAACTAAGACCAAACCGGCCGTCTCTTTTGGATACACTCAATTATTTCAAATCCGTTTCGTTGTTACCCTAAATGAGACTAAGTTTAAAAATGAAGTCAAAAAGTATTTGTTGTGCAGGGCTTACTATAACGACAAACAATTTTTAGAAGACAAAATATTGGAAAAAATTTTAAATTTTTTTTTTTGCTTTGACATACATTTTGTAATATCTCTTTTATTATTTTTAATATAATTCTGTTGTTTTCATATGTTCTGACAACGCCTCTCTAAAGCTGCATTGAACTGACAAGGCCCAACTGAATAGCCGCTATTTATTTTTTAAATTGTTTTCTTTTATTTATTTTTTTATAATTTGAATATGTAATTTATTGACATTTTTAAACTATTCTTAGAATTTTGTAAATGACGCTACCAAGTGTATTATCTGTTATACCTAAGGTATGAAATAAAGAAATCTGAAAATCTAAAATCTGACCCGTTACGTGCTCAATGTGGCAACATCAAAAGAGTTTTAAATTAAAAAAATGATGCTTGTTTCTCCATATAAGCAACGGAGAGTAAATTAAAAGTACTTATTTGTCCCGTTTTTAGGTTTCCGTACACAAGGGGTAAAAAGGGAACCCAATTACTGAGATTTTGCCGTCCGTCCGTCCGTCCGTCTGTCACCAGGCTGTATCTCAAGAACGGTGATAGCTAGATAGTTGAAATTTTCACAGATGATGTATTTCTTTTGCCGCTATAGCAACAAATACTAACAAGAACAAAATTAAAAATTTGATTAACCCCCGACTACCTCAGATTTGTTATCTGTACAACATTCTACTAGTCAAGCCTTTTCATTTGATACCCACATTAAGGGACTTGTGAAAAAAGAAATGTATTTCGCCATTTTGTGGAAGCGGCCATCTTGGATTTGAAATTTGTCATGTGCAATGTTCTACTGCAAAATTCTACTAGTCAAGCCCTTTCGTTTGATACCCATATTGAGGTAGTAGTGAAAAAAATCATATAATTCGCCATTTTGTGGTGGCGGCCATCTTGTTTTTTTTTATAGTGTATAGTATTCTACTAGCCAATCCCTTTCATTTGATACCCATATTGAGGTAGGTTGTGGAGAAATATTTTGTCCGCCATTTTGTGGCGGCGGCCATCTTGAATCGATAGTAACCAAACATAGCTAAGAACATTCGCACGGATATTAACTTTCAAATAACAAAAAACCGCATCGAAATCGGCCCATCAGTTTGATCTCTACGGTGCCACAGACAGACACACACACAGACAGACAGACAGACAGATAGACATCGACGTCAAACTTATAACACCCCTTTTTTTGGTCGGTGGTTAAAATGGAATGAAATAAATATTTAAGGGTGGCTCCCAAACAACAAACTTGATTTTTTTTTACCGTTTCTGACTCGATACTAATAACGGTGACAGGAAGACGCTTTAACTATTCACAGAATGTTTAGTTTTATGTTCGCTTGAAAAGTAATTAGTTAAAAAAAAAAAAAGGGGCTCCCATACAATAAAAGATGTGTTCGCCGTTTATTTGCTAATAGTGCGGAACCCTTTGTGCGCCAGTCCCACTTGCACTTGGCCGGTGTTTTCCTTTCGTTAGACATCAATCATTTATTTTCTACGGGCCAATTTTTGCAAAACCAAGTCTCGGTGCTAGTCTATTATAACTACAAGAACAAAATTAAAAATTTTGATTAACCCCCGACTACCTCAGATTTGTTATCTTTACAACATTCTTCTAGTCAAGCCCTTTCGTTTGATACCCACCCATATTGAGGTATTAGTGAAAAAATAATATAATACGCCATTTTGTGGTGGCGGCCATCTTAGATTTGAATTTTTACAATGTATAGTATTCTACTAGATAAGCCCTTTCATTTGATACCCATATTGAGGTAGGTTGTGAAGAAATATTTTGTCCGCCATTTTGAATCGATATTAACCAAACATAGCTAAGAACATCCGCACGGATATTAACCATCAAATAAAAAAAACCGCATCGAAATCGGCCCATCCGTTTGAGCTCTACGGTGCCACAGACAGACACACACACAGACAGACAGACAGACAGACAGACATCGACGTCAAACTTATAACACCCCTTTCTTTGGTCGGGGGTTAAAAACATAGATAAGTCTGGTTACACTGCGCGCCTATCAATGATTAAAGTCATTCTTTTCTATGTTTTTAGGCGTAACCGTAATCCGGGCCAACATCCGAAACGCACGAAGAGACGTAGACTACAAAATCAACGGTGAATCGTACGAATGCCTCAGATGCCCGACAATAATCCAAGGGAAATACAACACCGCTATCCGCGCACACATCAACGTAACGCATTTCAAAGTAGGCAAATATCGATGCCCAGATTGCTTAGACTACTTTCAATATATTTACCAAATCGTTAAGCACAGATTCGATTCGCACGCTGTAGATGTAAGATTCAAATGCAACGCATGCGATGGTGCATTCAATTCGAAGAAGAGACTACGATACCACATTAATCAGTATCATATGCTAGGTAGTAAACTAAAATGTACTAAATGTGATTACGTGACGTATACACGGCGGAATTATAATACACATTTTGCCACTCACTCCAATGAAAGGAAACACAAATGTCAGTTTTGTCAGAAAGCTTTTAAAAGAAGGAATACGCTGCTGTGTCATGAGAGGATTCATACGGGTGATAAGAGGAAGACTTGTACTGTGTGCGGGCAGGCGTTCGTTCAGAGAGCTAGCTTGACGTATCATATGAACCGACATCATCCGGGCGTTCCGTTCTAGAACAAATAACGTGAATAAGGCGTTGCGTTTTAGAACAAGCGACGTGAATAATGCGTTGCGTTCTAGAATAAGTGACGAGAATAAGGGGTTGCGTTCTAGAGTAAGTGACGTGAATAAGGCGTTGCGTTCTAGAACGAGTGATGTGAATAAGGCGTTGCGTTCTAGAATAAGTGACGTGAATAAGGCGTTGCCTTCCAGAACAATTGATGATAATTAGGCGTCCATACTTACAATATGATACTCGAATATTTACGATTGCGATAACGCGATTTCAGTTTGGAGGGTAGATAAACAAAAAAACACTTTGTAGTGGAATTAAGTTATTAAAATCAATAAATAAACAAAATAAATGCGTCGTGTCTAGAAAACTACAGTAAAACATCGCGTTCCACAACAAGAGACGTGGTTAAGAGCCCTTTTACCAAACGACAGAGCTTTAGTAAAATACTGCAACATTGTTTGCGTGTGTTCGTTCGAGTCGGCTCGAGCGTTTAAGCGGACAGAACGATCTTGAGCCGTGAGGGCAGTGTAGTAAAATGTTTGATGTTTTTTTTTTTTTTATGTATGTCTAATAAAGAACAATCTAAATAAATCAAAAATATGTGGAGGTATTGTAAAATTTTATGGTAAAACCATTAACGTTTAAGTAAAAATAAAAAATGCAGCGCAATTTACATGTTAGGAAAAAAATTAATGAACCCCAAATAAAGTGGTTTATTCCGAACCTGTCCCGAAAACCTGCCCCGCTACCGGGTTAGGTTAGGAACAGCAAAAAAATATTAATTTTCATTCCCAACCTAACCCTCTTCCTAATAAAAGTTAAACACAATTAATTATAATTGCAAACACTGAAATGACACTGGAAATAATGCGATATATATTCGTACATTGTAGAATAAATAGAAAACACTTACTTCATATTTAACTTGCCGTTTCTTTCAACAAACTTTACTTTGAAATACAAATTAAAATGTAGAAGTTCTGCACCAAGTACAACGTAAACTATGTAAACGTAGTAAGTAGGTGGAAGAGAAAATCCACCTACAAGGCAAATGGACACTGTAAATAGACTAGTCAACAAGTTTAGTGCTTTTAGGTCAACATTTTTTTAGGCCCGCTCGCAAAAATTGCAAAAAGATATCGTTATTTGCCAATAGGTAAAAATTATTTTAAATAATTCCAATTTAAGAAAAGATTCAAAAAGAAGAGGATATTTACTAAAAAAAAGTCCTAACTCCAGGAACTATGGGCCTAATATTAAAACTGCTAGGTAGCGGTTTAGATTCGAGGTTAACTTGGGAACATTATTTCCGGCTCAGTTTTAGAAGTTACGTTCGTAATGAAAGAAATGAATCACTTTTGCTGTTCCTAACCTAACCCGGTAGCGGGTCAGGTTGTCGGGGTTTAGAGATATAACATCTTAGATCTTTGGGTTACGAGCGCAGTGCAGTGCTAGGTAATGATTTGAACTCTTCATGTTCCAATAGCTGCGTATCACTGTGCTGTTGTGTGGCAGACTATAGAGTCTTTAAAAATGTTCTTCGAAAATACCAGAAATGTGTACCTGAACAGGGGTTTGTCGTTTAGTTTTAGATTAACCATGGCGAAATTACTTGAGCTAGCTTGAAGTATCATGTGAATCGCCATCATCCGTTGCGTTCTAGAATAATAATAAATTATCATAATAACAGTTCGTGATGAACCACGAGCCGACTGGTGTGGCGCCTGAGTATGTAGTCAATAAAGCGTTATCGACATCGTTATAGAATAAGACCCCGTGTACCCCAGACCTTCGTTATTTTAACAAAGCTGAAAGTTTGTGAGCGCATGCTCCCAACACCGGTAAGAATGATGGACCATAATTTTTAGGCTTTGGCAGATAAACGGCACTGAAAGTGAAAGTGTTTTTCTCATTGTTAAATCTCACATTTTGGTATTACTTTCAAAATATTATAAAAAATCACATCATTTAAAGCCAGACACTTAACATCCTGGAAATCACTTGCCAGACCAGACACCCTAAATGTAAAAAATAATTCTACGACTTTCGTTAAAGTATATGAGCTGATTTTTGTATATAATACTTGGGTATTCATTAGCAGCTAATTATAATAAGCATCCCACTAAAAGTGCCCACTGCTGTGGCTTCTCTTCGAATCAATTAATAATTATTTACAATCACAAAAATTAACTACAAACGTCCCTAGCGCGTCCAACAGTACCCTGCGCCACTCCAAAAATAAGACGAAGGTTCCAGGCGCCATCAAACGGGCTGCTACCCTCATCAAACCATTCTTCTTGCATCACACACTGCTTATCTTGGTGATATTCCTAATAATATAGTAATCTGCTAGTAAAGCCCTTTCATTTGATACCAATATTAAGCCATAATAGCAATAAAGACCATATAGTTTCACAAATTTAGATCGATATTTCACACACCTTTAGTACCGTTTATCTGCCAAAGTCAGGATGATCCAAACTTCATAATGGGACACCGTTCTTACCTATTTCGGGAGTTCAAATAACGAGGGATTGTTAAAATATCGAAGATCTGGGGTTCACAGGATCTTACTCTATAATGATGTGAATAAGGCGTTGTGTTCTAGAACAAGTGAAGTACTTTTATTTCCCATTGTTGCGATTTTGAGCCTTCCCTCACAACGAAAGAGTCAAGTGCGGATTGTAGGATGTTAAATGTCTTTGAAAAAAATCTATATAACTAAATCTATGTATGTATAAGTATGTTGGTTACCGATGTTATCCTCCACTGTAAGTTTATCATAATGTTATATTGTTTTATTTTACTTTTGACCATATTTGTTATGTATCTGCCACAACCTCGCTGTCTCATTGAAATAGTGGGCTTAGTTGGGTTCACAAATGTATGAAATTCAATCGAATGTCCTGAGTTTAATTTTAAATTGAAGTCAATTGTTTTTTCGGAGAAAATTCAATTATTCAATCTGAAGTCCAGCAGCTTGATCAACGATTTTCTAAAACAATAGGCAGTCTCGAAGAAATTGCTTAATATTTGCTCTGTATAATGTATGGTAGTTTTTCTTTAGTTCTAAGGTTTATTGTATACATTTGTGGATTTAATAAAGATTTACATTATTCTATTCATTCATTATGTTAGTTTTTTTTTCTTTTGCTGCGAGATTTGTAGTTATGAATGTTCACTTATAATTTGTTTTGTCAAATCTACCCTCAAAAATGTTTTTTTTTTTTTTCATTTTATGAGTCATAGCGTCGCGTCGCCCGAAGCCCGAACCGAAATGGGATCCGCGCCAGCAACCGGGCTAAAAAAATAACAAATTGTAAAAAAGTTAATAGTAACAAAGCTTGACCCAATATTAAACCTGATACGCCATTTTGAAAATACACATTCATAACTAAGACCAAACCGCCGCAAGCAAGACCGCCAGTCTCTTCTGAAAACAGCCAATCTGACTCGCTCTGATGGGTTCTGCCGCGCGTGACGTGAACTTTGGCCAACCAACCAACCCTAGAATATAGTAAAGACAAGGAAAGGAGAAAGTCAAGATTCCAGAATCACAGCGAGTGCGAATGAGACGCAGCTAGCAGCCGGTCAACAGACCGGCCAGCGTAGCTAGACCTCTTTAACATTTTGGGAATCACATGAAACGAAATCGAAACAACTAGGTATATTAATTTTACGTATGAGTGAAAGGTAATATTATTTATCTGATAACTGAAAGTTTTGCTGTTATTCCCACATACCTCAATAGAACAGGGAGCCAATTTTAACGACTACCGTTTTAAATTATTTTTTTTAACAGAAACAGCAGATCGAATGCGCCTAGGTAAAAGTTATTGTCACAATTAGACTTCGTTTGCCCGTGCGCCGATTGATATTGCGTGCTTTCGCCTTATTGTATTAGAATTCAGAAGTAAAACGTTACAATTCTCAGGGATATTTTTTCTCTGGCTCCGATACTACGCCGCTTCATTAGCATGTCAGTGAAGCGAGCCCATAATATTTTCCCCGTCCAAAAAAGTTTTCAACGCGGCTAAAGAAGTTTTCGCTTCAATAAACACTTCTGTTTCCAATACACATTTTTTTTTCTATAAATCACTTGACAGAATCAAGTCTATCGGGGCTAGTGAATTATAATGTAATATATTAGCTATTATATTACATTATAATAAGCTAGTTAATGAAGTATAATTAGAATATAGGCAAATCAGCTTGCGCTGCTCGCCTGTCAATGATTAAAGTCATAATTTTCTGTGTTTTTAGGCGTAACAGTAATCCTGGCCAAGAAGCGAAAACTACGGAGAGACGTAGACTATAAAGTCGCCGGTGAATCGTACGAATGTCTCAGATGCCCGACAATAATCAAATCAAAATCTAATCAACCTATCAGCGCACACGTCAACATAACGCATTTCAAAGTAGCGAAATATCAATGCCCAGATTGCACAGACTACTTTCAATATACTTACCAAATCGTTAAGCACAGATTCGAAACCCACGGCATAGACGTAAGATTCAAATGCAACGCCTGCGATGGTGCATTCAATTCGAGGATTACACTCCAGTACCACGTAAATGAGTTTCATATGGTAGGTAGCAAGCTAAAATGTACCAAATGTGATTACGAGTCGTATACACGGTCGAATTATAGGAAACATTTAATTGGTCACTCCAATGAGAGAAAACACAAATGTCAATATTGTCAGAAAACTTTTAAAAGAAGAACTACGTTGCAGTTTCATGAGAAGATTCATACGGGTGATAAGAAGAAGACTTGTACTGTGTGCGGGCAGGCATTCATTCAGAGAGCTAGCTTGAAGTATCATATGAACCGACATCATCCGGGCGTTCCGTTCTAGAACAAATGACGTGAATAAGGCGTCGCGTTCCAGAACAAGTGATGATAATAATGCAGAATGTTCACTAATTTTGAATGTTAGCTTTCTGTGTTCTTCGTTCAAAATAATAAATACTCGTGACAGAATTATTTCAATACGGCTATTAGTTTCCAAGATATTATAGAATTTTAAAGTGAGCGGTGCGCGTGACGTCTGAAGCGATGAAACAAAAGAAAACATTGCACATGTTACGTACACCAATAGTAGGGGATTTGCTAGCTCATTAGCTATATTCACTGAAACTTTCCATCGAGACTAAAATGCCGATTCAGCGGTTCTGCCTGCCCCGTGGCCTTAGCAACTGGCGTACGTGACCTAAGAAAAAGAAATGCCGATGCAGCAGAAATGGCCCCTTGTCGCCTCGCCACGCCGCTACGAATACACACTCCGGTACCTACTTCGTCCGCGAGCACACTTAGTTATAATTAATCAATAATTACTTTGGAACCTTTTAAAATAAATGTACTTATTAAATAATTTTCGTTTTTTTTAGTCCTTCGGTTGCGACCTTCATAATTGGCGCAGTCGGTAGGATATTTAGAAGCACGGCGCATTAACGCCAGGATCTCTAAATTCGAATCCTGTGCGATCCGCAAGGTCGCTGCTCGCACTATCTAGTGCCTTGTCTAAATATCGAACTTTGGTACAGTCGTGACCGCGAGACTCACACATAAACTTCAGTGGGCCGACAAGATGTTAATGTAAGTACAGTGATTTTTTTTGTCTTTGTGTTGCTTCCCTGGTGAATCTTTATCTCCAAAATTTTTCATCCAAGGACAAACGTTAAATCTGTCTCTTCTAGACAGATTCGTAGGAATAGAGACGTAGATTTAAATAGAAGCCTAGATACTCTAGAATCAGAGGGGTACGTAGATTATTTAGTGATAGCTAAGGCCGTTTAGAAATATTAAATATGGATTCCGACACCGTATACAAGGCCTTACGCCCAGTGCCGGATTTCGACGGGAATCCAAATGTGCTCACTCGTTTTGTTCGCATTTGCGATCAAATTGTTGAAACCGGGTAATGACCTAGTAAATGTATGCGTGATAAATGGTATCCTTAACAAAATTACGGGTAATGCTGCTAGGACCATCAATTCAAACGGAATTACCGATTGCTGGAGAGACATTCCTAGCTCTCTAATGAATAACTTTTCTGACCAGAGAGACGAGACCGCTCTATATAATGATATTTCTTCGCTCAGCCAAGGAAGTAGCACCCCTATTGAATTTTATGACAAATGCCAGAACCTCTTTAGTACAATTATGGCATACGTGTCTTTGCACGAAACTGTCCAGTTGTATGGACAGTTTCGTGCAAAGACAATATATACAGATAGAAGCCTAGCGTGATTTATACCGTAAATTAACGTTACAATCATTTGTGAGAAGCCTGAAAGAACCGATGGGTTCTCGCATACGCTGTATGAGATCGGTTTCTATTGAGAAGGCTCTGGAATTTGTTCAGGAAGAATTAAATGTAGTATATATGGTACATATGAGAGGCAAATAACAGTCTGCTGGATAGACCTAGAGAACGCGTTTGGTTCTGTCCAGCATGAACTTATGATATTTGCCCTAAAATGGGATAACTTTCCTGCTGAAATTATTGACATAATTAATTCAGCTTTAATTCCTTATTATTGTCACTTAAAATTCGTCATAGCAGTAAACAAGGAATACACAAAACCACTTGAATACAATGTAGGACTATTCCAAGAGTGCTGCTTATCACCAATAGCATTTAATACAGTTATAAATATTTTAGTAGACATATTAATATCCCGTGAAAAGAAATGCCCGAGCCCCCCCCGCCCGGGGATGTCTATCTGGCCTTGACTTCCGGTCGCCAACCGGCAGGATAGCGCATTCCGGGATTTTTCGCTAGATGGCGGGGCAGCCTTTCATGAGTGGCTAGCTCACTACTTGGGCCCCCAACTATCTGCGGTCGGTCGCGGCAACCGTGCCTCGGATCCCGCTACCCTCCATGACTAGCCTTCCCATGCAATGTATCAAGTGTGTGACAATCTGGTCTCGTAGTTATGCAGCAACTGTTCTGACCCGTTTTCCCCTAATGGCGTCACCAGACAACATGCCGGAACACGGCTGGGCCGCTTGGCGGCATGACTTAGTCTGGTGGGTGGTCACCAGCTACGGCCGAAGCCTACCACCGGTATTTTTGCCACCTGATTGGCACCACCCAGGGACCACGTGTGGGGTTTCTATGTACAGGTGTTTCCCCACGGACGTAGGTGACTCGATACCAGCAAAATGTCTCTATGACCTGCTGAAAGACCTTGGCTTATCCAGAAGTGCAGTAAGTTCTATACTAGAACGAGTATCTAAAGCTGCACTAGTAGGCTCATATCAGATTTGGCTGGGCAGGGAGAGAAGGTGAATGGAAAACGAGTAGTGAAGGTGAGTGTTGATGTACGACAGAAAGGGGCCCCTTAAACCTACGCACGAGTCACAAGTCTCGGAATCTACTCGAGTTTTCTCTCTCTCTCTGCCACACGATGGACCCGGCAGCACCCGCACGGTGAATCCATGGAATGCTAAGAAGATCGTCTCACAAAAGAGGGTTTATAGACGGTCTAGGATCTATTCTCAAAAGCATTACCGGTAATTTAGATCATACCGATGCCGAAAAATATAACAATGCAATAAAGATCTTAGAAAATAACGAAGATAAGCTAATAACTGAATTAAACGATCACGTCAGTCTGAACAAAGAATGGATGTCTCAACATAATACATTGCTTACGAACATAATAGAGAACCAAGATAGAATTAACAGTAGTTTACACTTAATATTAAATAGTAGTGCCTATGCGGACACTACTCTTCTTAAATATGCGAAATTCGCTCAGTTATAATTAGCGAAAACGTTGACGATTTATTTTTAGAATTAAATAAGATAGAAGACATCTTAGCTTTTATACGTGCATCGAGCACACATCATAGTATGTTAAGCATTAGGAATTAAGGAAATATGATAGATAGATTAAAATTAGTTTACGGGCAAAATTAAGTACCAGACGCTGATTTGAGAGAATACTATAGCATCATAAAATCAGGCTATTATTATGCAGGTAGCAAAATTGTAATAGTTTTTAAATTTCCCATAACCTCAACGAGCCAATACGATCTGTATAGGTTATCCTTAGATAAAAATTCTCAGACTTTTATCCCTCCATACCCTTTCCTAGCAACCAATGGCAAGACGTTCATGTACATTGCGGCTGAATGCCTGAAATTTAACCGTCGGTACCTATGCGAAGAGGATGCTCATCACCTACCACGAGATCACCCAGACTGTATCCAGGACATCATCACACGTCAGACGTTGAACCACTCGTGCCGACCTACCAAAGTTACACTCGAGGAAGAAGCCGTAGAGCAGCTAGACGACCAACACTACACCCTAAGCTTCCCGAAGCTAACGAAAACGGAAATGCAGTGCAGACGTCAAGAGTTCGTCACCCTACATGGAAGTTACCTCGCCACCGTACCCCATAAATGCTTTCTACGGACGACATTAACATCAATGACGAAGTTAAAGTTAAACCACTTTTAATAACCGAAATACCACAGGACTACTACACTAAAGAAGTAAAGGACATACCACACATACAACTAAACTCTATAAACTTGAAGACTACATGCTATAGATGACAAGATCCTAATGCAGCATCCAACCAAAATGGACCATATCGATGCCAACATTTACCACACGACTATACCGTTTTACGGATTTTTAATCGCAGCAGCCCTACTTACACTTATAACAATGAGACGGAGAGACCATCTCTGCGCGGGGCTACCGAATAAAAACTCAACCTCAGAGAAGAAATCTCCTCGTAACCAGAATTATGACGATCCTGAGAAGCTGCAAGGCGAGAGTACAAAGTCAGGAACATTCGCGCTCAGTGTGCTCAAATAGTTGTTGTCTGAGGGGGGAGATGTTACGTACACCAATAGTAGGGGATTTGCTAGCTCATTGACTATATTCACTGAAACTTTCCATCGAGACTAAAATGCCGATTCAGCGGTTCTGCCTGCCCCGTGCGTGGCCGTAGCAACTGGCGTACGTGACCTAAGAAATGCCGATGCAGCAGAAAGGGCCCCGTGTCACCTCGCCACGCCGCCACGAAGACACACTCCGGTACCTACTTCGTCCGCGAGCACACTTAGTTATAACGTAACACGCGAGCACACTTAGCGTAAGCAGATGTTACTGACTTATAGGTACATTAGTTGGAAGTATCGTACGTCAAAATATTTGCATGATGTAATCATTGAAAAACCGAGTGAATTTGTTTATTTACACACAACTTTATTTAATTGTATCATCTTCATTTTTCATTTTTTAAACAAAATCAAACATACTTAATAAGGTTTCGTAGTATCGAACATAGCCGCAAGTGTTAAGTTTGTAGGATTTTTATAGGAAACATACATTACATTATGAAAAGTCTGAAGCTGATGTGCATGATCTGATTACCTACTTATCTCTTTTTATCCGCAAGCTGTTTTCTAGTTGTTACCCGCGACTTCGCCGGCGTAAAATTTTGAACGAAGCCTGTGTGGAATCAAAATAATTAAAATTTTGAGTTTTAATGATAGGTACTCAAGCAAGCTGAACCCGTAAATCTAAGCCAAGTCATAGTGAAATGTTAATGTATGAAATTAATTTTAACACAGAAAAAAAAAAACAAGAAAGTATCCAAATTCGGCAGCAAAATCCTTTTAGCAGCAAAAGCTTTTAGTACAATTTAGACAGAGATGTATAAGATACCCTATACAAAGTATCTGAAATACAAGATACTTAAGAAAAAAGTATTTCAGATACCAGATACAAATACTTTTCTAAAAAGGTATCTGAAATACTAGATACAAAATACGTATCTTACAAATACTTTTTTAAGATAAAATACTTTTGTAAGAAAATAACGTATAATTGAACTTAAGTTTATTCATCCGAGAAAACAATTTTCAAATAAGTATATCGCGTTGATAACAAGGATCAGGTAAATGAGAATATAGTTAGTGTTTAGTGTACAAATCAAGGAAAAACTAAACTTCTAAACTAATTTTTCAATAGTTATTCGGTCCAGTTTTCCAGATGCATTAACTAACTAAATAAATAACTAACTTTGTAACCCCATGTATAAATGTATAATACTGCAAAGTTATTATTACATATGCAGTTAATTAAAAAGCGAACTTGTGTTTGTGTTTTCATGCGATGGCCTAGTCAATATATCTATTTAAATGTTAAAGATTTTTTGTACTGCAATGACTACTATTAGACCTTTTACAAGAACAAAATTAAAAATTTTGATTAACCCCCGACTACCTCGGATCTCGGATTATCTGTATAACGTTCTACTAGTCAAGCCCTTTCATTTGATACCCATATAAGTTAAATCCCTAAGGGAGTTGTGACCAAAGAAATGTATTTCGCTATAGGCGAAATTTGTGGTAGCGGCCATTTTGGATTTAAATTTGTCATAATGCAAAGTACTCTATTAGTCAAGCCCTTTCATTTATTACCCATATTGAGGTAGGTTGTGAAGAAGTATTTTGTCCGCCATTTTGTGGAGGCGGCCATTTTGAATCGATATTAACCAAACATAGCTAAGAACATCCGCACGGGTATTAACCTTCAAATAAAAAAAACCGCATCGAAATCGGCCCATCCGTTTGAGCTCTACGGTGCCACAGACAGACACACACACAGACAGACAGATAGACAGACAGATATACAGACACACACACAGACAGACAGATAGACAGACAGACAGATAGACAGACAGACAGACAGACAGACAGATATACAGACAGACATCGACGTCAAACTTATAACACCCCTATTTTTGGTCGGGGGTTAAAAACAGAAGGTCCCTTAGGGACTGACCAAATTAATAATAATTGACTTGGTATTACATGGATCTCAGAAAATTTTACGTTAGAACAACTGGCGAGACTTGTTTTTAACCCCCGACCAAAAAAAGGGGTGTTATAAGTTTGACGTCGATGTCTGTCTGTCTGTCTGTCTGTCTGTCTGTCTATCTGTCTGTCTGTGTGTGTGTCTGTCTGTGGCACCGTAGAGCTCAAATGGATGGGCCGATTTCGATGCGGTTTTTTTATTTGAATGTTAATTACCGTGCGGATTTTCTTAGCTATGTTTGGAACATATCGATTCAAGATGGCCGCCTCCACAAAATGGCGGACAATATATTTCTTCACAACCTACCCCAATATGGGTACCAAATGAAAGGGCTTGACTAGTAGAATACTATGCACTATGACAAATTTCAAATTTAAGATGGCCGCCACCACAAAATGGCGAATTACATAAAAAAAAATCACTACTACCACAATATAGGTATCAAATGAAAGGGCTTGACTAGTAGAATACTATGCACTATGACAAAATTCAAATCCAAGATGGCCGCTACCACAAAATGGCGAAATATATTTTTTTCACAACTCCGTCAATATGGGTGTCAAATGAAAGGGCTTGACTATGTTATACAAATAACAAATCCGAGGTAGTCGGGGGTTAATCAAAATTTTTAATTTTGTTCTTGTTTTACGAGGATTGTTGTTTTTGACCCCCGACCAAAAAAGGGTGTTATAAGTTTGACGTCGATGTCTGTCTGTCTGCCTGTCTATCTGTCTGTCTGTCTGTGTGTGTGTGTGTCTGTCTGTGGCACCGTAGAGCTCAAACGGATGGGCCGATTTCGATGCGGTTTTTTTAATTTGAAGGTTAATATCCGTGCGGATGTTCTTAGCTATGTTTGGTTAATATCGATTTAAGATGGCGCCTCCACATAATAGCGGACAAAATATTTCTTCACAACCTACCTCAATATGGGTATCAAATGAAAGGGCTTGACTAGTAAAATACTATACACTATCACAATTTCAAATCCAAGATGGCCGCCATCACAAAATGACGAATTACATGATTTTTTCACTACTACCTCAATATAGATATTAAACGAAAGGGCTTAACTAGTATAACATATAATATAAAAGTATAATAGAATTTTTTGCACTATGTTAAATTTCAAATCCAAGATGGCCGCCACTACACAATGGCGAAATACATTTCTTTCTTCACAACTACCTCAATATGGTATCAATGAAAGGGCTTGACTAGTAGAATGTTGTAAATATAACGGATCTGGGGCAGTCGGGGTTTAATCAAATTTTTAATTTTGTTCTTGTTTATGAAATTATTTTATGTTTTAACATTAGATATATTGGATGTTTGTTGCTCAATTACGTCGTAGTAATCGACATGGAAATAAAACATCGATGTTTTTTCCGATGTAACATCCGATTGTCACATCGATAAATCCTGCTACTCCTACTAATATTATAAATGTTGTTGTATGGATGTTTGTCGCTCAATTACGTCGTAACTTTGGAACACTTTCAACTCCAGTCTGGAAGACATTTTATCCCAAAAAATAACGGGAACTACACGGGTAATACCGCGGGGTACTGCTAGTTAATATCATAAAAAGAAAAGATTTTATTCTTTAAACACATTTTTTCTTATTTTGCACACAACATTACTTGGATTAATACATTTATCATCTGAGTATATCACTTTTACTGACTCACCTTATTTACTATATTAATTATTTTAAATATCGATGTTTTAAAATTAACAATACATCGGTTTGATTCGATGCATCGTAAGAAAACATCGAGTGTTTTAAAACATCGATATATGTATATATGGTCCATTCCTACTCCTGTGCCAGTTTAAATTAAAATAACAGTAAACAAATTTCGTAAGTTTTTTGTACAGAAAATATCCATGTTTTTAGACATCTATGTTTTTTTGCACATCGATGTTTTACGTTCGATGTTAACATCGATGTTTTTCTAATATCGATCATCTCTATTCGAAACACCATACAACACGTGCATACGAAAAAAATACGGAATGAGTGACAGTGACAGGAATGAAGATGGGACATCTTAGTCGATGACATTTGTAAAACGATAGTGTCGCCATCTGTCATTTGGTTCCCGACCATATCCGCGATTTTTTTTTAAACGACGCGCTTCGTTCAGTTGCTTTCGGAGAGAAAAACTGCTTTTTTTAAGTTTATTTTAGTAAAAGTATCTTACCGAAAAAGTATCTTCAAAATACTAAGATAACCGGAAAATGTATCTAAATACAAGATACAAAATAGAAAAATTAAAAAGTATTTGAAATACAAGATCTAAATACGTATTTTGTATCTTGTATCTGTATTTTAGATACTTTTATCTAAGATACGTCACATCTCTGAATTTAGACTACCAGTAACGCCACCTAGTGATGAAAGCAAAATACATACCACAATAGCAAAACATTGATTTAAATGGCCTTTAGTGCTTTGAGAATCAAACTGGCATTAGCGCCATCTAATGAGAATATAATGTTGCTTGTTATTTTGATTGTGAACGCAAATCACCAGTCACCTGTATTAGGTATCTATGCCAAAACGGGTGCATACATTTTTCATTTTTGGCTTTTACCTTACCATCACATTAAGTTCCTTACAAAAATATATACTTAGATTAATATGGAGTTAAATTAAAATATAGACTTATTAGCCCATGTGAAATTTTAGACTCTAAACTATCTGTGTTTCGTATGTCAACCCAATTCGTTGTGCCGTTTTGACTTTGTTTCCTTAGGGCCCCTGCTTCTTTTCAGGTTGATAGGTACCTAGTACATACCTATATGTGGTATTTCAGACTATAAGTTATCTGTTTCAATTTTCTACTAAATATGCTTAGTCTTTCCGACGTCACAGTAACTTATAAGTAACCGATTTGCTATTTCTGAGTACAAACTACGTGTGTTTCGAATTCCTTCCAAATATGTTCAGCCGTTCCAACGTTGTTCTGTAAATATTATGAATGCCAATGTTTGGATGTTTGTTACTTAATCATAGCGGAACGTATCAAGTGATCGGGTTGAAATTTGAAATACTATTTGATCATAGTCTGGAAGAACACTTAGGCTAAACATTGCCTATGTATAGTTACTTATCTATATGTCCCTATGTGTTACTTAAGCTAAGCCAAGAATATGTTTCAAATTTTAACTCGATACATTCAGCCATTCCAACGTAATTGAGCAGCAAAAATTTAAATATTGACATATTTATATAATATTAGGAAATGATAGGATATTACAAAATTTTTGAAAAAATAAAATCGGTCAAATGTCGCCAATGGGACTCGCGCGCGAAAGGTTCTGAACCATTAGCAAATAAACGGATTTTATTGTATGGGAGCCCCCTTAAAAATTTATTTTATTTTAACTAATTACATTTAAATAATAATAATTTAAAGAGAACATAAAACTAATTATTATGTGAATAGTGCAAGCGTCAACCTGTGACAGGTACGTTATTAGTATCGAGCAAGAAACGGTAAAGAAAATCAAGTTTGTTGTATGGAAATAAGCCCCTCTTAAATATTTATTTTAGTTTTAGTATTTTTTGTTAAAGCGGCAATAGAAATACATCGAATTGTTCGTGATTAAGCCCCGTAGGTACTATACTATAAACATTAAATATTGTAAAACCGGACTTTGTAGCCATTTATTAGGCCACCAATACAGGGTTACTGGTAAACAGCCTGCATCCATTTAAGGGCATGTCTTATATATTTAAGCAAACAACTTTTAAACGCAATATAACTAACTAGATGTCCGCCCCGGCTTCGCCCGTGGTACATTATATAGCACTCATCAGGATCCCGTATATACAACGGTGAAAGAATGAATGAAATCGGTTCAGTCATTCTTGAGAATATCGTTTTCGAACAAAACACCTCTTCAGCTACCTGCTACGCCACCTGTCGGAAATTGTACGTACCAACTAAGATTTAGAAACAAATTTGATTAGCAAAGGTTTATATTCAATGACACAATCTTAGACACGATCTGTCATGTCAAAACACGAAACGTACGAAAACTCTGAAAAAGGAATATTTTTCCCCAATTTTGTTACATTCTTGATTCATGCTCCGCTTCTATTTATAGTAGATCGATAAATGGGCTATCCAATGGAAAAATAATCTTTCAATGCGGACCAGTACTTCCCGAGATCTTAGCGTTCAAACAAACAAACTCTTCAGCTTTATAATATTAGTATAAATAAAAAATATAGATTATATCCAAGAAAAAAGTTTGTTGTCCTCTGTAGCACTGTTTAGCGGTTGTTTAGTGTTTATTCACTTCGGCACATCCTTTATCGAGCGTTAAAGCGCGTGCGCTCTCGTTACGAAGTGTTACAAAGAATTTGATGCTTTTAGACCGGGCATATATACTTTATCCTTATTTTGAACGGGATAGAAAATACAGGATTTTTTAATTAACTGTAGAACATAAGTTGACGTATTTAATGTACTTAACATCCCCCTTAACAAGAACAAAATTAAAATTTTGGTTAACCCCCGACTACCTCGGATTTGTAATTTGTACAACATTCTACTAGTCAAGCCCTTTCATTTGATACCCATATTGGAGGAGTAGTGAAAAAAAATGTACTTCGCCATTTTGTGGTGGCAGCCATCTTGGATTTGAAATTTATTATACTGTATAGTGTTCTACTAGTTAAGCCCTTTCATTTGATACCCATATTGAGGTAGGTTGTGAAGAAATATTTAATCCGCCATTTTGTGGAGGCGGCCATCTTGAATCGATATTAGCCAAACATAGCTAAGAACATCCGCACGGTAATTAACATTCAAATAAAAAAAACCGCATCGAAATCGGCCCATCCGGTTGAGCTCTACGGTGCCACAGACAGACACACACACAGACAGACAGACATCGACGTCAAACTTATAACACCCCTTTTTTTGGTCGGGGGTTAAAAGATGGAGGCTGTCTACCAATAACCCTGTATATCTGCATATTTCAGGTTTAAAAACTGTGTTTGTTGAAATTAATTGATTTTGATGTGAATTCCATTATTGTGTCTATCATGTTGATAACAAAAAAATAAATAGTTTTATTTTAAACCGATTTCTTATTTCTATTCTGCCTTGCCTGAAAGATCCTATCCGATTTAAAAAATGCTCTCAATTCGGCTGTATGTTGTTTTTTAATGTATTTTACGATTACATTAATACGTGAAGTAAAATCTTAGTACCTACTCCATTTCACGAAAATTGCGCGGAGGGATGATTTCGCACAGTGGAGAATGTGAACACGTAATGGAGAAGTGGATAATTTTTTGAAATGATGCATAACAATACATATAGATTAACTCTTTATTGCACTTAATTTAAAAATAAAAAAAACACTTAAACCAAAATAATGTAACAATTGGCGACCTTATCACTAACAGCGATCTCTTCTAGGCAACCATAGGATGAAATGAGAGATTTGAGAATATTGAGGAGTAAGTACAAAAAAGGAATGGTTGATACTTATATTATGTACATCTAGTTAAAAACAATATTAATTGAAAAAACAACAAACAATAATTATGTCAATAAGAGCTTTATAGTCAGGCCAGGTTAGGGTGATCTTCGTTTGGCGTGTTAGACCAGGGTACCAGGGATACCTTTGAAAATAATAAAAAGTGAAATAAAGTAATAGTAGGATGAAACCCATTAGAAAAGGAGGAGGATATTATAAAAATGAAAGGAAAAATAATTTACGGGCGATCTGAGGTGGGGAAGGGATGGGGAGTTTTTAAGGTGAGTTTTGTGACTTATTAAAAACTTTCGACTGGTTTCATGACACTCTTTTAAAGAAACTGCAGTTTTATGGGGTTTCGAAACCAGCTCTAAATTTCATTTCTTCATATCTTAAAGACCGTGTACAAAAGTCGATGTTGACGTTGTGCAAATAAATGAGTCGCCTATATCTAAAACCTTTCTTGTTTTTTACACTACGTTAATGATCTAACGTGATAAAGAAACATAAAAATTAGAAATTTATGTTCGCCGATGATACACACTATTCAAAATTAAACTGCGTTAAACGCTTCACTCAACGTTATGCGCTTGCACAAATGGTTTGATGCAAATAATCTAGTACTTAATCCAACTAAAACGAAATGTATCTTCACACTCTGCGTTAATGCCGGCCTATATAAGACTGAAGGATGAACTTATCAACCTGACATAAAATTTCAGTGATTCAAAGCTTCAATGGGGTCCTCACATAGAGAGACCGACTTTCAGCTGCCCGTTCGTCAAATTAAAAAATACCGTTGCAACAGCTAGGCTTGTTTATTTTGTTGTTTCACAGTATTATGTCCTACGGGATCTTATTATGGTTCGGCTGCGGACAGAAACTCTGTTTTCGTATTTCAAAAAGGCAAAACTAAATTTATCACCTAGAGAATCAGTCAAGATGTTCAAAGTATGTCCCTTCAGGTATATTTATGAATGTAAATGATGTAAGAAAAAAAATCAAAAAAAGCGCACCATAAACACAAAATTGTATTTCCACTTTGACTTGAAAACAAATAACTCTTTCAAATGTGGTATTGCTTCTATAATGCAATCCCTGTACAAGTGGAAGGCCTCAATGAAACCAAGTTTAAAAATGAAATAAAAAGCTACCTATTGAGCAAGGCATATTATAACGAGACGACTTTGTTAGATAGAACGTATGGAAGAGAAATGTCTCTTAGACTCTTGTAATAAGGTAAAGAATAGATTTTAAGAGATGTTACAGACTAATGTAGTATCTGTATACTGTGTGTATTGATTATTTGTTATATTGTCTTCGACAAAGCCTTTTTACAGCTGCATGTAATTGACTAGGCCCCTTTACAGCTGCTTTATTCATTTTGACGTTGTTATTTTATCATATTATGTACACAGATTCTTTGCCTTTTTGTAAATGACGTTACCAAGTGTTCTTATGAATTTATGGTATGAATAAATGAATTGTTGAATTGAATTGAAGGTTAAAAACGGGCCCGTATACCGACTTTACAGGCAACCAATTTTTTTGTATATAAAAGTTACATCAAAATTTATGTAAAATATTTAAAAAAAACAAGTTTTTGGTTTTAATTTTTATCTTATTCAAATATATTTTTTTACGACATTTGGTGGAAACTTTCCTTTTTATGTCCCAAATACGTTGTAATTTATTTGATTAGAAATATTTTTTTGCACCTTATTTTGAATTAATATCGAATAAGCACCCTAATTTTCAATCGAAAATTCACCCGTCAAAATATCACCTTTTTCCAAAAAGTCGGTATGTATTCTGTTTGTTGAAATTTCTAATTTGCGATGGTGAAAAAATAGTTATTTGTTATATCAAGAACTGTGCAAAGTTGATTTTTCATTGCACGTCATCTTCGAACTGTTGACGAACTGTTGACATTTTGATGCCACCGAGTTTTTAATGTTAACTTTTTAATTGCATTAGTTTTGATTCTATCTAAGCACTGAACTAGGACTCTAAAATTCAGGTTCATGAAACACGAGATTGCAGCGACTCTCTCACCATCTCAGCGGTATATAAAAATATACACTAACTTTTTGATTTTTCAAAATCAATCTTTTTATCCAATGAGTAAGTACATATTATTATAGCTATTTTCCAAGTTGATCGTGGAGCAATCTAAAATTAATCAAAAGATGAACGACAACGACGATTTTAAAATCTTGGAAGAGGCTTACTTTTTTCTGGATACCAGTTTTAGTGCAACAGCTTTTGCGTAACTTTTTATTCCACCTGTGTGATTCAAAATTAGAATCTAGTGGAATCATATCTGATCGTAGGAAGGGAAAAATCAAAGCCAGTGAGCATACACACAATTTGAAAAATCTTTGCACTCGAGTGCAACACGTAAGAACCTTCACCCAGAGTATATCCAATGTTTAGTTTGAGGAAATGACTAAATGCAAATCATTCTCTCAAAAGAAATGTTTTAATGTTGTTCGCGCTAAGAAAATTAGATTCGCCAAAAAGTAAGTACACCAAGGAGGTTCCGAGAGTCTGAGTTTTGGATGGTAACATATAAAAAAAATTGAAGCTATAAACATGTACCTGATGCTTTCGGCACCAAGGAGGTAGAAATAAATAGGTTGAATTATGTTTTGAATTTAATTCAAAACCTCAGTACACACGATGTTCTAAATTCAAATTTATTTTAACCTCTCTAGAGGGTAAAAGTTCGACTTTGCGCCCTGATATCGAGGAGCAAAAGTACTGACTCTTTTCCGAGCTGGTGGGATAAAAAAAATTTTACTGTAGTAAATCTTCTCAGAAAATGCAAAAATCATCTACAATATTTTGCGAAAGTTGTCGAATCTTTAAATTATATGCGTAGATGCCTATTTATAACTATTTTTAGATAACTTATATACCTGAGTGACCTACGAAAAATTTTAGCCCATCAAAAGGTATTTCATAGAGAAGTGGGGAAGAAGCTATGCGGGTCTGGGTCTACATACATACCTACTATTTCGTAGCACCTGTAACAATCGTTAGCCTAGCCAGTATTAGAAATTTAGTACAGAACACAACATTGCTTATAAAAATACACGCATTGTCATTATCTTATTTTAGAAGCTACAGGGGAGTTTGGAAGAGCCCCTCGCGCAAACTATTAAGTTTAGAAAAAAATATGTTAGAAACCTCAGTATTATTTTTGATGACCTATCCATAGATAACCCACACGTATGGGTTTGATCAATAAAAATTTTCGAGTTTCAGTTCTATGTATGGGGGGACACCCTAAAAATGTTTGTTTTCAAAATCTTAATTCGGTTTACAGATTACATCTACTTACCAAGTTTCAATAGTATAGCTTTTATAGTTTCGAAGAAAAGTGGCTGTGACATACGGACGGACAGACAGACATGACGAATCTATAAGGGTCCCGTATTTTGCCATTTGGCTACGGAACCCTAAAAAGCCGCAGGGTCGTATTAACCTAATCCTACTGTACAGTACTCATCTACTACATCAAATACTACATCGCTCTGCTACACTAGGTAACAAGCTATGCACATCGCCCACACATGTCCTCATTTGTACAAGGAAAGAAATTACAACGGGATCTTTTCTCTCTTTTAGGAGTATCTGTCATCCGAGTGAGAAACCCCCACACACACAAAGGCACTGACTTCCTCCAGACGGACGATCAGTTCCAATGCGCCAGATGCCCCGAAAAACGGAAGACGGCGAACGCAATGAGGAACCATGTCAAAAAATATCATTTGGAAGCCACGAAATACAAGTGCCCATTGTGCTCTGAACTATTCTACAGAATAAACCCCCTAACGCGACACAAATTTGAAACCCACGGCATAGACGAAAGGTTCAAATGCAAGGCTTGCGAGAAAGCCTTCTACACGATGGAAGGGCTGAACAGCCACAAAAGAGCGTTCCACATGCTAGGGGCGAGGATGAAGTGTAAAATTTGCGATTTCGAAAGTTATAATGTGAACAGTTTCAGAAAACACGAAGCGTACCATTCGGCTGAGAGAACGTTCAAATGTCAGTTCTGTGGGAAGGGTTTTAAGACGAAAAATGGGAAGATTATGCATGAGAAGATACATACGGGTGATAGGCAGAAGGCATGTACAGAATGTGATAGAGCGTTCATAGATAGAACCAGCTTGAAGTATCATATGACGAGGCATCATCCCGAGGTTCCTTTCTGATTTACGGAAATAGTTTCGACTAGGAGCGCCTCGCGATTTTACCTGTGTTGTTCCCTTTCTCGTTGTTTTGCCGCGATAATAAACATTGGTGGACAATTCACACGCGCAACACCATCTGACCCCAAACTAAGCAAAGCTTGTACTATTGCGGCCAGATAGCTGATATAATACTTATATAGTTTTAAATACATACTTATTTTACATAGAAACACCCAGACACAATACAAATATTTGAATTCATCACGCAAATATTTGCACTGGCTGAGAATCGAACATTTTTTTTTAACTTTAGTAGGTTTACACTTGACCGCCATCTCGCCTGATGTTAAGCGACGATGCGGTCTACGATGGAGCGTGTTTACCTAGAAGAAACCGATTCACTCTCGATTTGAAGACACCAAGATTTTAACTATCGGGAAAAACCCACTCAGGCAACTCAATCCACAGCCTAGACGTTCTTATCACAAACGTAGAGTCAAACCTCTTTGTCCGTGTCTTTGGAAAATCCACCATGAAACGGTGCCGCTTCTTCGAGTTATGAGAAGTAAGATAGTAAAAAGGGCAAGGTGGTATAAGATCATGCAGATCAGTTGCACACTCTCCGAAGTGTATCCGATTAAAAACCGATAAGCTAGCAATTTTGCGGCGATGTTTTTGATTATAGTAGGGGAGCCCAAGAGGGGATTTCGGGATTTACTCCAGCGCGGCAGATTAATATACAGTGGGTAACCTTGTACCTGGTAAAATAGCTCAACCAAATATGAGCCTCATATATAAGGCCGATAAGGAAAAAAATATATCATCAATTAAGATAGGGTAAGTTAATTACATGCTAAGAAGTGTATATTCCACTAATCTGACAATTCGAGAGTGACACAAAGAAAGGGGAGGGCTACAAAGTTATTAAAAAAAAACATTTCTACATTCTCGAGCGTGGTTATTTTATTTTAAAGGAAATAATTCGAGGATAACGAAAGATATAATATCCAAGGATTCCACAAGCCGAAGTAGCAAATATTCATCGCTAATTAGCTCATAAAGCTGATTTTTCATATTTGAAATTCTATATACACAAAGGAAAAGGTAACATTATTCAACATTTTTTTCTTCTTAATACCTAAGCTTTGCAATCCAATAGGTCTCTATGACGCTCGAGTAACTACCCGTTTAGCATCGTGGGCTCCCCTACCATTACCTGGTTTTCGCAGGCAGAGTTACTACCCACAAAGCCACGAGGCCAGCCATTTGACCCCAAACTAAGCAAAGCGACTACCACAGTCTATTAAATCATACAGTCGTTCGACGAAGCCGTCTAGACAGGGCAATCGTGCGGGGTGAGACGCGGGAAGCGCGCTCCTGCATTGCCTACATTACAATGTTAAGATTGCAGGAGCGCGGCTCAGGGCTGACGTCTTCCGTACATTTTAATTTTATTTTGGTAATAATCATTTTTAATCGGCGTTACTACCAAGATCAAAGACGATGAACTACTGGTAATATTTCTTTATACTGTGCTAGTACTGTGGTGGCCAGATATCTGATAAAGATGCATGTAAAACTTTGAAAGATAGGAAAGATTCGCGCTATCAAATTCTGAGTTAAGTATTAGTTTTTTTTCGATAGAAGTATCAAACGGTCTTCTACTATGGCGATGCAAAATCAGGTGACATCTCCTGATTTAGTCTCAGTCGCAACAAGGAGTCGTCTACGTTCGCTGACAATTCAATTTTCAAAATTTTCAAACAAATTTTCGCCACGTTATTTTGTCTTTAGATTATAGCATACTCCGCGAGGCATAAGCTGAGCTTTGCATTTGTGTGAGTGTACATGGATAGTGTAGGTGTGACAGCCGGCCTTAGGCGCGGCGCCATTCTGTCTCGCCGCGCTCCTGCCTGATTGGTGATCACTCACACTAATGCAAAGCTCAGCCTATACCTCGCGGACAAAATTTCAAGCTCCTGCCTGATTGGTGATCACTCACACTAATGCAAAGCTCAGCTTATACCTCGCGGAGTGTACCTCATCTTCGTTTCTTTAATTATATCGATGCTTTGACTGCCAACTTTTTCTATAGCCTTTTGTCTTCGTTATCCTATTTTTGCCGTTAAGTTTTGATCTTGTTATCACATTTTTTATCCTACAAATCTTTCCAATTATTAAGTTTACTTAAATAGTTGTTAAAACATACTTATTTTACATGGTAACACCTGGACGTCTACACACTTTCTACGCAAAACATAATTTCGAAATAAACGGTTCTACTTAATCCGTTGTTTCGTCTGTAGGTTCGTGAGTGGGAAAGTCGCGAGTTTATTTCGAAATTACGTTTTTCGTAGAAAGAGAGTTTATACTACACTTACACCTACACACCTACTTGTACACATATACATACATAACACATCTCTTTACACACACAAAATATTCATAGTTTTTTTTTACTATTGAAAACCCGTAATTGTATTGTATTGTATTCTTGTACAGACAATGTAAAACAGTAGGGGCAAAATATAATTTTCATATCCCTATAGAACTATAAAGCAGCAGTTATGCGTTTTCAAAATTTGGTAGGTAAAATCTCTCTCTTTAATACAATTAAATCACGTTTTAACTGTTTTTTTTTCTTTATAGATAGTAATTTCTATATTATTAAAGAGATTGATAGATAATTTACTTAATATTAATGTTGTTGTTATTTGGTGCCGTACCACAGATGAAAAAATAGTTTGGCCGTACTATAAGCACCACAGATTAAATACATAAGCACGCACCTTTGCCAGTTCTCGAAAATGGTCGTGCGTTGCCCTGCTGGGACCTTCTGTCATCACTGACAGGATTATTGTCGCCAATACCCTGATATCGTTTTGGTATATATACCAATTATAATATTAATAAAACTTTAAGCATATTACATGACTTTTCATTTAACCTTCCTTGATTTTAAATCGTATACCTTTACGAGCAATTCTTGTATATACGAGTATCTATATATAGAATCTGAATCTCGGAAACGGCTCGAACGATTTTCATGATTTTTTTTATTTATTTATGTCATAGCTACTTAACATACTCACAGTCATGCCAATAAGTGTGTTAAGCCTTTAATTTAGTAAAAAAAAACACAGGTATTCAATTATTAATTGAACTTAAGATCATTACATTATAGAATTCAAAACAAAGAGAAGATTCAAAACAAAGTAGGAGATATAGGCACCATGGACGAGTTGATTTTTTAACCCCCGACCAAAAAAAGGGGTGTTATAAGTTTGACGTCGATGTCTGTCTGTCTGTGGCACCGTAGAGCTCAAACGGATGGGCCGATTTCGATGCGGTTTTTTTTATTTGAAGGTTAATATTCGTGCTAAAAAACATAGCTAAGAACGGATGTTCTTAGCTATGTTTGGTTAATATCGATTCAAATGGCCGCCTCCTCAAAATGGCGGACAAAATATTTCTTTTCTTCACAAAATACTATACCTCAATATGGGTTTTCACTCAATATGATGAAAGGGCTTGACTAGTAGAGTACTTTGCACTATGACAAATTTAAATCCAAGATGGCGGCTACCACTAAATGGCGAAATACATTTCTTTTTTTACAACTCCCTTAATATGGGTATCAAATGAAAGGTCTTGACTTTTAGAACGTTATAGGTACAGATAATACGAGATCCGAGGTAGTCGAGGGTTAATCAAAATTTTTAATTTTGTTCTTGTAGTTACACTTACCCAAAGATAAAACTTTTAACTGATAATATATTAATTAATCACTCCACATATCGCGTAGGTATTTCATTCTAGGCTAGTCGCAGATCGCAGAACATTAGGTAAAACTATGTTCATTAGTTGCATTTTAAAAGGCATTATCACAGATCATTAACATTATCGTTTACAGCGTCTCCATATAAGTTATAGCTCACTTATCTACGTCGTGGACGTCCAGTGCAATATGCGTAGGTATTCTATACCCTACGAATATGTAATCTGAGGACACGCCCGAACCACTGTCTAATCATAAACTCGTTTAACGAAGCCGTCTAGACATGGCAACCGTGCTGGATGAGAAGCGGAAAACGCGCTCCCGCCATTGCCAATATTACAATGCTAGTATTTCGTGAGAGCTATTCAATTTTCGGTTTTATCTACCCGTGTGTACGTTAGCGGCGTTTCTTCCAAGATCAAAGGCGATGAACTACTACTAAGTAGTAGTACTATACTGTGCCTTGTACACTGTGCCCGAACGCAGGCCTAGCGACCGTCTGTCCCGTCATCGATATCAACAGAGTCTTCTTACCTATAGCGTTACATTTTACGAATAAGTACGTAATGGTTGTGATATGAAATGACAAAGGAAACTTTTCTGCCTTTTAGGCGTGTCCGCCATCCGGGTGAAGACTGCACAGCTGCATAAGAACACAGACTTCTGCGTGATCGACAATGACTACCAATGTCTGAGGTGCCCGGAGAAACGCCACAGCGATTCTGCTATCAGAAGCCACGTCAAAAAAGTCCACCTTGGACCTCCAGAGTACAAATGCCCCATCTGCTTCCACTCCTTCGTCCGTATATTCTCAATAACTAAGCATCTTTTTGAGGAACACAACATCGATGAACGATTCAAATGCAAAGCGTGCAGCAAGGCTTTCTTCTCGCAGCCAGCGTTGAACGAACATTCGAGAACGTTCCATATGCTGGGCGAAAAGTTCCAATGTGATATATGTGGGTTTGAGACCTTCTGCAGACGCAGCTTCAAGAAGCACGAAGTGAGCCATTCCAATGAGAGGAGTTTCAAGTGTCAGTATTGCGAGAAGGGGTTCAAGACGAAATATGCAAGATCGATGCATGAAAAAATTCATACGGGAGATAAGCAGAAAGTCTGTATAGAATGCCATAAGGCGTTTATAGATAGCACCAGCTTGAAGTATCATATGAAGAGACATCACCCGGATTTCATTGCTTATTTTGCCAGTAATCAGCCATCGTCGTCTACTCATGGCACACTTACCTAAAAGTCCTAAAGAAACGTGAGAGACGTGTCAATAGCTAAATATTAAATAGTGCAATGGCCCCTGTGATTGGTTACGATTTCTTAAGCTTAAAAATATTGATGGCTGAAAAAGTATGGCTAAAATGACTGAAATGTACTCGTAGATACGAATCCGAAAAACACCTTAAACCTTATGACAGTTGCTTTTGTTCCATTCAGTTTCATATGGAACATAGGGCAGGTTCGAGGGTTACCTGAGGTGAACGATCCAAGACGCAAGGTGAAAAAGTCCTCTTATGTAGGCTACGGGCAATCTCGTCTCCACAACTCGTATATTAGACAGTTCTAATATACGTAGGTGATAACGCCAACACAATTTACACAAAACTCAATAAAAGTCTGTTGAGAAATAGCGAGTAATTGAAGAAACTAGCATTAAACGCGGCAGAAACTTGATGACAAGATACATAGACTTTCAGTGGCCAACGTACAATGTAGACTATTGAAGAGTACTTACTATCTTCGTGTTCTTAAAACACAAGTGGCGCCATCCAGTGAGCATACGTCGAATTCCCAGGGCATGTCCATAATATCACAGATGTAACTATCAGCGTATTTAGAAAAATAACATAGATAAAAATAAACGATACGATCAATGACTTATATCTAGTACCGTAAATGGCGCCCTAATCGCTGATAGCGATCTCTTCCAAGCAACTATAAATAGCAGGAGAAGGCAGTAAATAATAATATAGTGCAAAAGAAACAACAAGAAGAAAAGTGAAAGTAAAATAATTGAATCGAATTTAAAACTGAATGTCGTTCCTTCAGGAACTTTTACTTATAATGTACACTGTGGTACTGGATAGCATGCCAGAAGATTTTTGGTAGACAAATGATTTTCAATTTTATTCACATGTAGTTAGTAATGACTTTCCCATATTGCAACACGAATACTCCGAAAATTGCATCGATATTAATCAGAAGATGTGCCCTGAGTACCTTAAATTGTTGACAAACTGTGTCTCTGTGTGTAGCTTGAGTGGTTTACAACTACCAATCTACTTGATCCCTAGAATCGCTAGTTATGTTGCAGTTCTACTTATTGTGGTTGTTGACAAAAATTCTGATAGGTATAAACGTCCGGCATTCACCGCTCAGGAGTGAGCTCACTCTTCCCAACGATAACATAATTTCGAGCGCCTGAAGTTTGAGAGGGCACATCCATTGATTTATATCGATGGAAAATTGCGTCGTTGCGTTGATCATGTAGATTTGTGTGTTTCCGTGTGTGATTTTCAAACTTTTGTGACGTCATTTCGAAGCTTTTTGTAAAAGTTAAGAAGTGTTAGAAATAAGTATTCATCATAATAATATTTTTAAAGCTTATTTAAAACTGAATCATGTTTATTTATATACTTAGGATTAATAAATACAATTTGCCAAGTAATAGTGTGTATATTCATTGTGGTTCGAATTAAAAAAAAGTGTAGGTTATTTGGCCGGTCTATAAGTATGTCTTCGAAACAAGAACGAGCTCTTTAACGCTCGATAAATGATGTGCCAAAGTGAATAAACACTAAACGCTAAACAGTGCTAGTGAGGACAACAAACACTTTTTTGTTTGGAACAGTTTTAACCCCGACCAAAAAAAAAGGGTGTTATAAGTTTGACGTCGATGTATGTCTGTCTGTCTGTCATCTATCTGTCTGTCTGTCTGTCTGTCTGTCTGTCTGTCTGTCTGTCTAGTTGTTTGTTATGTGTGTGTGTCTGTCAAGACCGTGCAAACGTTGGACCGATTTCAATGCGTTTTTTTATTCGTAATATCCGTGCGTGTTCTTAATTTTGGTTAATATCGATTCAAGATGGCCGCCTCACAAAATGGCGGACAAAATATTTCTTCACAACCTACCTCAATATGGGTATCAAATGAAAGGGCTTGACCAGTAGAATACAATACATAATAACAAATTTCAAATCCAAGATGGCGTAACAAGTGTTGTATTGTTTGTTTAAATATACACAAGAACAAAATTAAAAATTTTGATTAACCCCCGACTACCTCAGATTTGTTATCTGTACAACATTCTACTAGTCAAGCCCTTTCGTTTGATACCCATATTGAAGTAGTAGGGGAACAAGAACAAAATTAAAAATTTTGATTAACCCCCGACTAGCTCGGAATTGTTATCTGTACAACATTCTACTAGTCAAGCCCTTTCATTTGATACCCATATTTTGGTAGTAGTGAAAAAATATATAATTCGCCATTTTGTGGTGGCGGCCATCTTGGATTGAAATTTGTTATTATGTATTGTATTCTACTGGTCAAGTCCTTTCATTTGATACTCATATTGAGGTAGGTTGTGAAGAAATATTTTGTCCGTCATTTTGTTCTTGAATCGATATTAACCAAACATAGCTAAGAACCCGCACGGATACCAACCTTCGAATATAAAAACCGCATTGAAATCGGCCCATCCGTTTGAGCTCTACGAGGTATAACAAACAGACAGACAGACAGACATCGACGTTAAACTTATAACACCCTTTTTTTGTCGGGGTTAAAAATAATATAATTCGCCATTTTGTGGTGGCGGCCATCTTGATTTGTTTTTTTTTTTTGTTTATAAATCTACTAGTCAAATTTCATTTGATACCCATATTGAGGTAGGTTGTGAAAAATATTTTGTCCGCCATTTTGCGGCCCTGAATCGATATTAACCAAACATAGCAAGAACATCCGCACGGATATTAACTTTCAAATAAAAAACCGCATCGAAATCGGCCCATCCGTTTGAGCTCTATGGTGTTGGGATGACAACACACACACACAGACAGACAGACATCGACGTCAAACTGTGTTTAAACATATTTTGGTCGGGGTTAATAACATGCCCTTAAAATGATGCAGGCTGATTAACCGGTAACCCTGAATGGATGTACAAGTCCAGTTAACCTGTTTTCCAAATTTCAACCGGATCTGTTTAAAAAGTTAAAGGCCTTTCCAACGTGATTGAGCAACAAACATAACCTATCCGTTTCTTGAAGGTTTTTAAATAACGAGTGACGAGACGAGCCATTGCCAACGTGATTGAACATGAACTGTCCAAATAATTACCTAGCACTGCACTGCACTCGTCACCCAGAATCTAAAATGTTATATCTCTATATCTTATTATACCTTGCCCTTTAACGAACACAATTATTGTAGAATAACTATATGTGGTATTCCCCAGAATCTGAATCTCCAGTTCCGGTATATATAATGATTTTCAAACGAACGATTTTCATGAAATTATGTATACAGGAGATTTCGGTGACGATAAATCGATCTAGCCAGGTTTTATTTTCAAAAACGCCGTTTTATGCGCGTTTTAGACACTGAAAAACTGTTACATAAACATTAGGATGCGATGGTAAATTTTGCGACGTCGTGCGACAGTATTTTAGCTCAGTCGGGAAGTTGGGAAATTATGACCGCATAATATTGTAAATCCGGGTTCGAAACCAGCCGGCCCCTTTCTTTTTCATGTCCTTTTTTTGAGAAAAATCTGTATCATCATCATCATCAGCCGCAAGACGTCCACTGCTGAACATAGGCCTCCCCCCTAGATTTCCACAACGAACGGTCCTGCGCAACCTGCAACTAGCGGTTTCAACCTTTATGAGGTCATCTGTCCATCCTTTGGGAGGTCATCTGTCCATCTAGTGGGAGGCGGAAGACGCAACACTGCGTCTTCCGATTCGTGGTCGCCACTCGAGAACCTTTCTTCCCCATCGGTTGTCAGTTCTGCGAGCGATGTGGCCTGCCCATTGCCACTTCAGCTTGCTTACTCTTTGAGCTATGTCGAAAAATGTTGATGAGAAAATCTGTAGGTCTCTAATCATCTAAGTAACCGAGCAAAGCTCGGTCGCCCAGGTATTAATATTAATAGTATTAAACTACTATGTAAGTAACATGACTTTGAAAACATAAGACTACTCATTAATCCACCGCAGGGTGCAACTAAATACCTACCTTTTACCATTAGGTACCTATCATACCTAATGTACTCGTAGGTAACAGGTACTTGGAATAATTAAAAACTACAGAGACATGACCATCATCGCAAAATCAAAGATTGTAGAACTCAAGATTAGCTCTGAACATCTTGACATTGGGAACAAACTGCGTCTGTGACATCTGTCTCTATCTAAAACATATCTGTCTAAGACATCTATCTCGCTCGCGCTTGTTATAATTGGTAATATTCTCTCTCTGTCACACTGATGGTAGCCATTTTAAAATTTGAATGGGTATGTAATTATAAAATATTTAAAATAATTTTAAATGCAGTGCTTACGCATGAAATAATAATAATAAATAATAAAGTTTCTTTCCTCGTAACAATTTGGCCTTATTATAAATTAATGTATCTACTTAAAGAAACTAGATGCAGATTATATATCATTTAAAAACTATTTAACTCGATGGCGCAGAACTGTTCTGAGTTTCATGAAGTTATGAGCCCTAAGTCTCACACCAACATAACATTTTTATGCCTTCTAGCTATATTAAGTAACTAACTAAACAAGTAAATGAATAAAACTAGGATAACTATTTAATAAGATATGAGTTTCTAAAATTAGATTAGAAACAAAATTTAGAAACACTTTTGAACGCACTCCTGCGTTCACACAAAAAGGCATATTCTTTTATATTTATTTATGTTCAAAATTATCAAAATCAGTTATAGGTTAAAACGATCGGCGTCCCCGCTTCCTAGAACCGACTAGAACGGAAATAGTGAGCTCACTCTTCCCAACGTTAACATGATTCCGTACGCCCTGAAGTTTGGGAGGGCTAATCTTGAGTTCTACAATCAAAATTACATTTTTGGAAGGGTTTTTGTAGTGGTAGGACTTTTAGCAGAGTCCGCCTGGGGAAGCCCCACACCTTTGCTAGTTATTCTACCGCCAGTAGGAATTTGCAAACATCACTGTGTTCCAGTTTGAAGGGCAATTTTTCTAGAAGAAACTACAGGATATGGAGTTAAATCATCAAATCTTTGGGTGACCAGTGCAGTACTAGGTAATGTTTTGGCCTTTTCAGTTTCCAATAGCTGCATGGCACTGTGTTGATATGGGCAGACGTGCTACCATCAGGTATAGGTTCTACTCGACCGGGTGCCATGGGTAGCGAGGTAATCCACGGGAAATATTACAGTTTTTTTAACTTATATAGGTTTACACTTGACCGCCATCTCGCCTGATGTTAAGCGACGATGCGGTCTACGATGGAGCCTGTTTAACCTAGAAAATTAAAGTGGTCAAGTGTGAGTCGGACTCGCCCATGAAGGCTTCCGTAGCAGTAAGTAACATAATATAAAAGTTCTTCTAGTTCGTTGTTACTTTAATTAGTGTTTTAACAATAGTGAATTTATGACGTATTAAAATAAAACTACTTACTAGATCTCATTCAAACCAATTTTCGTCGATAGTTTACATGGTAATGTACATCATACACTTTATTTTTATTTTTGTCATTCTCTTATTTTAGAAGTTACAGGGGGGGGGGCACATTTTACCACTTTGGAAGAGTCTCTCAGAACTATTCGGCTCAATATCATTTTTTAAGACCTATCCAATAGATACTCGTGTGATTTTGATGGAAAAAAATTGAGTTTCAGTTCTAAGTACGGGACACCCCCAGAATTTATTGTTTTTTTCTATTTTTAACCCCTGACCAAAAAAAAGGGGTGCTATAAGTACGTCGATGTCTGTCTGTCTGTCTGTCTGTGTGTGTGTCTGTCTGTGGCACCGTAAAGCTCAAACGGATGAGCCGATTTCGATGCGGTTTTTTTTATTTGAAGGTTAATATCCGTGCGGATGTTCTTAGCTATGTTTGGTTAATATCGATTCAAAATGGCCGCCTCCACAAAATGGCGGACAAAATATTCCTTCATAACCTACCTCAATATGGCTATCAAACGAAAGGTCTTAACTAGTAGAATACTTTGCACTATGACTAATTTCAAATCCAAGATGGCCGCTACTACAAAATGGCGAAATAGGTACATTTCTTTTTTCACAACTACCTCGATATGGGTATC
This sequence comes from Ectropis grisescens, assembly GCA_017562165.1. Taxonomy (NCBI): domain Eukaryota; kingdom Metazoa; phylum Arthropoda; class Insecta; order Lepidoptera; family Geometridae; genus Ectropis; species Ectropis grisescens. Next base: position 8,108,794 of record CM029790.1, read on the forward strand.
AAATGAAAGGGCTTGACTAGTAGAATGTTGTAAAGATAAGAAATCTGAGGTAGTCGGGGGTTAGTCAAAATTTTTAATTTTGTTCTTGTTTGTATGAAAATCTTAATGCGGTTCACAGAATACATCTACTTACCAAGTTTCAATTGTATAGTTATTATAGTTTCGGCGAAAAGTGGCTGTGACATACGGACGGACAGACAGACATACAGACAGACATGACGAATCTGCAAGGGTCCTGTATTTTGCCATTTGGCTACAGAACCCTAAAACCTAAAATTGTCCTTTTTTTTTTAAATAAAGAGTGACGAGACGATCAGGACATGTGCCTGATGGTAAGCAACATGCCTGACACATAACAGCACAATGACACGCAGCTATTGGAACATGAAGAGTCCAAATCCTTACCTAGCACTGCACTGCGCTCGTCACCCAGAGATCTAAGATCTTATATCTCTAAGCCCTGTCATTTCTCTGGAAACATTGCCCTTCAAACCGGAACACAATAATGTTTGCACATTACTGCTTGGCGGTAGAATAACTGGCAAAGGTGTGGTACTTCCCCAGGCGGACTCTGCCAAGAGTCCTACCACTACAATATATATATGTATATATATATAATATACCTTTTGTCTAGATGAAAATTTTTATCGAATGTCTGAATTTCTTTTTAAATTGAAGTCTGTCTTTATTTGTTCGTTGAAATCTCAGATTGAAAACCTCGTTGAAATTATTCTGCGTTTACTTTCAGGTAAAACGAACAGAAGCCGGAAAGCGCCGAAGAAGAGTCGGAAAACTCCGAAGGATCGTCGGAGAATCTGCGGACCCGAGGATGTAGAGGAATTGGGGACAGTAGATGGTTTGTACATTTTTTACAAATTAAAAAATGTTAAATGTTACAATTTAAGGATATGATATTGCGTTTAGTTGATGCAATTTTATATTTGGGACATGCGTGGGGGTCAATAGAAACTTAACCCCAAGTTTGTGGGGTTAGGTACTCTTATCCATCTTGCCTTGTCGCTCTAGTGGAAGTGTCATGCTTTTGTCGCAGCACATCACTATGTCGCCATAGCAAATATGCACGTCATCTGGTTACGATTGGTACAAAGGAACCGTGCGGAAAAACCTGATATATTTACTTATTCTCTATTTAAGATACTTGTATATCGAAATAGACGTTTTCCAGGATGGCGGCTGGGGAACAAGGGTGGCAACCCAGCACACATGTTCAAAAAATAAACTTGCGTCCTCTAAAAAAAAATTGGCAGTCATAGGAACTGCCGATAAATGAAAACTTATAAATCAGAATTTGATAGCTTACCTTGGAATCTACGAGGGCGAAACCGGAGGGCGTGGCCATGAGCATGGCCATCTAGAAATGCTTGAAAAGCCAATAGGAAATTCTCAGGCGTTGCTATATGCCAATGGGAAATGCTCACGCATTTCTAGATGGCCAATAGCCACAGTCCCGAGATTACCCGAAGAGTTCTTATCATTCCCGAGCGTGACGCTAGAAATCGATTCACAGCTCACGGAAAATCTGTCTGTGGTTCGCCAAAAGACGTTTTCGCTTCAAAAATTTAAAGCTCAGGTAACATTACAATGGACCAGTTATCTCCGACCATCTTGGATTTGAAATTTGTCATAGTGCATAGTATAATAGGTATACTCTACATTGAACACACAGCCCTTTTACAGCTGAATTTATTAATTATGTTATTGTTGTTATTTTAAATTATTATTAACTATCAATGTAATTACCTACCTACAAATTTGTACCTGCTTGACGAATCTGCTGAGAAATACTCAAGATGTTTAGTTATAAATATTTTGTGAGTGTAACTAGCATTGATAATAAATGTATTCTATTCTATTCTTCTATTCTTGAATACTACTCATAATAAAGGAGTTGTGATAAAATATGTAGGTAGTCCGCCATTTTGTGGCCGCGTATACCAAGTATAATGATCATCGCTTAACATCAGGCGAGATGGTGGTCAAGTGCGAACCTATTATAGTTAAAAAAAATAGATGGTGTGACGATATACAGAAGACAGTAGGCAGTTGATGGAGACGTATAGCTGAGGATAGAGCTGATTGGCGAGCCATGGGAGAGGCCTATGTCCAGCAGTGGACTAAGATAGGCTGATGATGATGATACCAAGTATAATTAAACTAGCTGCGCCCTGTGGTTTTACCTGGTGTTATTGTTCAGTGTTAAAAAGTAGAATATTTATGTTAGTAGGTAGGTATTGTTCTAGAGTAATAGACTATAGTTTTGAGTTTTAAGTTTCAGACATATCGACGTGATTGAGGAACAAACATCCATTTTCTTATTTTTAATATTAGTAGCATATATATTATAAATATCAAACTTTTTATAGTTACAGCGAATTTTTAGAGAGTGATGGCAAAGTTCCCATAAAAATGTAAATAAATAAATTTGACATAGGTTAGTACCTAATTGCAATAAAGACATTATACTCGTATAATGCTTGACAGTTTTCTGTACAATAATTATTGTAATACAGTAAAGTAGTAGTTTCAAACTTTGAAAATGTATACAATTTGTATGCTCTTTCTTTTGTTTTTATTTTTTATTAATTGACGTGTAAATTGTACATTTATGAATAAAGTACTTTGACTTTGACTTTGAATATAGTTAGAAAATGCGATCGATTTTTGAGAAGTAGGTAGGTATATCGACATCTAAAAAAGCCTCATAGTTGAATGAAACAAAAAACAGAAAACGTACCATGTACGGTAGACATAATCTATAACATATACCTTTAATGTACAACTTATAAATCGATAACGTAAATTACATTTACTGAAAGACAAAAAAACTTGGTACATTTTCTGTTTTTGATGCGCTAATTCAGAAACAGAATTTGTACAAGTTTTTTTCTCTTTCAGGCGTATCTGTGATCAGAGTGCGGACTGCGACGAAAATCAAACAAGATATAGACTATAAGCTGTTGGGAGACAAGAAGTTGCAGTGTTTGAAATGCTCAGAAGTAGTAAAAAGTTTCTACGCAATCGTGAACCACGTCAAAAGCGTACACTTAAACACAGCTAAGTTTAGATGTCCAAACTGCTTCGTACACTTCCTGACAGTCGCTCAGCTTCTCAAACACAAATTAAACACACACAATATAGACGAAAGATTCATATGCAACGCGTGTGACAAAGCGTTCTTTGAAAAATTGTCGCTGAGACACCATATTGACGGCTTTCACATGCAAGGGGGGAAGATCAAATGTGAAAGTTGCGAATTCGAAACTTTTAACAGGAATAGTATGCATAAGCACAAGGTTATACATTCGACGGAGAAGAACCACAAATGCCAGTATTGTCAGAAAGCTTTTAAGAGGCGTGGGGCGAGGTTGCTTCATGAGAGGATCCATACGGGAGATAGGCGGTACGGCTGTAGGGAATGCGAGCAAGCTTACGTGGATAGAAGCAGTTTGAAGTATCATATGACGAGACAACACCCAAACGTTCATTTCTCATAACATAAGATAGAAATATCTTAATAAAAGAGAAAAATACAAAAGACATTCATAATGATTGTTTTACTACTAGTATTGTTTGTAAATCACACTTCACAGGCTGTTGGTTCCGTGATTTTTACTAAGAAACTAGCGGCCCGCCCCGGCTTCCCCTGTGGTAGGTACATTATTATTCCCGGCCGGCAATTATTCGATTTTTGTTCACCGTAAAAATCATCCTTGGACTTCAATGAACATTTTAAAAAAGAATTGGCCAAATCGGTCCAGGCGTTGTTGAGTTATGCGCTTACCAACACATTTTCCATTTTTATATTATAGATACAAAGAAAATAAAATGCAGTGACCATCAAGATACTGAATTACTTACTGATTCTAAACGCATTCCGAAGGGCTCAATTTCGGAATGACAATTCTTTGCTCTATAATGCATGACGGCTCATTTTTTATTTAATATGCCATCAAAAGGCCACTCAATAACTGAAACATACGTGAAAGAATTACTTTGTTATCTTAAAAACTTCCCGTGATATCACGATATTAAAATCACAATTTTGGACTCTCCCAAAAAACGTTTCATATAATAAAAACACTACTAAAGCGTGACGTCACAGCCTGGTATTATCTATGCGTTGCGCGTAAAGTTTGCATGTTAGCTATATTAAATATTGCGTTTAGGAAACTGGTTTCATAACAAAAGTCACTTTAAATTGAATGGGTTATCCAATGGTAAATACAATTAATGTTTATAACGTACAGAACTTAATCACGATTTAATTCATTGTTTAAATACCTCGACGTTTGGGCAGCGTTATAACCGCCGTGGTCACGAGAAGACATAACATACTTTTTATAATAATTCGTACTTTTAAAATAGGGTTGCTCGTCCAACTTTGAATGATCATAAAGTAAGTTAAACAAAACGATATCAAAGTTAAAGTTGGTACACTCCGCGAGGCATAAGCTGAGCTTTGTATTTGTGTGAGTGTACATGGATAGTGTAGGTGTGACAACCGGCCTTAGGCGCGGCGCCATTCTGTCTCGCCGCGCTCCTGCCTGATTGGTGATCACTCACTGCACTCACCTATATGGACAAAATTTCAAGCTCAGCTTGATTGGTGATCACTCTCGCGGAGTGTACCTACGTATTTTATTAACACGCTTATACGTATATTATTAGCTTCACTTATAACTATGTATGCATGTAAGAAAATCTTAGAATTTTAATTTGACCCACTTCCCGGTCTTCGATTAGGATGAAATTTTGCACACGCTCTGAGTTGTGATGACTATACATGACTAGCTAAGAAACGTTATTATAAATCCAATATGGCGGCCTCCCCAACATGGCGGACTGGCTATTTGAAATGCACCCCCATGATATGGATATCAAATGAAAGGGTTTGGCGTCAGGAATACGAAAAAAATAGTTACGTTACTTATATCCAATATGACAGACGTCCAAGATGGCGGACAGGCTATTTGAAATGCACCCCCACGATATGGGTATCCAAATGAAAGGGTTTGCTGTCAGGATTACGAAAAAAATAGTCAAACATGGCGTAACTTAAATCCAACATGGCGGACATCCAAGATGGGGGACATCCAAGATGGCGGGTTGGAAGCGTGTTTTTAAACTATTTTCTATTTAAATACTGTCATTATATCAAAATATAATAGTCTAATATAATTTCAAGATAAACAGATAATAATATAAAGATTGAGAGATTAGATTCATAGTCGGATCTATCCAACTGGGTTCAGAATCGCTTGGCAGGTCGATTCTCTAGAAGATGGAAAGATTAACTAAGCGCCCCCAAATAGCATTGACCAACCTACATTAGGGGTCAGTAAGGACAATTGGAGAGAAGGACGAAGCCTTAGTCCAAAATTAGGACATAACAATCCTAAAATATGAATAATTGAGTATTAATGTTTAGGTATAATAAAACGCCTTAATCGCGATAACATCTTTTGAATTACCGTATAATAATAACTTTTGAAAGATACAAAAAAAAAAACTTTTAAAATTATAAAATTTTACAAAAGATACTAAATATTGTAAATCTCAATGTATAGATTTGGATGCTTGTTGCTCAATCACGTCAGAACGGATAGATAATTATTATCTATGATATAATAAAATGATCAGCTGGAATAAATAGTATGACATTATAATAGGGCGGGGAAATTATGGAAACTCGAATTACGCGAGTGAAATACCGCGGGGTGCAGCAGAGCTGTGTACTTACCTACTTACATGTTTCACACAACTAATTATATGAGTAGAGACTGAAGCTTACTACAGTTTAAATTGTTAAAAGTTTCTAGTTTCACACTTGGCAAAATGTAGTCGACTAAATTCAGTCAATCAGAAACATCCTTGCTTATGAAAATAGTATGGTAGCTGAATACACTTTCTGAATGAGGTGTTCTCAAGATGCAAAAATATCTGTCAAAGACAGTTCCCAATTTCACCACAGGTGACACCAATGTTTTATTTTTTTTACTGAAATTTCACAAAAACAAACAGTGGTGCCACACTTGGCAAAATGTATAACTATCTTTGACAAGTCAATTTGCATCTGGAAACGCCTCATCCAGTGAATGCAAATTTACTGAATTCAGTAACGGCTAAATTTAGCCAAGTGTCAAGTGAGTGTAATAAGCCTTTAACACCCTGTATTGGTCAATCACGAACATTAAATAGTAAATTGTAAGCAAACTTAATACAAACGGTCAGCAACTTATTGTTTCGAAATAATTTTAAACATTTAACTATCATTTAAGTTCCGATCTGTATGTCGCAAGGAAATGAGGATATTAGGGATTACACGAAGCCAAGCGTAATAGTCCGATAATAGAGGCGTAATCGAGCCCCCGGGTTCGAATCCCACCACGCGCACCACTGTCTTTTCCAAGTCATGTGCGTAATGCCGCTAACTTAAAAACGGTGAAGGAAAGCATCTTGAGGAAACCGACATGTACCTAGAATCTATCGAGGTCATGTGTCATCCACCAACTCGCACTTGGCCAGCGTGGTGGCCTTAAACTCTCTCCTTGCGAGAGAAGGCCCCGAGGCCCAACAGTGGGAACATTTAGTGGGCTACTTGTGCTGATGCTGAAGCGTAATAAGGCTTTTAATCTAGTAGAAGGTCGGAAAAGCGGATACAGCTGAATAAAAATCGAGCCTTCATTTGTCTCGGTCAGTTTAGTTCTATATTTACTTTTGGTATGTAGGTAATGTGTATGTAGCAATGCTATATTTTACTTTTAATAATATGTATAAATTATTTTTATTTTTAGGCATATCAGTCATCAAAGTGAAGATAGCAGCGCGGTTGGTAAAAGGCATAGATTACACAGAGACAGAAGACAATATGTTCCAATGCATGCATTGCCCGCAAATCGGCAAAAGCTACTACAGCATAACCGCTCACGTCAAATCGGTCCACTTCAATACCGCCAAATACAGATGTCCAATTTGCTACGACCACTTCTGGGCGATAAGCCAACTAATAAAACACAAATTAGACAAGCACGGTTTAGATCAACGTTTTAAATGCAACGCGTGTAACAAATCGTATTACGATACTCAAGCTTTGGAATTCCACAGCAAAGCGTATCATATGCTAGGAGAGAAGTTCAAATGCGCTGAATGCGCGTTCGAAACGTATAATCGTGTTAGTTTTAAAAAACATGAGGTGATGCATACGAATGAAAAGAATCACATATGCAAGTATTGTAAGAAAGCGTTTAAAAGAAGGTATACTTTGACGCAGCATGAGAGAATACATACGGGTGATAAGAGACACGCATGTCCGGAATGTGGCGAGGCGTACGTAGAGAGAACTAGCTTGAAGTATCATATGGCGAGACGACATCCAGAAGTGCCGTTTTAAGACTGACTTCTATAATGCATAAATGATCTATAGCATTAAAATTAACGTGGTTGTTACACATATTTAATTGGATAACGGGACACTCACGTATATACGGTCGGTCAATCCGACTCGAGTTTCGGCCGCGTCCGGCGGCCTTTTTCAAGGCGTGTGCACACACACAGCTGCCAAACGGGCAGCCACCGCGAGTCGGATTGACCGACCGTATATACGTGAGTGTCCCGTTATCCAATTAAATAGATCTATAGCATGTTAAAAGAATAGAAAATTATGGCAGCGCTATCGCTTATATGTACTTAAAATTGACCATGTTGACTACAAATAAGCTACAGATTGACCACAAATCAATTACCATATTATAACAATTATTTCAGTTTAGTAGATAAAAGATGATTGGTTGTTAATTAATTAATCATTATACCATTTATTTGCACGGGTGCGTCGGACGTCTACAGCCCAGATAGGTCAACGACATAGGCATGCGCGACAAACCTATAGTCGTTTGACATTTGACACAGAACCGTGGAAGACGCCATACTAGAAGAAAGGCCCACAGTCAAAGGCGGGATCAGGGAAGCTGCGAATGATTGTGTTGAAACAATTATTATTTTATCTAATAGGTACTTACTATTTTTAAATAAATCGCCCAGATATGACAAATCTATTTTTATTTATGTTGAAATTTCCACATCAATGTTATAGCATCATCCAAAAAGTTAGTTATACTATTTAGTTTTTACTTTTCGATATTATGTGAATAGTTAGATTTTTCAGTTTAACGTATACTATCTTTTAGGGCATGTCCCTGTGAACATTACCTATTATTATTAATGTATTGAATATAATTTAATATATAATTTTTTTGATGAATTTTTTAATTTATCGAGCCAATTCATCGGCCCGATGAATCGTGTCGTCTGATCGCTACTTAAGTCGACGGCATAGTACTCTGCAGATCGTTCAGCGTCCAAGATAGGTCGACAATATCTACTTTATCGTGTGTCGAACTGTCGAACCAGCAGGCTCGATAGGCTCAGGCCAGAGGAAAATGGCATGATAAAAGAGAGACCTAAAGTGGGGAAAAGTTGAATATAATGGAATGATAATGGTCTGTGAGCTGTGAGCCATAAAATCAATGGGTCTTTTTGAAACGGTTCAAATGCAATTAAACTAATAGATTTTTTACATGATTCCAAGTCCAATTAATAGTTGGTAACTATTAAGTGGAATCGTGTAAAAAATCTTAATATTTTTAGTCTATGGAAAGTTCTTAATTGCTACTCAATAACAGATGGCGCTTTAGTGCTGTGTGAAAGTGATATTTACATTTGCAATTTTCTGACAGTATATTAGTATATTGTGATCTGTGCTCAATGAGAAAAAAAAAGTCTTCAAAATTGGATTGTAGGTGGATTGTAGTTTGAGAGTCGTAAACAAAAGATTTTTTAGGAAAATGCTTCAATTTTTTCAGAAATGTAGGACATAATACAATATTCATAGTGTTTAATTATTTGTTAATGTCCAACAACTTCAAGATGTCCACTATCCCGAAACCGGAGAAGGACTTGTGCCGATGTTGTCATTCCGAAGGCTCGTTCAAGAATTTGTATACCAAATATTCCTGGTTAAATACTGAAGAAGTAATATATTCTACAGTCATACGAGAATGCTTTAATATTGAGGTGAGTTAAGAAGTTACTTTATATTAGTTACGGTTAATAGGCATAGGCTATAATTCGCTACACTGAGTTTTACTTTACGTGATCTCACATTTTCATAGGACTTACAGCTCTATTAGGCATTCTGTTTTCTTCTTCTATACTATTTTTTGAATAATAATTTTACAACATTTTGTCGTATCTTCGTATTTCGAAGCTAATGACATAAATTTATTTATTAGGTCGATCAACCATTGGAAAAGCAAAACATTTTTTTTTAAATAATAATAATAATAATAAACTCTTTATTAAAAACCACAGAAACACAAGAAAAATAAACTATAAACTTAGACACTATCGGGTGAGGCTCTTAATGGGCGGCCTTATTGCTAAAAGCAATCTCTTCCAGGCAACCTTGCACGGAAAAGGAGATCATTTACATAAAGTGGCCCTTAATTAACAAAAAATATTGTGATAAAATATAATGTACTTAACAACCAAATAACTAATCTATTAAAATAAAAAACTGAAACAACTACTAATAAAATAATACAACAAAATAGATACTTTTAACATAAATAAATCCTAACAAATACAAGTACATAAATATAATACAATACATACAATACAATATAATACATACAAAAATACATTGAAGATAAAATAGTACAGCAGCTACAATTCAAGAAAGTATGCCTTTACGACTCTTGAACACATCAAGAGAGGGGAACGCTTAATTTCAAGGGCAAAGAATTCCATAAATTCACAGCCTTGACTGTGAAAGAACAAGAATAAAAAGAAGTATTGTGCCGTGGAATATCTAAAGTGAGAGTATCTGATGCTCTAAGAGGTCTAGTGAGGAGAGAATGTCGAAAATTAAACCGCTCTTGTAGATAACGAGGGGAAGTGGGATTAAACAGAACATTATAAAGAAGGGAAAGTATATGTGCATCCCGGCGACGGCGGATGGGCAGCCACTTGAGCTTAGCGCGAATTCTGACACATGGTCATATTTGCGCAAGCCAAATATGAACCTAATACAAAAGTTTTGAAGGCGCTCAAGTTTATCCAGCAACTCCTCTGTGAGGTCTAAATAGCATACGTCGGCATAGTCAAGAATGGGAAGTAAAAGCGATTGTGCAAGCGCAGTTTTGGTGGTTGTGGGTGAAAATTACGTAATCTACGCAGAGATCCTCCAGAAGCAAAAATTTTGCGGCTAATTTCCGTAATCTGAGGAACCCACGACATATTACGATCAAAAATAACACCTAGGTTTTTACGGAGTAACTATATGGAATGGATATTCCATCAAATGTTAATTGTGGGAGCGAGTTCCAGTCAATAAGACTAATAATGCGGAACTACCTAAAATAATGACCTGCGTTTTCAAAGGATTTACTTTAAGACCGTATAAGTTACTCCAATCCAGTATACGTCGCAAGTCCTCATTCAAAGCCATCACAGCTTCCGAGAGCCATCCCAATGGAGCCTGACAGTACAGTTGTAAATCGTCGGCGTAGAGGTGATAAGAAGAAGAAAGATTATGGGATATGGCATTTATAAAAATGGCGAAGAGCAAAGGGACAAGACGCCACCCTGCGGTACACCAGCAGAAGTGACACACCAAGTCGAGAAATTCTCGTCCAAGCGTATCCTCTGCCGACGCCCATACAGGTAACTTTGGAACCAGTCAACTACTGTTGGAGATATGTTAGTAGAGCGAAGTATAGCAAGAAGTATTTCAAAATCAACGCAATTGAAGGCATTACTAAAGTCCAAAAGCGCCAGTACAGTTAAGTGACCATCGTCCATACCTTGACGGATGTCATCAGTAATCTTGACGAGTGCTGTAACCGTACTGTGCCCTGGACGAAAGCCAGATTGGAGAGGATTAAGGAGGTCATTTTGGGTGAGGTAATGATTAAGCTGGTTATAAATTAAACGTTCTAGAACTTTAGATAGGAAGGGTAGGATGGATATGGGACGATACTCAGTAAAAGATGATGGATTGGTTTTTTTCGGAAGTGGTATTATCTGAGCATCCTTCCAAGTGGAAGGAAATACACCGCAAGATATGGAAAAATTTAAGATATGACACAGGATTGGGAGTAGGTGGTCAAGGATAGGAAGGATCATATTGCGACTTATTAAGTCAACACCAACAGCATTTGAAGAAATGGACAGAATGCTCTTCCTAACATCACAAGCAGTAAATTGTCGAAAATCGAAATGAGGTAGGTCAGGAGCGGTAACATTAGAAAGATTATTCAGTGTAATAGCTTTCGAAGCTGCATTCATAGCAGGCGACGTACAAAAATGCTGGTTTAATGCGTTTATATCCAAATTTTTGGTAATGAATCTTGATTTGATTTACCAACTCCTACGACCTTAGAAACTTCCAGACTTTTGCTGGGTCTTTGTTCTGAACAGATTCAAAAATATGGCGTCTTTGAGCGTCCCTACACATCACGTTACAACGATTACGTATGTCTACATATTTTTGCTTATTTAAGTCATTTGGGTGAATTTTATATTTAGTTCTGGCCACTGATTTTTTATGCTTTAAAATCCTTATTTCATCCGTAAGCCACGGCGCAGGTGTATGTTTTATTTTGATCGTACGCAGTGGAGCATGTGCATCATATAATCGGATCAAAAGAGAGTTAAATGCAGCCACTTTATTATCAATCGTATCCGCATCTGTTACCTGCGACCAGTCGATATCACTAGCATCATAAAGTCATCTAGCATAAATAAAGAGTGACGAGACGATCAGGACATGTGCCTGATGGTAAGCAACATGCCTGACACATAACAGCACAGTGACACGCAGCTATTGGAACATGAAGACTCCAAATCATTACCTAGCACTGCACTGCGCTCATCACCCAGAGATCTAAGATCTTATATCTCTAAGCCCTGTAATTTCTCTGGAAACATTGCCCTTCAAACCGGAACACAGTAATGTTTGCACATTATTGCTTGGCGGTAGGATAACTGGCAAAGGTGTGGTACTTCCCCAGGCGGACTCTGCCAAGAGTCCTACCACTACAAATTATTATGTAGTCATTATGTAGGTACAGCTCAACGACATATTAATTGCAGGTGAACTGGTGCATTAAATTTGAACTGAAAAACTAAGGTAAATTAAATAATTGAGTCAATATGTAATGAGCCCCAATCGAGATATTCATGTTAGTCTGTGGTCATGCCGCATACAGAAGCCAAAGATAAAGAAGTTGAAAGATTTTTATTAATATTCATACGTTTTTTTAACGGGCAGAGATTTTATGATAAATAAATAAATAAATATTGGTGGACAATTCACACACAACACCATCTGACCCCAAACTAAGCAAAGCTTGTGTGATGGCAGCCAGATAGCTGATATAATACTTATATAGTTTTAAATACATACTTATTATACATAGAAACACTCAGACACAGTGCAAACATTTGAATTTATCACACAAATATTTGCACTGGGTGGGGATCGAACCCTGCTGCATGCTGCTGCATGTCACTATGCTGTTATGTGGCAGGCATGTTGCTTATCATCAGGCAAATGTCCTGCTAGTCTCGTAACTCCTCTTTAAAAAAAAATGGGTTAAACCGCTGGCCGCTTCTAGTATTCATAAATTCTTTATTACATCAGTGTCTTTCTCATATTCCCAGCTGCTGAAACTAAGTGATTCGTCTCTGGATATGTTGTGTGCGATCTGCTACGATTGTATCCAGCGGTTGGAGGATGCGATGCAATTCAGAAAACAGATACAGGAGTACGAGAAACGGTTCCGCAATGTCTACGATGGATGCTTCATTAAAGGTATCAGAAAAACAGATATTTGAATGGCCATCGTGATCAAGGACGGAGCCAGCTTTGGCACCAGGGTCATGCAGCCGTGGCCAAGTCACAAAACCTTGCAATAACTGTGTTGGTTTTAATTAATTGTCTGTCTTGGGTCTGGAGTCTACCCAGCCTAGTACACTCCGCGAGGCATAAGCTGAGCTTTGCATTTGTGTGAGTGTACATGGATAGTGTAGGTGTGACAACTGGCCTTAGGCGCGGCGCCATTCTGTCTCGCCGCGCTCCTGCCTGATTGGTGATCACTCACACTAATGCAAAGCTCAGCCTATACCTCGCGGACAAAATTTCAAGCTCCTGCCTGATTGGTGATCACTCACACTAATGCAAAGCTCAGCTTATACCTCGCGGAGTGTAGTGGTCTTGACCCTGGATTCGCCCTTGATTGTGACTGAGTTGATAGTAACCTAGTAAAATGAATTAGTCGAATTATTTCAAATTCAAGATGGCCACCATCGCAAAATGTGGGGGTTTAAACTTTTTGATTCAATTAGTTATCTCACATACATATGGCATGTAAATAGCATGAATTATTTTTTTTATTTGGTAATACGAGATGGCCATCTGTCTGAAGTTAACTCACGATGCAATCTACAATGGAGTGTCCTTACCTAGAAGAAAACAATTCACTTTTATTTTCAAAGTACCAAGATTGTAACTTGTTAAAGTTACAATCTTTGGATATGATCATTGGAAAAAATCCAAGCAGATAAGGCATTTCACAGCCTAGACATTCTGATTACAAAAGTAGAGTCAAACCTTTTCGTTCAGGTCTTTGGAACATAGCCACAAACGAGGTCGCTTTTTCGAGCGGTAGCTCGAAAAAGCGACATCGTTAGCAGTCAGACAACAATCCATATGACAGCAGTCCGGTAAAAAAAGGATAAGATAGCATTTGATTGTGCAGATCGGTTACACACTCTTTGAGGTGTATCCGAATTTGATGTAAGAAAATCTCCATTGGCGTAGTACGATATCAAATATTCAAATATTCTTAATATACCTTTCAGGTACGGATGCTGAAACGGCTGTCAAAGATGAGAAACCGGAGCTGGAAGGTTGGTGTTAAATTTTATGTGTAAAAATATAAAAAAACACAAAATTATATATATGTCGCAGCCGGATCGTATAATCCGCTGTATTACATTACGGCTAGCCGTTTTGTAATGCGGCGGTTCAACGATTAGCCGCATTGTCATTGCGATACGTTCTTCAATACGGCGGCCAACGTTTAGCCGCATTTACTGCTTAAATTGTAGGGTGACCATACTTACAAAATAAACAATGAAAATTAATTGTATTAATCAGAAACAGACAGATTATCTCTTGCCATATTCTTACACTTTTTTTTTAAACATCTTACCTCTCAGATAAAACTTGAAAGCCCCTAACTTGATATTGGTGATGGTACACCTAAGAAATATGGTGCACTTAGACAAGGGTCTATCATATACATACGCTCCACTACAGAGCTCGCCGGGTCGCTTCGCTCGCCACCTACCCCTTCGTTGCGCTCGGCCTCGCATGGCCATTGGGTAGTAGCGACAAGACTAGGTGGAGTCGGGGTGCTCCGAGTCGGATTTGGGTCCTTCCTAACCTTCGATTTAGTCTTAGCAAGGTGGACGGTGGTAAACTACCCCAATAATATTGTGTAGGATTCAGCCGAACACCAGAATCCACAGTCACCTTAGCAATTTAGCAACATACGTACTGTTTTCAACGCCGTGGTTGTTGTTGTCAGACAGCGCCATGAGTGTTAAGAATCGGAACAAAAATTGTCAAAGCGGCGGCTAATCTTTCGCTTTATTACATTACGGCTAGCCGTTTTGAATGACGTATGGCGTCGAATACATTCCGGCTGTTTTAATCAGCCGCTTTCAATCTGGTTAATCGTCAAACCGCCGCTTTACAAAACGGCCAGACGTAATTGTAATACGGCGAATTATACGATCGGGCTGCGACATATAAATATACATACTTAGAACTGAAACTCAATTTTTTTTCCGTCAAAACCATACTTACTTGTGGGTTATCTATGGATAGGTCGTCAAAAATGATATTGAGGTTTCGAACATATTTTTTTTCTAAACTGATTAGTTTGCGCGATAGACTCTTCCAAAGTGGTAAAGTGTGTGTATAAATAAGAGAATGGCAAAACTAAAAAAATGTATAAACTACATTACCATGTAAACTTTCAATGAAAATTGGTTTGAATGAGATCTAGTAAGTAGTTTTATTTGAGTATATAAATAATAAATTCACTACTGTTAAAATAATTATTAGAGTAACTACGAACTACAAGAACACATTTTATATTATGTTACTTGCTGCTACAGAACCCTTCATTGGCGAGTCCGACTCGCACTTGACCACTTTTATTTTTCGTACCAACTCAAACCTTCGTCTCATGCACAATCATAAACATAAATATTATTTATATTTTCAGAGAGTATATTTAAATTGTCCACCGGAAACTCAGCAATCGATGACAGAGCTGACGATGCGAGCATTCCTGACGATGATAACTTTGAAAATGGAGACTCGAACGACCCTTCAGAGGAGTTCACATTAGACACTGCTGTTAAAGATGGTAAAATATATTTTCATACCTAAACTGAAGCAACCCTAATTAAATTGAAAATTTAAAAAACCCACGACATTTTGTTGTGGCCGCCATCTTGAATCTGAAATTTGTCATGGCGTATATATTATTCTAATAATCTTTTATTTGAAAATTTGAGGGTATTAATTAATTATTACCCTTATTAACTAATTAATTATTAACCAATACCGCGAATGCGACAATCTGGAAATTTTACCCAGAAACAAAAAAAAATTGCCAGTCATAGGAACTGCCGATAGAAGTGAAAACTTATAACTCAGAATTTGATAGCTTACTTTGGAAACTACGCGGGTGTAACCGTGGCCTGGCCATCATGGCATGGCCTTCTAGAAATGACGACGCATTTATAGATGGCCATGCCATGATGGCCAGGCCACGCCGTTTCAGCATTTCTCATTGGCTGACGCATTTCTAGATGGCCAATGGCCGTGGTCCCAAGTTTACCCGAAGATTTCTTATCATTCCCGAGCGTGACGCTAGAATTCAATTCACATCCCACGAAAAATCTGTCTGTGGCGCGTCAAAAGAAGTTTGCACTTTAAAAACGACTATTTACTAAGACTCCGCTGTCCTACAGACAGATGTCTGTCACTAGGCTGTATCAAATGTAATATTATAATAGGCATGTCAACTCATTTCTATTAACATAACTAAAATACAATGAGAACTACACTACAAACCTACCTAACTATCTACTTACACTAAGCAACCTGAATTATCCATAGACTACTGTAGGTCTACAGATAATCAAGATGTTCAAGCTCACTACCAATCGAAAGCGTACCCAGCATGCTGGCGCCATTACCACGCTGAATGTCAATGCTTATGCGTTGGGACAAATAAACGCCAGCATTTTGGTCACGCGTCGCGTCGACCAAGCGCTCGGATAGGCTTTTGAAGATGAGGTGAGCTCCCAGCCCCACGGTCCCAATGTCTCAACCCCAAAGGGCTCAAATATGTAACCACTTCCGAGGGTTGCATATTTGCGCCGTTTGAGTCGCTCATTTTTTTTTAATGTGCCATCAACAGGCTTCTCAATAACTGAAACATAGGCGAAAGAATTACTTTGTTATCTTAAAAACTTCCCGTGATATCACGATTTTAAAATCACAATTTTGAACTCTCCCAAAAACGCTTCATACAAAAACCCTAATAAAGAGTGACGTCAGGATGTCACAGTCTCATATTTTCTATGGTTTGTATGGTAGCTATATTAAATATTGCGTTTAGGAAACTGGTTTCATAACAAAAGTCACTTGTAATTGAATGGGTTGTCCAATGGTAAATACATCTCTTCTGTATATAAAAATGTTATGTTGGTTTGTGTACTCTTCAAAAACTCAAAAAGTACGGCACCGGTCGAGCTGGAATTTTAGAATGATAATCTGCATCAAGGATTGTTTTTATCTAATTTTTGCAGCACAATGTGCCACAGCGAAGCGTGGCAGTGAACAGCTAGTTTTCTAATAATTTCAATTCAATTCATTTATTTATTTCAAGTATCATAGACTCATATCATAATTAAATATAAATTAATTTCGTCACATTACATTCTATAAAAATATTTTCGTACTTTTACAAGAACAAAAAACAATTTCGTACTTTTACAAGAACAAAATTAAAAAAATTTATTAACCCCCGACTACCTTAGATTTGTTATCTGTACAACATTCTACTAGTCAAGCCCTTTCATTTGATACCCATATTAAGGAAGTTGTGAAAAAAGAAATGTAATTCGCCATTTTGTGGTAGCGGCCATCTTGGATTTGAAATTTGTCATAGTGCAAAGTATTCTACTAGTCAAGCCCTTTCGTTTGATAACCATATTGCGGTAATAGTGAAAAAAAAATATAATTCGCCATTTTGTGGTGGCAGCCATCTTGGATTTGAAATTTGTTATAACTTATAGTACTTTGCTAGTCAAGCCCTTTCATTTGATACCCATATTGAGGTAGGTTGTGAAGAAATATTTTGTCCGCCATTTTGTGGAGGCGGCCATTTTGAATCGATATTAACCAAACATAGCTAAGAACGGGTGTTCTTAGCTATGTTTGGTTAATATTCCTCTCCCTCCTTCCGCCCCTCCAGAATTCAAAACGTTTGAAAGTATTTGTGAAAGAATATACAACGCACCACCACCCATGTGTGCGTACTGCTACTGCAGACGAATAATTACAACTATATACAAACTCTTTCGTAAGGATGTGACTACACACATCTAAACAGTAATTTGGAGGGGCGGGCCATGTTATCGTAGTAAATCTCTAGCTCTAAACCCTGTAATTTCACTGGAAATATTGCCCTTCAAACTGGAATACAGTAAGGTTTACACATAACTCCTTGGCTGGTATAGAATAACTGGCAATTTCTAAATACTTCCCCAGGCGGCGGAAGTATTTAGAAATTGATAATTTCCTAAGTTTTTTTTTAATTCAATTCAATTCATTTATTTCGAACCTTAAGCATCTCAGACACACTTGGTAACGTCAAATTTACAACAAAAAAATCTAAACAGTGAAACATAGTAGTTTTAAATATCATTACAATCAAACAAAAATTAAATTAACTAAATCACATTCTATTAAAGCGGCTGTAAAATGGCCTTGTCAGTAAAACGCGGCTGTAAAATGGCCTTGTCAGTAAAATGCGGCTGTAAAATGGCCTTGTCAGTAAAATGCGGCTGTAAAATGGCCTTGTCAGTAAAATGCGGCTGTAAAATGGCCTTGTCAGTAAAATGCGGCTGTAAAATGGCCTTGTCAGTAAAATGCGGCTGTAAAATGGCCTTGTCAGTAAAATGCGGCTGTAAAATGGCCTTGTCAGTAAAATGCGGCTGTAAATGGCCTTGTCAGTAAAATGCGGCTGTAAAATGGCCTTGTCAGTAAAATGCGGCTGTAAAATGGCCTTGTCAGTAAAATGCGGCTGTAAAATGGCCTTGTCAGTAAAATGCGGCTGTAAAATGGCCTTGTCAGTAAAATGCGGCTGTAAAATGGCCTTGACGAGACGACGTCTAATAAATCGATGAACGAAACGTGCAAACTGCGTGCACGAAAAAGTGTCCCGTTATGTCCCGTTACGCTCATTGTACGCTTCTCAATCAACGTTTTGTTATGATATCTTGTCAAACTATCGTCCGTGAGCCAACCGACTTCACAGACAACCAATTCTTAAAATACAAATGCAATGTAATATAAATGGACTAATTATATTGATTACCGAATTAACACATAATTTTATATAAATTAATTAATTATTTCAATTGGATTCGTGGGTAAACGGAGAAGGGTTAGCAGCATCTACGACACAAGATTTTTCTTAGTGTAGGTGTTGCGTGACTTGCAATGTGCTACAAGACATATTATATGCTTATTTATAAGTACCCTAAATTGTATCAAAAATGTGCTTGTAATTATGTTATAATAATAAATTTTCATTTCATTTCTCTTCGTAAAATAAAGTACGTATAAATATATAGTAAAGTACAAATACAAAAATCTTTATTGCTGTTTGCAGGTAAGATAAGATGATACAAAACATTTAAATAATTGACCCATACAAACTGGCCTCTTCTTCTAGAGGCATGCAATATGTCTGGCAACGCAGTTTCCATTGGTCTGAATTTATACAATGATAATAATAGTCAGCTGATAAAGTCTTCTTCTTCTTTTTTCATTTTTAACCTTTAATCGGTTGTATCATATATGTCACCTGATTCAGCATGTATTAATTTCTGGCTTCTATCCCGGTGTGTTATGTTTGATGAGTACAATTACGCCAACGTCTTGTGCTTCAGCAGGATGATGTTATGGACTTTGACAAGTGTGTGGTTTCATGTAGAATCCAAGGTCTTGCAGTAGCAGCTCTTGCAGTTTAGCCGTGTGAGCAATTTTAAAGAATGTCATTATGTATAGAAAAATCAAAAAATAAAAATCAAAAATAATAATAATTATAATAATTCAATTTGTATAAAATAAAACAATGTCAATGTGTGTAAAAGAATGTTAACATGTATAACATTTAATATTTGTATACCTACTCAAAGAACTCTCACAATATATTATTTATTTATTTATTTATTTATTAATTCAATGAGCACACAAAACAGAATGTAATAAATATAAACTATAACATAAGAGTGTACTGTACAGAACTGTATTACATTCCAAACTATGTGGGCCTAGAAACAACAATTATTTAAATTCAGTGGTTTGATAATAATAACATTACATTAGTGATAATACATAAAGAAACTTAGGCCAACATATCTGAACTTAAAACTAAAAACTAACATGCGTTAAAACAGTAGATAAATAAGATATAAACATAGAATATTATAACACAACAGATAAATATATTAACAGTGTGAAACAAATAATGTATAAACAATATAAAAAAAACTCATAATAGTATTTACAGTAAGCACAACAGGGTTATTATTCTTTTAGATTAAAGTGTAAAATTTCTTTGATTTTCCTCTGAAATTGGAATAACTTTAAGTGGAAAATATCAACTTCCCTATCGGAGACAAGGACTTCGTTGTATTGGCGACTCATTCTGACTATGGGATTATAATAAGATGTATTATTGGTAAAAACTTGCAAACTGAAGGTATTATAATTACGATTACGAAACCGGAAACGTGTATTAAAATTTAAAAGAGAAAGCAGGGTTGGGGAGTCAATCGAAGAATGGACGATCTTATGCAACAGTGTAAGATCAATATAATTACGACGAATATTAAGGGAGGTAACGTGAAAATATTGTAGACGATCATTGTACGATGGGAGCTTGCGACCCATGCCACATCTGTAACTCATAATTTTTAGGCATCGTTTTTGAATGCGCTCTATCCTATCACTGTGTACATTGTAGAAAGGAAACCAGACTGATGAGTTGTACTCCAGTATACTACGGATGAGAGTGTAGTAAAGATACAGGAAACTCTTTGTTTGACGAAACTTCTTAGTGGTTCTCGAAATAAAGCCAAGCAACCGTGAACTTCGTTCCACAATGTATTCATAGTGGTAATGTATTATAGAGTAATCTGATTCAACCTGTCCATTACTATATATTATCTGATCTAACATTAGTTAAATCTAAAGTTTCATAAAATATAGACAGCGGACACTAATGTGGCTAATGGAATTTAATGTGGAAGTTAATGGAATGTAAAATGTCATGTTATACAAAATCTATACATCAGTATTCCAATTAATTTCCCTATCATTTAAAAATTCTTTCACAGTGTAATAAGATTTGGGTACCAGTATCTTTTTTAACATGGATGAGTTAAGTTTTTTAATTGCATTTGGCAGCTTATTATATAGAAGAGGAGCCATACAAAAAATACTGTCACTCATAATCTTTTTCTTGCGTTTGCCTATGAGCAGCCTACACTTATCACGTCGGTTCCGTTCCATTTTGTCACTCAAGAGAGGAAAACAATGGGGGTTATTCCTTACAAAACACATAACTTCAAAAACATAAAGGCTTGGAAGGGTTAAGATTTGGTTGTCTATGAATACCTGTCTGCAGCTATCTGTAACTTGCATCCCGAACATAGCACGAATGCATCGTTTTTGTGCTTTGAAAGCTAAGCCTGTATCCGTTGAGTTACCCCAAAAAATTATCCCATATCTCAAGACTGATGCCACTAATCCATGGTAAGATGTAAGAACAGTCTCTTTTTTTACCACTGGAGCAAGCCTATGCAGAGCATATGCCGAGCTACCAAGCTTCTTGCAGAGAATCTCAATATGTGCCTTCCAATTCAATTTCATGTCTATTGTCAAGCCCAAAAATTTTGTTGTAGTTACTTCTGCAATTTTGTTACCTTGATAATTTATGTTTATGTTATTTAAGTAATTTTTTGTTTGTGTAAATTGCATTAAATTGGTTTTATTTGAATTAATTTTCAAGTTATTAATGTTCAACCATTGGATAGACGAATTTAGTGCAGCGTTGATATTTTCCTCATAATTAGCTTTATCTTGGCAGGCTATTGTAATCGTGCTATCATCTGCAAATAGTGACATTGGATGTTCAATTACTTTAGGAAAATCATTTATGTAGACAATAAATTGAAACGGTCCCCACACACTTCCCTGCGGCACACCAAATTTAACAGTTCTTTCTTTAGAGATGAATACTTCTTCCTGTTTCGTTTTAGTATTAATCTTTGTAATTTTAGTTACTTGCCTTCTGTCTGTTAGGTAAGATTTTACTAAGTCAAGCACATTACCTCTAACCCCATAGGCTTCAAATTTACTTAGAAGAATGTCATGATTGACATAGTCAAATGCCTGGGTCATATCGCAATAAATAGTACATATAGCATTGTTATTATCAACATTTTTCATTACATTGTTAAGAAAATCATATATAGCAATATTTATTGTTTTATTCTGTCTAAACCCTTTTTGCTCATAAAAGTATGTAAGTAGTATGTATTACAGACTAGATTTCCCCGCCTTCGCCCGTGGTACATTATATAACGCTCATCAGGATCCCGTACATATATACCACGGTGAAAGAATGACTGAAATCGGTTCATTCCTGAGAATATCGCTTTCAAACAAAACACCTCTTCAGCTATCTGCTACGCCACCTGTCGGAAATTGGTCGTACCAATTCAGATTTAGAAACAAATTTGATTAGCAAAGGTTTATATTCAATGACGCCATCTTAGACACATGCTGTCACGTCAAAGCACGAAACGTACGAAAACTCTCAAAAAGTTTTCCCGATTTTGTTACATTCTTGATTCATGCTCCGCTTCTATTAATAGTAGTAGCCTATAATAGCCTTCCTCGATAAATGGACTATCTAATAGAAAAAGAATCTTTCAATTCGGACCAGTACTTCCCGAGATCCTAGCGTTCAAACAAACAAACTCTTCAGCTTTATAATATTAATATAGAAGAGTTATATTTGCAGAGTCATCAGGAAATGGTAGGGAGACGCGAAAGCGAGGGAAACTCAAGGTGATCCGGTCCCGAGACCCCGCGCAGACTGGGAAGAAGAAAGTAGGGAAGAAGAAAGGGAAGAAGGCTCAGTCTGGGAAGATTGAGCTCATGGAGACAATCGAGGGTAACCACACTAAAATATATAAATCCCTTTTTACTAATATATATAATCCAGCGCTGGATTGGTTACTGGAAAAATGTAAACCGGCAGCACTGGAAAGCAATCAATCCAGTTAGCATTCTAGTCCAGTAACTGGATTGGGAGTCTACTTTTGAATCCAGTGTGACCGATCCAGTGAAACTGGAATGATTTAGACAGTCAATCCAGTGCCATTCCTTCTTCGACTTCTTGAAATCATCGTTACTGTAGTGTTCACTTCAACGGCTTCTAAATATACTGGAATAATGTAGACGTGAATAGCACTGGACTGGAATAATGTAATAGTTGACTGTTTTGTAGTGATAGGACTCTTAGCAGAAACACCAATATGACTTACTAGATGTCCGCCCCGGCTTCGCCCGTGGTACATTATATAGCACTCATCGGGATCCCGTACATATCCAACGGTGAAAGAATGCCTGAAATCGGTCCAGTCATTCCTGAGAATATCGCTTTCAAACAAAAAACCTCTTCAGCCACCTGTCGGAAATTGGTCGTACCAATTCAGATTTAGAAACATTTTTTAGCAAAGGTGTGTAATCTGTGGCAGAGGTGACAAAGGTTTATATTCAATGGCGCAATCTTAGACACATGCTGTCATGTCAAAGCACGCACGCTACGAAAACTCTCAAAAAGGTTTTTGTTACATTCTTGATTCATGCTCCGTTTCTATTGAGAGTAGCGTTATGTTCTATAGCTTGACTGCCCTAGTGGCTTAGTTGGTAGTAGCTCTGCCTGCGAAGCCGAGGGTCGTGGGTTCGATCCCCACCCAGTGCAAATATTTGTGTGATGAATTCAAATGTTTGCACTGTGTCTGGGTGTTTCTATGTATAATAAGTATGTATTTAAAACTATATAAGTATTATATCAACTATCTGGCTGCCATCACACAAGCTTTGCTTAGTTTGGGGTCAGATGGTGTTGTGTGTGAATTGTCCACCAATATTTATTTATTTATATTTATAGCCTATAGCCTTTTTCGATAAATGGACTATCCAATAGAAAAATAATCTTTCAATTCGGACCAGTACTTCCCGAGATCCTAGCGGTCAAACAAACAAACTCTTCAGTTTTATAATATTAGTATAGATTACGTCACTAGTCGCAAAATAAGCTTTCGAATACTGACTAAACTGTTTACTTTTCTCCATTTTTATTATACGTGTAGGTACAGTTATGAATCGCGACCAATGTTTTGCGACTAGTGACGTCATGTCAGTTGTTAGTGTTTTAGTGGGAAAATTCAAAATTAGTCTAATATTGTATAATTTACTCATCGAAAATACTAGATAATATTTTAAAAATAAAATGTTATTTTTTACGGTAAACATGCGTCAATCTTCAAAATGAAAGCAGCTCCGAAAAATTGCTAACATCCCTATTGAGCAAGAAAACATCTACTATTACAGTTGTTATCGTCAAAATAATTGGTTGCCTGTAAAGTCGGTATACGGGCGAAAGTTTTACGTGACAACGACTTTGAGTGGTAAAATAATTTTACGGAAGGGACGCGTGCCTTTCACTTTTTATGTCTGTCTCTCTCGCTCTTCGGCGGGCTAACCATGCCCGAGTGGAAGGGACGCGTGCCTCTCACTCGCTCTCGTTGTGAGCGCATAACGTGAGCGGAGCGTAACGCAGTTTGTTGAAGTGTCACCCGGCAAACCAATTTATAAGACGTCACGTCAAAACGTTTCCCTCCAAATCGGAACGCAGTCACTTACTAAAATTTTCATATTTCAGTTGGTGTCATGAAACGAAACTTCACTCTCGTACGAGACGTCGACTACAAGAAGACGGAAAACGGATTCGAATGCCTAAAATGTTCCAAGTGCGCGGTGTCAAGACCCTGCTTCAGGCTTCACTATAAAAAAGTGCATTTAAAAATCCCAAAACACAAATGCCCAGAATGCTTTAAAACGTTCTTGACCGAAGCCACGTACACGAAACACAAGTACGAAGAACACAACATAGACGATAGATTCAAATGCAACGCATGCGACAGCGCGTTCAACACAAGAGTGCAACTGAAGAAACATATAAACGCGTATCATATGCTAGGAGTGAAGATAAAGTGTGAGGAGTGTGACTATGAGACGTTCAGTATGGAATCATTGTACAAGCACAAGTTCAAACACAAGACGGTCAAAGATTTTCAGTGTAAGTTCTGTAGGAAGGCGTTCCTTAGGAAGACGACCATGCAGCTGCATGAGCGGATCCACACCGGCGACAGGAGGAAAGTGTGCGCGGTATGCGGGCAAGCGTTTGTGCAGAAAGCTAGTCTGAACTATCATATGACGAAATATCATCCTGAGGTCGCGTTTTGACTGAAAAAAAACTGCCTTTAAGAATTGAAACTTGTTAACTCAGAATTTGATTGCTTACTTTTGAAACTACGCGGGCGAAACGGGAGGGCGTGACCATGAGCATGACCATCTAGAAATACAAACGCATTTCTCTCTCTTGGTCGGTCCCTCATCTCTGAGGATCGTGGTCAGCATAAGGGTTGCATCTGGAGCGGATGATCTGCCTCCACCGGTTTCTGTCCCGCGCGTCTCTTACGACCGAGTAAAATTTTGAGGAAGACGGGTCCTTTACTTGATCGGTCTATCTGGTTGGTGAGCGACCACGCGATCGATTGCCCTCGGTGTTCCCACCTATGATCAGCTTTTCCAGATTCCCATCGCCTCTTCGCATTTCTAGATGGCCAATGGGAAATTCTGAACTATTTCAAGATGGTCAATGGCCATGGTCCCGTGTTTACCCGAAGATTTCTTATCATTCCCGAGCGTGACGCTAGAATTCAATTCACAGGCCACGAAAAATCTGTCTGACGCTCCAAAAAGAACTTTCACTTCAAAAGTTGTTAAACTTACATAATTACGACATACAACCAGCGTCATCTAGCGGCAACACAAATAAAGCGCCGCGGTCTGAATCGCGCAAATAAGTTTTCTGACACAAATGAAACAAAAGCTACCTACAACTAGCGCCATCTATCGATAAAACGGAAAACGGATTCGAATGCCTAAAATGTTCCAAGTGTGCGAAGACATGAGCCTGTTTCAGAATTAATTATAAAAGAGTGCAATAAATTAAAAAAAAACAAACAACACTTAGTGTTCTGAATCGCACAAGCATTGTTCCCTTGCAAACTGAAACTGTAGCTAGCTACAACTAGCGCCATCTGCCGACATTGTTATTATTGTATTGTTAAAAATAAATGTTGATTTTGTAAAAAAAAATACACTCATGGTGATAATTTTAGTTTTGCTATAAATGGCGGATCGTCACATTATTATACAAGAACAAAATTAAAAATTTTGATTAACCCCCGACTACCTCGGATTTGTTATCTGTACAACATTCTACTAGTCAAGCCCTTTCATTTGATACCCATATTAAGAAAGTTGTGAAAAAAGAAATGTATTTCGCCATTTTGTGGTAGCGGCCATCTTGGATTTGAAATTTATCATAGTGCAAAGTATTCTACTAGTCAAGCCCTTTCGTTTGATACCCATATTGAGGTAATATTGAAAAAAATAATATAAATCGCCATTTTGTGGTGGCGGCCATCTTGAATTTGAAATTTGTTATAGTGTATAGTATTCTACTAATTAAGCCCTTTCATTTGATACCCATATTGAGGTAGGTTGTGAACAAATATTTTGTCCGCCATTTTGTGGAGGCGGCCATTTTGAATCGATATTAACCAAACATAGCTAAAAACACCCGCACGGATATTAACCTTCAAATAAAAAAAAACGCATTAAAATCGGCCCATCCGTTTGAGCTACGGTGCCACAGACAGACACACACACAGACAGACAGACAGACATCGACGTCAAACTTATAACACCCCTTTTCTTGGTCGGGGGTTAAAAAAGAGTGAGGAGACGAGCAGGACATGATAGACTTTGCCTAACGGTAAACAACATGCCTGCCGCATATCAGCACAGCGTCATGTGTCCATTGTATCATGAAAAGTACAAATCTAGCACTGCACTGCGCTCGACACCCAGAGATATAAGATAATAAATAAATAAATAAATAAATATTGGTGGACAATTCACACACAACACCATCTGACCCCAAACTAAGCAAAGCTTGTGCTATGGCGGCCAGATAGCTGATATAATACATATATAGTTTTAAATACATACTTATTATACATAGAAACACCCAGACACAGTGCAAACATTTGAATTCATCACACAAATATTTGCACTGGGTGGGAATCGAACCCACGACCCTCGGCTTTGCAGGCAGAGTTACTACCCACTAAGATGCTTTCTGTAATCTCTCTGGAAACATTGCCCTCCAAACTGGAACATTGAGCAGTCAAGAATAAAACCAGTCAAAGCTAGCAAATGTGTACTTATGTAAATACTTAATTTTCAAATTTTCGTGTTATGTATCGTTGTATCGTTAAAAATAATGTTGATTTTGTAAATATATATACCTACAATATATATAAATACGCAAAAATTACGCAGTATACTATTTCATCACAATAAATTATTATTATAAAATTTTTTTTTTTTTTCTGTGTAATCTTAAGGTAAAAATCGTAAGTGACGAGCAGGATATATGCCTGATGGTAAATGACAGGCCTGCCCTTAACAGGACAATGTCATGCTATTGGGACGCGAAGAGTTGAAATGTATTATGTATTTCTTTATTATGTACTACACAGTATACATTAATTTTACCAGTTTATCGCCTCGGATCTTGGAACAAACGCTGATAACCATATACGGGTACATAAAAATGAAAACTGAACCGTGCTCCCGAAATACTAACATTGTAATGTTGGCAATGGCGGGAGCGCGCTTTCCCACGTCTCACCCCGCACGACTGCCCCGTCTAGACGGCTTCGTTCCACAACTGTATGATTTAATAGACTGGTAGTACCTAATACTGTAATAGGGAATATGCATGCAGTTTAAATTGGCTTGATTTTTTTTTCGTAGAATCCTTAATGTCCCGCCATTATGCCAAAACAATTATTTTATTATTTAGTTAGTTATTAATTATAAAAAATATTATTTAAAAAGTGCAAAATAGGCGCGGGAAATTCAAGTTTGCGAAACGCATCACTATCTGTGGAAACCAAATGTGACGTCACATGGCATGTTTTCTGCGTTAACGGTGTCGATATTCGTACTGAGTACAGAGCTAGTGTTAGAGAGAAAAGTCGTGTTCTCCATCGTTTGATTAGCTAGCACAACTCAAAATCGGTACAAAGTA
This sequence comes from Ectropis grisescens, assembly GCA_017562165.1. Lineage (NCBI taxonomy): Eukaryota > Metazoa > Arthropoda > Insecta > Lepidoptera > Geometridae > Ectropis > Ectropis grisescens. The sequence continues at coordinate 8,136,720 of CM029790.1, forward strand.
ACTGCAACACTTGTAGTAAACAAACACAGGTCGTGGCCTGTGACGTCATGCAGGCGCGGAAAAGATGGCGGCGTTTAAACTGGACAAATTATATCAATATTTTAAACATCATTTTAAAAATCAATTTGTACATTTACAACAGTATTTATATTTTTTATTGTGTTATAATAATGTAAAAAGTGAATTAAAAATATTAAAAAAATGCATGCATATTCCTATTATGTTTTTTTTTATGAATTTAATTTTAAATTGACGTCGGTTTTTGCTATTTTTATTTGGAGAAAATTTATTTATTCTCTAAAACATTGGCGCTACATAAAACGAAATTGAGAACACACTTTGACATTACATTTGAATTTCGGAAATGCCTCATTTGCGAATAAAATCACTACATTTTACGTATTAGATTTTTAATTTAATAAATTACTATAACTAAATAATTATGATTAAGTAGGCTATTTACACAAGTGTATTTACATACTTACTATAGTCTATTTGTTTAGGTTTACAAAACAGAATGCAGTTAAAAATATAAGTACCTACTTACTTAAATATGAAAAGTACAATTTCGACCCAAACCTGGTCTAAGCTCCGGCGCAAATTAATCTAAAAAGTAGGTATATATTTTTAACATTTAAAATTAATTGTACTCACAAACAAAACATTACTACAAAACATTTCACTGTACAATAATAATTATCGTACAGATAAATGTCATTAAATAAGTGTATTACAACTGTAATTTACTATGTAATTTTTTTACAATTTAATCGTAACTTTACCATCACTCTAAAAAACGTAACTACAAAAAGTTTGATCGACTATCTTGCAACCCCCAACCCCCTCTCTTCTTCGACTTGCACTCAGTTGGACGTTGGACAGCTTTTTTTTGTTCACGGGCCTGTAGTCTATTATCATCTGACGGTGTTTGCAGTTTTACTGTGACATCCCGAGTTTACCCGAAGATTTCTTTCATTGGGCCTGTTCACACCTAACACAGATATGCTGTGAGTAGGCAAAAATGGAGTTGCGCTAGAGATAGATAAGACCATAAAACAATGTCGCTTTTTGTATGTGGTTTTAGATTAGCTGGTCTCTCTCCGAAATATATTCCATAAACTAGGACTTTTGCGGCGATGTTCAAGCCTAAAGATTTTTTACTAAAAATACTCGTTAGTAGCCTACTAGGTATTTGGGCTTTGAAATTGGGCTGTCGCTTCTCTGTTAAATTCGACTTGGGCTTTCGTTTCTCTGTTAAGCTACTACTTGGGCTGTCGTTTCTCTGCTAAACTACTACTTGGGCTGTCGTTTCTCTGTTAAACTACTATGTGGGCTGTCGTTTCTCTGTTAAGCTACTACTTGGGCTGTCGTTTCTCAGCTAAACTACTACTTGGGCTGTCGTTTCTCTATTAAAAGACTACTTGGGCAGTCGTTTCTCCATCAGATGATGCGACTTGGCGCGCACGGTGAGCGGGCGCTGGTTGTTGAAGCTCTTGTTTCTCTGTTAAACTACTACTTGGACAGTCGTTTCTCTATTAAACCACTACTTGGGCAGCCGTTTCTCTATTAAACTACTACTTGGGGAGTCGTTTCTCTGTTAAACTACTTGGGCAATCGTTTCTGTTAAACTACTACTTGGGCAGTCGTTTCTCTGTTAAACTACTACTTGGACAGTCGTTTCTCTATTAAATCACTACTTGGGCAGCCGTTTCTCTATTAAACTACTACTTGGGGAGTCGTTTCTCTGTTAAACTACTTGGGCAATCGTTTCTGTTAAACTACTACTTGGGCAGTCGTTTCTCTGTTAAACTACTACTTGGGCAGCTGTTTCTCTGTTAAACTACTACTTGGGCAGTCGTTTCTCCATCAGATGATGCGACTTGGTGTGCACGGTGAGCGAGCGCTGGTTGTCGAACGTCTTGTTTCTCTGTTAAACTACTACTTGGACAGTCGTTTCTCTATTAAACCACTACTTGGGCAGCCGTTTCTCTATTAAACTACTACTTGGGGAGTCGTTTCTCTGTTAAACTACTTGGGCAATCGTTTCTGTTAAACCACTACTTGGGCAGTCGTTTCTCTGTTAAACTACTACTTGGACAGTCGTTTCTCTATTAATCCACTACTTGGGCAGCCGTTTCTCTATTAAACTACTACTTGGGGAGTCGTTTCTCTGTTAAACTACTTGGGCAATCGTTTCTGTTAAACTACTACTTGGGCAGTCGTTTCTCCATCAGATGATGCGACTTGGTGTGCACGGTGAGCGAGCGCTGGTTGTCGAACGTCTTATCGCACGCGCGGCAGTGGAGCACGACGCGCCGCGCGCCGTGCGACCTCACCTCGTGCTCGTTCTTCTTCGTGTAGTCGCTGAACCTGAGACAATGTTACTTAAAAATACATTTACATAGCGTCTCTTGACAGTAGGTACTAGTATTTACCTACTATTATTATAGGAGAGGTAAGTAATTAAATCATAGTTTTGATCGTGATTACCTAAGTCTTTCAAAGTGTTTACATTATGTGTTCAAATAGGTACGTAGTATAATCGCCATTGGACTCTTAAAAACGGAAGAAGCGGCACACGCTCCTTAACGATGGCGATGTAAAATCAGGTGACGTCTCCTGATTGAGATCAGTCGCAACGTGAGCGACAAATGGAGCGCATGTGTGCTAATAATTCCACGAAATTCGATTCGAGCTGTTACAATGCCAATTTGTGTGTGTACAAGGTGCACAAATAGTTCCAAGACCAAGAAAAAGTTTCGTGGCAACACTTTTCATACGCAATTACACAAATTAATTATTTCAATTAAAATAATATTTTCTGTTGTAAACCATTTGTCATTCGTAAAAAGGGACAGATATACATGACGTGAAAGAGTGGGACACGACCAGCGATATTTATGTTGATTGCAGTGATAGCGGGTAAAACACTCTTTCTCTTTCATGCCAGTGTCTTCGTATGTCTTTTTATTTTTATCGAAAAAAAAAATTAAACAAACGTGTAACTGTGGTGTATAGCTGTCTCATTTCCACCAGCTGCCAATTTGCTATGATGTCTTTGTCATTCATTAAAACGTATCTCACGATGGAAGTGTAATTGTACGTTGTGTATTTGTGTGAGATGTTTTTTTTTTGTTTTGTTTTTTTTTTTTTATGTTCGCCACATTATGTTGTTTTCATATTAGAACGTACCTTATCTTCCTTTCCTTATTTTTATTAATGGTAATCGCGATAAAGTTTAAAAACAATAAGCAGAAAGATGCTATCGGTGGGCATTTCTTTTTTTTTTTACGGAGTGAAAACTTCTTTTCCGCAGCACGCACAGATTTTCCGTGGTCTGTGAATTGAGCTCAAGAGTCAAGCTCATGAATGAAATACATTTTGTGTGAACTTGGACCATGTCCATCGAAAACTCCAATGCTGACTTAATTTGCAAACTCCATAGTAGCAAATTTCACAGGGGTCACACTAAATCACCACTAAAATCTATTGCGTAACTGGTATTTTCATTATTTTAAGTGTTTATTAGTTAATAAGAAACACAATTTCCAAAGGGATGTTCGTTTTTTTCTTTTGATCCTTATTTTTTTTATTTTAAGTTTTTAGTGGCCCTTGTGAAATTTGCTACTATGGAGTTATTCGTTTTGCAAATTAAGATTTCTAAATTATACTCTGATTCAATTTCAGTCTGGAAGAAGACGTCGTCTAATTTTTATCCCGGCTAAATGACGGGGAATGGGAACTACGCGGGTAATACCGCGGCACTGGTAGTATTCTATGTTTGCAAGTTGGCGCTAGAGTCTAGCAAAAGTTGATACTGACAAAGCGCGGCAAATTTAAAATATATCAGCATGGCATCCCTAAACTGAAAATCTCGCCCAAAATAAACACATACCAGGTACTACGAAACCTCAAAAACACGCCATTTTGTTGCGTCAAAGATAGGGATACATACACTGATTTTGATTCTACCAAATCTTTCCGGGTAATAATCGCCGAAAATTAATTTCTTAAAAATGAAATTGCACAAGGTTTTCTCTATTAAATAGCGTAATTAATGAATCTATTTACTATGCCAACTAAAGGCTTTGTGTTGCTCTTGAAATAATCACCAACACGTACATACGTCGTACTTATTTTTGATGAATACAATTTTAGAGCACGTACGAATTTTAAAAACTTATTACATATAATGTTTAAATCAGTTTGTTTTAAAAATGCATTTGTACTTAGTATTTTCTGTTTAAAATGTCCCAATTCGTAGGGTAAATACCCGTTGGTAGGAACATTTAAGTGTAGTCATGTCGTAAAAAGTTTGCAAAAAAATCCAGTATCTACTTTCGTTGGCCAGACTCTAGTAATAATAAGCGTTTCATCGGTTAATCAGTATAATAGATGTGAACGAGTCGCTTATCTCTCCCCGCAGTAAGCACACTCGTTCCTCTTGTACATCAACACGTGCGTCGCTCGTTCGTGGTCCCGCCACTTGACGCGGGTATCGAACACCTCACACCAGACACTATAATAGATGTGAGTGTAGTACACACCTCTCCCCGCAGTAAGCACACTTGCTTCTCTTGTGCATCAGCACGTGCGTAGCTCGCTCGTGGTCCCGCCACTTGACGCGGGTATCGAACACATGACACCAGACACTATAATAGAGTGTAGTACACCTCTCCCCGCAGTAAGCACACTTGCTCCTCTTGTGCATCAGCACGTGCGTCGCTCGTTCGTGGTCCCGCCACTTGACGCGGGTATCGAACACATGACACCAGACACTATAATAGAGTGTAGTACACACCTCTCCCCGCAGTAAGCACACTTGCTCCTCTTGTGCATCAGCACGTGCGTCCCTCGTTCGTGGTCCCGCCACTTGACGCGGGTATCGAACACATCACACCAGACATTATAATAGAGTGTAGTACACACCTCTCCCCGCAGTAAGCACACTTGCTCCTCTTGTGCATCAGCACGTGCGTCGCTCGTTCGTGGTCACGCCACTTGACGCGGGTATCGAACACCTTGCGGCAGTACGAGCAGGTGAACTCGCCGGTGTTGTGCCGATACATGTGCGTTTGGAACACTTTCTTGTTCACGAAACCTCGCCCGCAGATTTCGCATACGTGATTCCTGCAACAAAAAAGTGTGTACTTTTGTGATAAGAACGTCAAGGCTGTGGAATACGTTGCCTGAGTGGCTTTTTCCCGATAGTTACAATCTTTGTGTCTTCAAATCGAGAGTGAATCGGTTTCTACTAGGTAAACACGCTCTATCGTTTAACATCAGGCGAGATGGTGGTCAAGTGTAAACCTATAAAAGTTTAAAAAAAACTTCGATGCCTTTGATTTACTTTTTACTAGTTACTTTTTAACACGAGAACTACGCGGGTAAAACCGCGGGGAGCGGCTAGTTTATATTATTAGCAGGATAAGAAAACATACCCTTACCTAAGATGTACATTCATATGCTGCAGCAAAATTTTGAAATTATTATACTGGTTCGAACAAATCAGGCATCTCGGCAAATCTGCGCCAAATTTTAACGGTAATCGGTGTAGAAGTTTCTGGCGTGTGTCGTGGTTATGTGGGCAGTTAGATCGAAGGGTTGGTCGCAGAACTCGCAGAGTGTGCAGCGAAAATTTGTTATAGCCAACTTGTCGACGAACCCTGAGAGAGAAAATTGTCACCAAGCGCTCGCAAATCGACACCCAAACTCGACACTAACTTCTAAATGACTAACTTTAGTAAGTTAGTTGCGTGTTTTTTAAAACCACCTGTGGCAGTGAGCCTCAAGTAGCATTACAATCATCTATTTGATGATTCTATAATTTTTAGTTTAGGCTCGGAATTGTAGATGGCGCTGTACTATCTATCAGTGTAGAACACGCAGACGTTTTGTTTTTTTTAGATATTGTACCTAAGTTAAGTTTTACGAATAAATTGGGTAGCGTAAACATTAGTGATACCATACACTTACCTAAAATGTACATTCATATGCTGCAGCAAAATTTTAAAATTATTATATTGGTTCGAACAAATGACGCATCGCGGCAAGTCTGCGTCAAACTTAAACGGTAATATATGACTCTTGACATCGGTGTAGAAGTTTCTAGCGTGTGTCGTGGTTATGTGGGTAGTTAGATCGTCGAGAGCGTCGAATGGTTGGTCGCAGAGCGTGCAGCGAAGGTCTGTGATGTCCAGCTTGACGACAAACCCTGGGAGGGTTTGGGCTCGCATGAACGTCGACTTGGCAGAGTCATCGTGGCTCTGAAATCATAAAACAATATTTTTTTTATATGTAAAGAATTCTTTAAAATGTTTCTGAATTGGCGAAAATAACGCAAAAAAACAAATTGCCAGTCATACGGACTCCCGATAGAACTAAAAACGAATAACTCAGAGTTTGATAGCTCAATGTGGAAACTACGCGGGTGAAACCGGAGGGCGTGGCCATGAGCATAGCCATCTAGAAATGCGTCAGCAATGAATGAGTCAATGGGAAACGCTTTTCTAGATGGCCGATGGCCATGGTCCCGAGTTTACCCGAAGATTTCTTATCATTCCCGAGCGTGACGCTAGAATTCAATTCACAGCCCACGAAAATCTTGTGTGGCGCGCCAAAAGAAGTTTTCCCTTCAAAAACAGATTTCCCTATTTCTCCTCAAGTTAATTTTGTCCCTCCGTAAATTCCTTCAAATTTCAACCCCCATTTCTAGTGGAGATGTTTCTGCTGGAGGCCGATTTTATAAAGCCCTGTTTGTGTGAGTTGACGAAAATAAACACTAGGGTAATTTTTACATCCAGCCATCCACCTAGCTTACATCCTACGTCTATCACCTGTAGTGTATGTTCCTTAAGCGCGGCTGCCCCCCGTGAACTGTTGAGGGCAGAAGCAGCACATGTACCCCACGCCGCCGTACCGACGGATTGGAGACGCGTTGGAGCACGCCAGAATTGTTCTGGAGACCAGATTTTGAACACATTCAAATAAAATTTTCTGGGCAAAGAAAGAAATTGAGTTCGGGAACCCGTTGGTGCACTCCAGAATGGTCCTGGAAAACAAATATCTATTGAAGATGTATAAATAACTTTCACTAAGAAATTGAGTTACGGCTGGTCTAGTCGAAAAAACTGCGACTACTGATCCACAGCCCCGGGTTCAAATCACACCACTTTATTTTCAACGTCATGCCGATTATTTAAAAACGGCGAAGGAAATCATCGCGAGAAACCCGATATGTACCTAGCATCTTTCAAAGTTTTATCCACCAGCCCGCACTGACCCGGCATGATGGATTGGCCTTGACTCTCTCTTTTCGAGAGAAGGATCTGAGTCCCAGAATTGGGAACATTTAGTGGGATGCTTATGCTTGTTTTTCAGCAGGATGTGACATGATATTATAGTATTGACTGACCCTGCGCGCCTTGCTACGCCACCTGTCGAAAATTGGTTGTACCAACTTGACACTATCTTAGACACATGGTGTCACGGACTTCAGCGCACGTCAACGCAAGCAAAGTAAGCTCTCAACAAGAACAAAATTAAAAAATTGGATTTACCCCCGACTACCTCGGACCTGTACAACATTCTACTAGTCAAGCCTTTTAGACTAGTAGAATACTATACAACTACATATAATATACCTATACACTATGACAAATTTCAAATTCAAGATGGACGCCACCACAAAATAGCGAATTACATTTCTTTTTTAAATTTCTCCCTCAATAGGTATAGGTATCAAATGAAAGGTCTTGCCTAGTAGAGTGTTTGACAAATTACAAATCCGAGATAGTCAAAGTTTTTAATTTTGTTCTTGTGTTTTTATTCTTCCTTAATGCTCCTATTGATAGTAGCGTAATATTATATAATAGTATTATATATAGCTTTTATTATATTGTATAGCTTTCCTCGATAAATGGAACATCCAACATAAAAATAATCTTTCAATTCGGACCAGTAGTTCCCGAGATCCTAGCGCTCAAACCACAGAACAGATATCAGGTTCCTGATATCTGTGGTTCAAATAAACAAATTCTTCAGCTTTATAATATTAGTAAAGAGATAGATGTAACAGGTAACTCACCGTATGTTAAACTGGTGCTTGCTGAGCTCGGCACACTTCTTAAACACGATCCGTACTTTCTCGACCGGCGGCTGCGAGAGCGTAATGAGTTTTTTCTTCCGCGCTTTCAGGCTCTGTGCGGTCTTCGGCGCACGCGCTTCTGTAAAAAAATTGGCAGTGGTAGGAACGATAAAATGATGCCGATAGAAGTGAAAACTTATAACTCAGAATTTAATAGCTCACTTTGGAAGCTACGCGAGTGAAACCGGAGAGCGTGGCCATGACCTTGGCCATCTAGAAACGCTGACCAATTGTAGATCATCATCATCATCATCGTCGTCAGCCCATGTTCGTCCACTGCTGGACATAAGCCTTTCCAATATAGTAATGCTGACGCATTTCTAGACGGCCATGGTCCCGAGTTTAGCCGAAGATTTCTTATCATTTCCGCGTGACGCTAGAATTTAATTCACAGCCCACGAAAAATCGTCTTTGGCGTACCAGAAGAAGTTTTCACTTCAAAAACGATTACATATAAACTGGGTATACTAAACCCCGCCACACGACAGTGATAGATGCGGCTGAAGGACTAGTATCCATGGCCAAGAATTAATTAAAAGACAGTGACAGCAGACAGACAGCAGCAGCTGACTATCTTTTTCGCTCTGGCACAATCGGCGGTCCCGACTTCACCCGAACATTTCTTTCATATCCGAGCGTGACAATGAGCTTCATTCATAGCCCACGAAAAATCCATCTGTGGTGTGCCAAAAGATTTCACTTAAAAAAAATATGCTACTGAATACCTTTTAACATGCTCTAAAGTATTAAAATTAACGTGGTTGTTACACATATTTAATTGGATAACGGGACACTCACGTATATACGGTCGGTCAATCCGACTCGAGTTTCGGCCGCGTCCGGCGGCCTTTTTCAAGGCGAGTGCACACGCGCGGCGGCTGCCCGTTTGGCACTGCCAAACGGGCAGCGGACGCGGCCGAAACTCGAGTCGGATTGACCGACCGTATATACGTGAGTGTCCCGTTATCCAATTAAATATGCTCTAAAGTAAAAAAAATATCGATTTTGCTTTTGCGATTTAAATACCTCGACGTTTCGGCAGCGTTACAGTGGCAGTGGTCACGAGAAGACTGAAAGTTATTGCGGGTCGGTCGCATTGTAAAATGAGGAGATCTCCATCTACCCTCATTTGAGTTGTGGAGATTGGTCCAATCGGATCCATGACCCGGAGGTCCATTCTACCGAATACCATTACAATTACATCTATACTAAATATTAGGTCCTTACATAATAATATGGTCCTTCCATGAAATTGCGCTTTTGTCGAAATTTGATCTCAAATATCTCTTCTTTGGTTAGTCTTAGTTTAAAAAATGTAATTCACAATTTTTGTGGTGGCCATTATGAATTTTAGGGGAAAGGTGTACAAGATGATCCCCTTAAGCGAGAATCGAAGTAAGACATACATATTTCTATGTGGAATAAACAGAATGGCGTTTCCTTCTGTCAAATATAGGTATCTATCTAACTTTTGTCATACTCAGAATATTTAACTTTTTAAGTTTTCATAAAAATATATTTGTTTTTTTAAAATACTACAAAGTAATCATCTTATACACCCCGGTTGATAAGTTGATCTCTGTGGTTGGGGTAAGATGATTCCACTGATCATCTTACCCTTCCTTTTTCTAATTTTATTTAAAAATAAAAAGGTACTTAAATAAAAATGTATTAAAATTATCCGTATTTATTTAGAATAATCTCAGAAATACAACTTAACGTGAGCTACGGTTTATATATTCAACAAAATCAACGGGTACAGTAGGTACACTATACACACAAAACATTAAATCAGAGTGCAGCTGTCATTGATGAATCATTCCAGTCACCTCGAGTGGTTTATATATTTACGCGGCATATTTGACTAAAATCCTGAAAAAAATGTGTTTATATAAATGTGTATTTATGCTATTTTAGTAGTGATATGATTCTTTGCAGTCTGCCTGAAGAAGTACTACACATTTCCCACCACCATTATTCTACCACCAAGCAGTAATGTGCAAACATTGCTGTGTTCCTACCTATATTGTTTTTAAACTTTGGCGATTTGAACACATATTATTTATATGATCTAATTAAATAATTTTCATTCGTGATTAAGTTCTGTTTCATATAAATAATTTTGCTGTGTTCCAGTTTGAAGGGCAATGTTTCCCGTGAAATTAAAGGGCATAGAGATAAAACATCTTATATCTCTGGGTGACGAGCACAGTGCAGTGCTAGGTAATGATTTAGTCTCTTCATGTTCCAATAGCTGCGAGTCACTGTAGGTACTGTTATGGGCAGGCATGTTGCTTACCATCAATCACATGTCCTTCTCGTCTAGTCATTCTATATATACTATTTATAAAAAAAATGTATACAAAAACAACAATCGAAGGCCTTTTCTGTAAACTTAAAAAAATCTGTTTAAAAAAAAACACATACCCAATGTGTAAAAGTTAAGGTACGAGATGATCCCCCGGATCATCTTGTACATAAGGAAGGGAATCATCTTACCCCAAAGTTAACTTTTTTACTAAATGTCGAATAACGTTACATATACCAACGTGACTAGTTTGAAATGGCCTAAAAACCAAAATTAAGGATATTAGAAAGCCACAAACACAACAGTTTTTGTATTTAACAGTACTGAATAAAAGTATCATAAGGTTAAAGTTAATCTTACCTTAGATAAAATGACCATAATTTATATTTTGCTACGTAAAAACGTCCAAGCCGCTCACTCCGCCATTGCCATTGAACTGAGGTGAGGGGGCATGCGGGGTTACGTTTTGCCAAAGAAATAAAGTAGATGTCGTTAGCCGTTTGCTTGCAATCTAAAGGGATCATCTTACCCGTTGGGATCAACTTGTACACCTTTCCCCTAAATTTATTATAGTATATGTATTATATAGTATTCTATTAATCAAGCCCTTTAAATTGATACCCATATTAAGGGTAAGAGGTTGTGAAAAATATTTTATCCACTATTTTAAATACAAATTTGGAGTAATTAGTTTCAAATTCAAAAAACCGCATCGAATTCGGTCCATCCGTTTCAGAGCTACGGTGCCATGACAGACACACACCCAGACAGACAGACATCGACGTCAAACTTATAACACCACTCTTTTTGGTCAAGGGTTAAAGATTCAATCTAATTAGTATTTACATTCCATGCCTAGCCCGATCTAAATTTCGCAAAAATGTTGGCCTGCCTTATAGAAACGGTTGCCAGTTGCCTCAGATGGCTTTTACTGCTGAAAGCAAAGCGTAGGCTGGGTGAAATTCCCTAGAACTGGGATGATGACTGGGTTAAAAACATACCATTCTAATTCATCCGTCAGATAGATGGAAAAATTGGCCTCGCTATCTTTTGTTTTTATCTTCGTCATTTTTGTCAAAAAAAACGTGTACCTACACTATTTTTTGGATGATCTAATTCACGGACTAATTCGTTTTTTTTCATGCCTATTTTAGCCAACCTAAATTTACCTCATTAGAGATATTGTAGGTACGAGTGATGTGATGTGGGGTAAACTATAAAAAAACAACAAATTGCTCAAGTCTACATTTATTGTAAAATTCTTACTTAATACCTACTAAAATATATGTTTCGCTGACGTAGATAAACATAATACACTAGGTAATTCACAAAATATTGATCATTAAACACGAATAAAAAATGCAAAAAAGCATATAATTGATCTGTTACATTTGTAAGTATATCCAATAGCTACCTAATGTAGGAAAATAATCTTAATAGAGTATAAATTGAAAATGATTTTCTTATACAAGTACCTACTTGCATATGCTGGCCATCGGATACTGGGTACTTATTGAAGCCTTCCAAAAATGGTTTTTAATAAAATCGGTTTACGGACGATAATTTTACGTGAAAACGACACTCTTGTGCGAAAAAGACTTCAAAATCTTGAACATCGTTTATTGCCCGTGTTACTACCAACGAGTCCAGTAGTACGACGGGTAATTTATTTTTGCCCATTGTACTACTACAACCATTTTCAGATAGGTACCTCTTTTAATTAAAAGATGGTAGAGGAGAAAAGAACATTAATGGAAACAATAGAAAACAGAAGAGGGATGATGTTGGGACATCTGATACGACACGACAACTTCATTAGAACAATAATTGAAGGTAAATTAGAAAGGAGGAGGAAGAGAGGTAGACCTAGGAGAAGTTACACGAACCAATTGAAGGAGAAGATAAAAATGTAGTGTCGTATCAGGAAGTCAAGGAGAAGGCGGAGTGTAGAAGTACATGGAAGAAACTCCACCGACAAGAGCGTCGCTCTTAAATTATGAATGAACCTCTTTTAATTAAACAACAAAATGACATCATTACTTGTGCCTCGTTAGATTTAACACTGATCTTGTCACTCCAGACAATGCAATATGAACATCGCCGAAAAATTGCTAGCCTATCGGTTTTTTTATCGGATACACTTCGGAGAGTGTGCGATTGATTTACATGATCAACCTTGCCCTTTTTCTATCGGAATGCTCGTAGCTCGAAAAAGCGACATCGTTTCATGGTTGATGTTCCAAAGACACGAACGAAGCGATTTGACTCTACTTTTGTGATAAGAACGAACACATGCTGTCAAGGACTTGGGCACACGTCTGCGCGCGCAACGAAAGCTCTCAAAAAGGAATATTTTTCCCGTTTTTTACTTTTGTTACATTCATTATTAACGTTCCTCTCCTATTGATAGTAGCGTAGTGTTATAATAGCCTATAGCGTCCTCGATAAATGGGCTAACCGACAAAAAATAGATAATGTTTCAATTCGGACCCGATTCCCGAGATCCTAGCGTTCAGACAAACACACAAACTCTTCAGCTTTCTAATATTAGTAGGTATAGTACATCTATACCTACTAGGTAATATTATTTAGAAGTGAAAACTTTTGTCGCGCCACAGACAGATTTTTCGTGGACTGTGAATTTAATTCTAGCACCACGCTAGGGAATGATAAAAAATCACTGGATATACTCGGGACCATGGCCATGACCACGCCCTCCGGTTTCGCCCGCGTAGTTTCCACAGTAAGCGATCAAATTCTGAGTTATAAGTTTTCACTTCTGTCGGCAGTTCCTATGACTACTTTTTAACGAAGACACACATACAAGACTTCACACAACTAACATTTAATAATTAAACCTACGTTATAGTTTCACAGATCTGTGATCCACGTGCGAATACGCAACGAAAAAGGTAACGACTGGGCTAAAAAGTAGCCTATGTGCTAGTCCAGAGTCCAGACTATAATATAATAATTACTACAAATTTCAATACAATCCGTTCGGACATTCCGACGAGATGGAGCAACAGAAGACATTGACATTTATGATATTAGTAGAATATTCATAATATTATTGCTTATTTATTATTGCTTAGCGTAGCTGATCCAGCAAACGTGACTTACATACACTCTAGTCAAACAGGTGATATTAAGAGCGAGATTACCTACTAGATACGAATTGTATATATCTACGAGTACCAGAGATGAAACGTATATCCGGTAACTATCCGGTATCCGGCCGGAAACCAGATGGAACGTAAAATCCAAAAAAAAATATTATACAAATAAGCGGTGTCCATTGTAGTATGAGTTATAATCGATTTTCAGAAATGTTTGTTTTATCAATTGTCAGAATTTGCATATAGACATACATGGCATAGAGACATACATTTCGCGTATTTTCGAGTATCAAATTTTACGTTTTTTAAAGTTCTTTAGGTAAAACCGCGTCACACAGCTAGTATGTACATTTAGTCGATGTCTGATGTTTTTAACAAATTTATATTATTCAGACTCGAAAGCTGTAAATACGTATTACAGTTCTAAAAGACAGTAGGATTCCTTCACCAGGGTTTGAAGATTGAAGGTCGAAATTTACGATAAGTGAAAAAACAATGGTATAAACAAACGAACTGAGAAACAGGCACAAACTGATACGCGTGATGACACTCGAACGCCACCCGAATAGGTCCGATTAAAGAGCCGAATGTCCGGTAGCCGGATATTCGGCGCTCCAGCCTCGTAGTTTGCCGAATATCCGGTATCCGGTCCATTCGCTATCCAGTTCATCTCTAATGTTAGTTATTTTAATGTGGCATTTTTTACACTAGCTGCATCCGGGTACGAAACCCGCGCCTTGTCTAAACTATTACAAGAGATTTCATAATTTAAAGCTCTGAACTTCAAAAATGACGAAAATTTCACACAATCTTTCATCCCCTTTTTCAAGCCGTCACCACAGTTTTTCGCATTAAACATTGCTAATGTCCTATGTCAGGCTATCTCTGTGCTACATTACAGTAGCATAGGCGGTAAAGCGTAACAGAGTTATTTTCGGATTGAGTACGGATTTTACGATAAAACTACAGATCGTGAACAGCTTTCTTATGCTCGATCATCTTGCTCCGAATCACAAAGCTAGTATCGCAAAATTCGCACACATAATTCCTGTAATGCTGGGACATGTGTTCCTGTATTCCTTCAAATTCCACCTCTGTCCCACAGACGCTACAAGTCAGTTTCTCATTCACAACCCTCAACGGCATTATCTGATTCTTGATCACCAGATGCATGTTCTCATCGTGGTCCGTCTTCAAATGTTCCATCAGAACCTCCAGGCTTATCATCTCGAGCTGACACACAGTGCATTGTAACGACGTTATGTCCAAGTAAACTATATGTTTCGACAGCGAAGCGTAGTGTATCTTCAAGAAATCTGGCTTCTTCTTCTTGTGTGATTTCGATGTTAGCGTATGGAATTTCAAATCTGTTAGCTTTTCGAACTGCTGTTTGCAGTAGCTGCACTGATATCCGCCGTTATCCCTCGCACGGATCGGAGTTGCATTTGAGCAGTTTAAAACATTCTTGATGTTTTCTAAATGCCATTCTATTTCTGTAACCGGACGCTTCCTCACTTTATCCTCGCTGGTATCTCTCGGTCTTGGAGTTTTGCGTTTAGTTTTTGGTTTGACTGATGTCTTGCGTTTCTCGCGTTTAGGTTTCGGCTCTTCTTCAGGCATGGGTAAAGGAATAGGTACCAACGGTTCGTGATCAATACCATCGTCGAACACAATGTCATCTATGATGTTCTCTTTATGTTTCTCGGCCTTCTTTGGTTTTTCGGCGCCACTGTTATACGAAGATTTCTTTTTAGCGTCGGCTGGAAGTATCGAAATGAATGAAGTGAAATTTACTCTCCTGTCGAGAGTGATCCTGTTCTCTTCAACGAAAATGAGGGGAGTGTCGCTTTCGTCGCTGCTGCTGTGTCGAGAACCTGGAATAAATGGGAGGAATAAGAACTACGTTTTACGGAAAATATCTTACAAAAATTGTTCCTTATTGTTTTGTTGATTTGTAGCTTAAATCTAAATTAATCAATGAAAATATAAATAAGATACTATAATAAGACATTACAAATACAGAAGATGAGTTACTAACATTTCCACTTTGCATCAGAAAGGGAGGATACTTTTGACTGTTGATTGTTATACTATCTTGACGTCACAGCTGAGCCGACTTTGATTTGACTTTGAATAACGATTTGGGTATAATTTTGATTTTTTATAAAGTTATTGTTAAGTACTATGTAGCTAGATATATAATTTTGGATCCTTTCAGTTTTTGTATCTGTTACGGTAAAACTGTAAAATCCGCCAAATTGTAATCTATGGACATTAGATTACAAACTCGCCTAACCTACCGTAAGATTACTCACTTATCTCATAATTTGTATTTGACCATAAAGAGTTTAGAACTGCACTGTCCTGAAATTTGACCAGAATTATTGTCATTAAGACCTGATTATATGTAGATTCCTTCAAAAAATTTACTACCTAGTTACTAAATTGTTAACTATTATGTGAGTGTTATTTATTTTTTTAACTATAATAGGTTTGCACTTGACCACCATCTCGCCTGATGTTAAGCGATGATGAGATCTACGATGGAGCGTGCTTACCTAGAAGAAACCGATTCACTCTCGATTTGAAGACACCAAGATTGTAACCATCGGGGAAAACCCACTCAGGCAACGCATTCCACAACCTAGGCGTTCTTATCACAAACGTGGAGTCAAACCTCTTCGTTCGCGTTTTTGGAACATCAACCATGAAACGATGTCGCCCTTTTGTGGAACGAGAAGTCCGATAGAAGAAAGGGCAAGGTGGTATTAGATCATGCAGATCAGTTGCACACTCTCCGAAGTGTATCCGATAAAAAACCCGATAAGCTAGCGATTTTGCGGCGATGATCAAGACTTATTATTGTATTGTATTATCAAATGTTATTGGTCCAGTCCAAAGATTTCGAATTTTTTGTACAGTCTTTGATCCAGTCAATAAATTTTTTGAAGCTAGTCAAAACAATTTTTAGAGTGTTTACTACTTTTGGCGCGCCTCGACAGATTTTTCATGGAATTCAATTCACAGGAATTTAATTCTAGCGTCACGCTCGGATATGATAAGAAATCTTCGGGTAAATTCGGAAGCACGGCCATTGGCCATCTAGAAATGCGTCAGCCAATGGGAAATGCTGACAGGGCGTGGCCTGGCAATGTACATAATAATATCCTAATCCTAGTATCTTTCGAAGTCATGTGTCATCCGCCAACCCGTGGGATTCCAAACTGGGCCAGCGTGGTGGAATATTGGCCTTAACTCTCTCCTTTGCGAGAAAAGGCCCGAGTCCCAGCAGTGGGAACATTTAGTGGTCTGTTAATGTTGTACCTTCATAATAAAATAACAAGAACAAAATTAAAAATTTTGATTAACCCCCGACTACCTCGGATTTGTTATTTGTATAACATTCTACTAGTCAAGCCCTTTCATTTGACAACTCCGTCAATATGGGTATATTGACGGAGTTGTGAAAAAATATATATTTCTCCATTTTGTGGTAGCCGCCATCTTGGATTTGAAATGTGTCATAGTGCATAGTAGTCTACTAGTCAAGCCCTTTCATTTGATATCCATATTGTGATAGTAGTGAAAAAAATTAATGTAATTCACCATTTTGTGGTGGCGGCCATCTTGGATTTGAAATTTGTCATAGTGTATAGTATTCTACTAGTCAAGCCCTTTTATTTGATACCCATATTGGGGTAGGTTGTGAAGAAATATATTGTCCGCCATTTTGTGGAGGCGGCCATCTTGAATCGATATTTACCAAACATAGCTAAAATCATCCGCACGGTAATTAACATTCAAATTTAAAAAACCGCATCGAAATCGGCCCATCCGTTTGAGCTCTACGGTGACACAGACAGACACACACACAGACAGACAGACAGACATCGACGTCAAACTTATAACACCCCTTTTTTAGTCGGGGGTTAAAAACACAAAATAATGTCTATAAGAACTAAATTAGAGATGTAAAGTGGCCTTGTCAATTAGATGAAACTGTATCTATTGTTTTGGATTAAGTCAGTAAATTTTTGATTACATCTATATATGAATATAAAAAATGAATGTTTGTCTGTATGTCCTTTATAGAATCGTAAACTATGCAATGACAATGGGGCTCTAGCATTTTGGGCACGATTCCTGCTGGCACCGGTCTTCTAGAATAAATTTATGTATATTTTGCAAATAAATATATTTAGTAGGTCCTCCTTCCTTCTACGGATAATTAGTTTGGTAGTTGGATATAAACGTTAGCAAGTGTTTTCTAATAATTAAAAAAAAAGAAGTGTGGCACTCGGGGACTGCTGCGGTAAAGCTATTGCATGTTGCGTGCATTTTTATCAACATAAGCAATAGGGATGTTAAATTTTTTTCGAAATTGCTTTTATTTTGGAGAGTGACATTTGTTTACTTCCATAAAAAATATCACGGGAAATCCATTAAGTTGGCAACACTGCCAAGAGCATTTAGTCTGTAAAGCTAATACAAATAAGATTCAAAGTCGAATGACCGAGTGGGGAGGACGGCGTTACGGTCTTCCATCCCTCTTTCTTGTGAACATAAGAAAGAGATGCACGATCACTAAAATTCGGTCCCCAGGCCCGCGATAAAAGCTATGCAATAGCTTAAATAAATATATGTGTATTGATGGACAGGGACAAACACTTTGTTCTTATATTTTAAACATAGGTACATTATAATTCATTGATCATGACTTTGCAACTTTGCTAAGATAGCAAAGTTGCTGTAGTTACCGAAGTTGCTGTGCAAGTTTCTCAGTTGGTACGACCTATTCTCGACACGTGGCGTAACAACGGGCGCTGTTGTTAGTTGTCAATGTTTTGACGTGACGTCTTATAAATTGGTTTGCCGGGTGACACTTCAAGAAACTGCGTTACGCTCCGCTCACGTTATGCGCTCACGAGAGCGAGTGAGAGGCACGCGTCCCTTCCACTCGGGCATGGTTAGCCCGCCTAAGAGCGAGAGAGACAGACATAAAAAGTGAAAGGCACGCAACCAATTACAGGCAACCAATTTTTTTTCTGATACGTCATTATTTCCTTTTAGTTACTAGAAGCTATGGTAGCCTTGTAGCCAGAACGTAGCAGCCGTGGTGGCTTAATGGCAAGGCGGTCAGGTTTCAAAGTAGCGAGGTGGTGGCTTCGAATCCCGACTCCACCTCATCAGCATTTTATTAAATGAACAAGTTTATCGTCATCCAGGGACGAACATTACAGGGATACATTGCGGAACAGCAGAAGAAAGACGCCGTTCGAGGACATGCGTTATCCGCCAACCCACAGTTGGGTAGTGTGGTAGATTATGGCCTTGAGTCTCTTCTGAGAGAAGGTCTTGAATCCCAACAGTGGCAACATAATATAGTGGGAAGAAAACCATGACAAATTATCGTACATAGTTATTTATTCAATAAAATATGTTACATCACTAATATGTACAAAATCAAACTGGTAGATAATATAATATAGTACATAAATCGGCGCCTCTTTAGAATTGAAGTGGCTTAGTCAAATATTTTACGTCAGTTTAAAAATTTAGAAGTTACGGCTGTTCTAGCAAGTTACAGCTGGTCTAGTCGGGAGAACGGCGACTACTGATCCGAAGACCTCGGGTACAAAACCACTCGCACCACTGTTTTTTTAAGTCATGTGCGTAATGTAAAGTAATGTGCGCTAACTTAAAACGGCGAAGAAAACATCGCGAAGAAACAGTACCTAGAATCTTTCGCAGTCATGTGTCATCGACCAACCCGCATTGGGCCACCGTGGTGGATCTTGACCTGGACTCTCTCCTTGCGAGAGAAGGACTGAGTCGCAGCAGTGGGAACATTCAGTGGGCCCTTGAGGGGATTGAGAGGTAAGAATCTAAGAATAGAATATGAAACACTTTCAGAATTCAGCCAAAATCAAAATTACTCGATCCTATGAACCTGTTTCATGTGGTCCCTCAATAAATAAGGATATATAAAAGAGTGATGACAAATTTCGCATTTCACTTTTTTTCTCCTCCAAGTGATTTCTGGCGTGGTTCGCCATACTCTTCTTCGTTTTAAACACCCTGGTACAACCGAAGCACTGAAACGTTGGGCCACCGTGCAACGCCAAATGGTTCTTCAGGGTAGTGCAATCGGCAAATCGTTTGCCACAGTGGTCACAGACAAATCTCCTCTCCAGCAAATGCACTCTTTGCGCGTGCCTGGTCACATACATTGGCTTATCGAAGACTTTGCCACAAGCACGGCATTCGAATTTCTTCGCTTCAGGTTTTAAATTTGGATGTGTGCTCATATGCACGACCAATGCTACTTTCGACTCGCACTGCAAATCGCAAACGGAGCATGTGAATGTTCTCAATTCCGAATGTCGCAATGCCATGTGTTTCTTTACTTGGGACTTGTAGAGGTCTCGGCCGCAAACTGTGCATTTCGTCCAAGGATCGTTCAAGTGATCCTGATGCATATGATGCTTCAAATGCGAATACCGATGGAATGATTCCTCGCACATTAAACATTTGTGCTTCCCTTTCAACGTGTGCGTAAAGATGTGTCGTTTCATTGTTTCTTTACATTTGAATCTTGTTGCGCAAATGTCGCACTGGAATGGCCTCGTCTCCGAATGAATCCGCAAATGCTGCTGCAGAATCTGGCGCGTGTAAAAACTCCTATCACACAAATCACATTTGTAATGCTTAACTTCTTGTAAATGCACTCTCTTTACGTGAGCGATCAACAAACTCTTCGTATCGTAAATTCTTTTGCATTTTCCACATTTGTAATTGTGTTTTCCTTCATGTTTGTTGTTTACGTGTTCTCTTAATCTTTCGTCGGAATTTAATCGTTCCTTGCAATAAGTACATTCATGTGTATTTAAATCGAAGCCTGTGTGTATTAATAACTCGTGTTGTTTATACTTAGTGTACTTTTCGAATACTTCATCGCAAAGCGGACATTTGACTTCTCCGATAGTTAGATCCTGTCCCTCAGCGTGGGCTACCAACATCCTATAGTTTATAAAACTAGCATTACAATCTTGGCAAACGTAGTTTTTATAATGCTCATTCATATGGTCCAACAAGAATTTGAAATTAGTAAATTCGTTCCCACAATAGACGCAGCATAAAGCGTCCGAGTCAAATTTAAAAGAAACTATCTGATTTTTAATATCCGTGTTGAGTACAATGTCATGTGATTGCAGATGTACGATTAGTTCTTCCACATTCTTAATATTTGTGTTGCAAATTTTACAAATCAGATCTGTGATGTCTAGTTTAACTACGTACGTGAAGATTGAAGTGGATTTCTCTTTAAACGTATCTATGTCATCAGCGTGTGTCGTGATTGTGTGGATCTTTAAGTCTGTAGCCATTTTGAAAAAGTTTTCGCAGAAGCAGCACGCAAAACCATCGTCCACATGATAAACTCCAAACGGAGTAGCATTAGACTTCTTCATGATCGTTCTAACATTGAATCTGTGTTTGCTCAATTCCCTCTCGTGGTCCACAACAGGCTCACGCGGTTGTTTGCAATATATCTTGTGTTTCTTCAATAAATCCACAACCATTGGTTCAGTTTTGACATATCTTCTTTTAACTTTCTTAATTACGACATCGTGTATTCTCTTTGTTCCTGGAACCATTTTAACTTTTTCTTTCTTCTCTTTCTTTATTTTCCCTTCCTTTTTCTGGTTTAACTTTGTTACAGTGATTCCCCAGTCACGGTTCCCAGGTTCGAGTTTGACGAGACTTTCCAAATCTATAAAGAAAGAAAACAACGATTGGTTTTTCCTCAAATGAACGGACGTTTGTCTAAATACAAACACACAGATCTAAAATTTGAAGAATACAAACTGTGACCGTTAATTTCTAACTTGTTAAGGCATGAATCTTTCATTAGCTTCTTTTTGAATTGAAGTTTGTTTTTAAATCATCTCTATATATAAAAATCTTATGTTGGTTTGTGTACGCTTCAAAAACTCAAAAAGTTCTGCACCGATCGAGCGGAAATTTTACAATGATATATAATCCGCATCAAGCATTGTTTTTATCTAATTTTTGCATCACAATGTGCTACATAAGCGTGGCAGGGTACAGCTAGTATCTTATATAATCATATATTCTATCGAAAATATAAATATTTTCGCTAGCTATTTATCACTTGCAGTAGCTTTGATGGCCCAATATGAAGGTTTGTCACAAATGTATAATTTTAAGCGAGACGTTAGCAAGCAGCCCACTTTTATGTTACTATTGCTGGGTCTCTCTGATTTATCGCCCACGTCAAATTAGGGTCACAATCCACCATGCCGGTCAAGTGACGTGATAGCGTATATAGCCTTGACGATAGTTTAAATCAAAATGTAGTTTCCCGGCAACAAACTTGCATTACGCCATCCTTAAAGAATAAGCAAGTTGCAAGCAACATGTCATTCAAAATTTGCGTCAATTTTACGCAAAAACTTAAATGAACTTGCTTCAAAGTGACCATAGACTCCAAATATCCTACCTAAATTAGCAAAGATAGCAGCAATATGAATGATTTTGAAGAAAAACAAATTTTTAGGCGCTTTGCGCGTTTTTTGAGATGGCAAGAAAATCAAATATAGTCGCGACACCGTTTCGATGTCCGTCACCTCTGCGTACATGTAAATTGTATATACTAGTAACGACCCGCGTTTTCACCCATGTATCTCGTCCATCCATGTATGTACCAAATTTTATCTTCCCTTCAGAAACTTTTGCGTGAAAGAGAAACAAATATCCATCCATCCATCCTCACACACTCTTTATAGAATGGAGGGACGAGACGAGCAGGCCATGTGCCTGGTGGTAAGCAATATGCCTGCCACATAACAGCACAGTGCCCATACATCTCTTGGAATATGAAGAGTCCGAATCATTACCTAGCACTGGACTGCGCTCGTCACCTGGAGATATAGGATGTTTTATCTCGTAGCCCAGTAATTTCTCTGGAAACGTTGCCCTTCAAACCGGAACACAATAATGTAACAGAATAACTGGCAAAGGTGTGATACTTCCCCAGGCGGACTCTGCAAAGAGCCCTACCACTACTGTTATGTACAACTACTTCCTCATACTCGATACTTATTAGCATGATAAGTAAGATATTACGTACCTACCTATGTAGCGCGTGCTTCAGACGCACGTATAGCTCGTCATGACACTCTATTTCACAAAAATAAATAATAATACAACGTTTATGTACAAGAAAAAATTGTTTTATTCATATGAATACACATAAATTATTTATAATACAACAACTAGCTTAACGGCAAACTTATGTATAATTTATTCTTCTAAAGGAGCGTCAAGTACTACGTTAGTATTTTTAAAAGATTGTTAATACCTCCCTTCCCCTTTTCAACGCACCGAAACGTTTTACACCTTCCCCCCCCCCCTCCCTCTTTCCAAACAATACGTAGATTTCGCGGCACTACTCAAGACCTAAATGATTGGCGCCATTGTCGAATTCTCCAATGATTAAGGATGAACGTTAATCCTAAAGTTACATAGTTCCACAATTCCGCCATCGGACTTCATTGGTGGCGAGGACTATAATATCCAAGTTACCTACCACTTTTACCTAAAAGTCACCACAATAAATTGGAGATTTTAATTCCCTAGTTTTTAAAATGAACACTTCTTTTGAGCACACCACACACATGTTTCGTAGGCTGTGAATGAGCTCACGTCGCCATGCTCGTTTATGAAAGAAATCTTCGTATGAAATCAGGTCCATGGTCGTTTAGAATCTAGATGGCCATGGCGTGTTACCATGGTTACACATTTACACATCTAGTCTAGATGGGCATGCTTGGAAGACTTATCTAGACGACCATGCTATGAAGATTTATTCTAGCCTGGGAGCACCCTCCGGTTTCACGCGCGTAGTTTCCAAAGCAAGTTATCATATTCTGAGTTCTAAGTTTTCACTTCTATAGCTCCTATTACTGTCAATTTTTTTTTAATAAGACATTATTTTTTCTTCGAAAAACAAAATCCGACTTCAATTTAAATGATACTCAGGTTCTAAATTTAATATTTTTTTGTGAAATCAACTGAACACATTCTAATGAAACAGTGAGGTGATACGAATACGTCGTCGAGGTAAGATTTTTTTGGATTTTTGTTGATACTTCAAAAACCCTCACACCGATTTCGATAAAATGTATATGGGACCTCTGAACTATGATCTACCAAACAAAAAAAGAAACATCAAAATTGATTCATAATTAGCGGAGCTATCGCGTGACATAATATATGAGTACATACAAAGAAAAATAATTACCTTCTTTAATGAAATCGCTTAAAAATTACCCATCTAATAATGTTTTTTAATTCGTCAATCAACCTTTGTGAACTCAATATTAGTCTAAACAACGGTTTTTCCTTTTTTTTTTGTGTACTCAACCGTTTTTCTAATATAACTCACCCCAACGTTTTACAAGAAACCCCCTTCCCGCCAAAACTTTACCTTCTTTAATGAAATCGCTTAAAAATTACCCATCTAATAATGTTATTTAATTTGTCAATCAACCTTTGTGAACTCAATATTAGTCTAAATAACGGTTTTTTCGTTTTTTTTTTGTGTACTCAACCGTTTTTCTAATTTAACCCCAACGTTTTACAAGAAACCCCCTTCCCGCCAAAACTGCGTTACGTAATACTTGAACGTCTCCTGATTTTGCTAATCGAAATTATTATATCAACAATTTATTTCCGATACATAATAATAATTATTTAGACGGAAGATATATTAAGTACCTACTTACATAGTTATACATACTTTAGTTTAGTTCAACAACAAACGCAGTATATTGTTTTTTATTTAGATAGGATATTGGCACGATATTTTTAATTAATTTTCTGACGATTAATTGAATTTAGAGATTATTTTGACGTGACAACGTCTTATAAATTGGTTTGCCGGGTGACACTTCAAGAAACTGCGTTACGCTCCGCTCACGTTATGCGCTCACAACGAGAGCGAGTGAGAGGCACGCGTCCCTTCCACTCGGGCATGGTTGGCCCGCCTAAGAGCGAGAGAGACAGACATAAAAAGTGAAAGGCACGCGTCCCTTCCGTAAAATTATTTTACCACTCAAAGTCGTTGTCACGTAAAACTTTCGCCCGTATACCGACTTTACAGGCAACCAATTTTTTTTCTCAAGATATTAATATGATTTAGAAAATTAATTTGGTTTCTATCCCCGTTGTAAAAACAACGGGGTGTTAAAAGTTTGACGTGAAGTGTTAAGTTTGTGGTGGCAGCCATCTTAGATTTGAAATTTGTTATTGTGTATTGTGTTCTACCAAAGAGTTTACATATGCTACGTACAGAATTGGCACAACCGTTTTACACGGAAAGCACGGGTAGCATCTTTCTTGCCTTGTCGTTCTTGTGGAAGTATCATACTTTTGTCGCGGCACATCACTCTGTTGCCATAGAAAGTATGCATGTCATCTGCTTACGATTGACACAAAGGAACCGTGCGGAAAATCTAACTCTATACTTAGTATATGTATTCCTTTGTGCTCCTTGTATCCTACAAATGTCTACTAGTTCGGCGTGTCTGTGTGTGTCTGTGGCATCGTAGATGACGAATGGATGAATAGATTGTTTCATTAACCCCCGACCAAAAAAGGGGTGTTATAAGTTTGACGTCGATGTCTGTCTTTGTGTGTGTCTGTCTGTGGCACCGTAGAGCTCAAACGGATGGGCCGATTTCGATGCGGTTTTTTTATTTGAAAGTTAATATCCTTACGGATATTCTTAGCTATGTTTGGTTAATATCGATTCAAGATGGTCGCCTCCACAAAATGGCGGACAAAATATTTCTTTACAACCTACATCAATATGGGTATCAAATGAAAGGGCTTGACTAATAGAATACTATACACTATAAAAAAATCTAATCCAAGATGGCAGCCACCACAAAATGGCGAACTATATTATTTTTTTCACTACTACCTCAATATGGGTATCAAACGAAAGGGTTTGACTAGTAGAATACATTGATTTTAACAAATTTCAAATCCAAGATGGCTGCTTCCACAAAATGGCGAAATACATTTATTTTTCCACAACTCCCTTAATATGGGTGTCAAATGACAGGGCTTGACTAGTAGAATGTTGTACAGATAACAAATCTAAGGTAGTCGGGGGGTTAATCAAAATTTTTAATTTTGTTCTTGTTTTTGTTACCAATACCAATATATGCAAACCATGCGCCTAATATAAATGCAACAAAACAGTACAGCGCCACGCAAATATTTGACAACGCAGAGTCCATATCACTACCTAATACTACACTGCTCTCACTATCCAGATGAGTTATTCCTATTATTATTTAATTGCCATTCAAACCACAAAACAGTAAAGTTGTTTCCACATCACTGTTCGACGGTAGAGCAAATGGGGAAATAGTGGTACTTCTTTACCAGCCGAACTGTGCAAAGAGTCTTTCTACTAAAGTTTATACTATACTAGTGGCCCGTTCCGGCTTCGCTCGGACATTGTCAAATAATCGGAATAAAAACTATCCTATCTTTCAAGTTGGATCAAACTGCACATGGTGTGTAAGTTTTATTGAAATCGGTTCAGTGGTTTAGGAGTCCATTGAGGACAAACTTTGTGACACGAGATTTATATATATTAAGATTTACGTCTTGGCAAACTGAACTTTTTCTATGTACAGAGAAACAGTAAAACTAACTTCAACTTCAACTCTTGGTTAGTGACTGCAGATAGCGCGAGAGTTGCAGAGCTCAGGAATGTCATATCTATGATAGTTGTCAAAGACAGCACACCACTACACTGCAGGCGCGAGAGGCGGCGTGCGGGCGGCGGGGGGAGATGCTCCCGCGCTCTTTATCTCAGACCCCGACTGCATTCAACTCGCGCGCTATCTGTATCTACAAATTATGTCTAGCTGCATTGTTTTTTATGTAAACAAATTTTAAAATAGAATTAGATCAATTTTTCATATTTGAGATTCGAATTTAGCCTTTATTTTGCACAAAAAGTATCTGGCAACATCCATTTTAAACCGACAGATTATCCATCCCCTAACATTTCACTATCTATACACATTAAAATGTATGTTTGTCCGTATGTCCTTTATATAATCGTAAACTATGCATTTGATCACGTGATGATCTGTAGCAAAGTTGTTGTGAATGAGCCAAAGAATGTTCCGAGTTGATATGACCAATTTTCGACAGATGGCGTAGCAACGCCGCCCCGGGGAAAGCTAGGAAGAGGTTAAAAATTAAAAAAGTATGTTACGATCACTCATATTTAGTGGTCTTCACAGTTGGCCGTTTTTAAAACAAAAAACATCCAAGTAAGTTTCTGTTGAGAATTTTACAAAGTTATGATAAATTTGTATTTCACTAATTTTATTGCACACAATTGCTACATAAATGTATCGTTTTACATCTGTTGATGTGTGACTGCGTTTTATATTATTTTTAAATTATTATAATAATACTATTATGTATGTCAGCAACAGAACTAGTCATATTAATGACCTTTCCTCCTCTTCTTTCTTTTTATTCTTCTTCTTGCGCTTTCTGCGTTTTATCTCCTTTTTTTTCTTCATTTCTGTTGATTTCTCACATTAATCTCATATACGTATTTTTTCTTTTGTAAAACAAAAGAAAACATATTAATACAAATATTTTTATCGCACTAATCTGTTTTAATTAGTTCGTAATTAGTTATTTTAGTCGTCTCGCCTATTACAGCATTTTACATCTTATTTTGAATAAAACTAATCAAATGATCTTTCTTTTTTTTCTTCTTCTTTTACTATCTGCACTTTCTCTTTTTAGAGTTTCTTTTTTTTATTTCCTCCTTGATTTCTGTTCTCACGTTAATCTCAAAGCTTTTTACTCTTAAATCTATTTCATGTTTTGCGCTTGGGTTTTCGATTCTGGGATCCATATATACCCTATTTATAGAAAATTCTTAAAAGAAAAAGGTCCTGGGTTCGACAGCAGGCGGACGCTCATTCACCGGTGCATTAACAGTAATGGATCGACTAGTTTTATCATTCGAATGCGTCCGCATATGCTGACGAAGCGTCTTCTTCAATCGGAACGCTTTACAGCAAATCTCACAAAGGAATTCTCTCACATCCGTATGAGTCACCATATGATTATCCCTCTCCGCTTTCGAGAAAAACCCTCATATCACAGTTTTCGCATTCAAACCGCCTTTCCATAAGATGGTCTCTTCGCTTGTGAGCCCAGAGAGTCACTTTATTCGTAAACTGTCTGTCACAAGTCGGACATTTGAACTCGTATTTAGCTCCATGAACAGCTTTCATATGGTCCTTCTTAAGCTTGACCGATGCGAATTTTTCGCCACACTGGAAGCATTTGAACCTGAAACCTGTGTGGAACTTCTCGTGTTGTCTCACTTTGTTTTGCGTTTCAAAGACTTTATCACAGGATCTGCATTTGTATTCTCCTATCGTGTGCACGGTAGCATGTCTCGCCAACATCCCATGGCTGACGAAACCGGCTGCACAAACTTCGCATATAAAGTTTCGGTAATGCTGATTCATATGTTCCAGCAAAGGTTTGAATGTAGTATACTCTATTGGACAGAACATACATTTGATAGCATCGCCTGCCAACTTGAAACATACTATCTGATGCTTTATGTCCGTAAACAGGTTTTTTTCGTGGCTCTGATTTAGATGGCCGATCAGTTCCTCGACAGTGTTAAATTCCGCTTTACAAACGGTGCAGTTCAGAGCAGTTATGTCTAGTTTGACGATGAATTTGGACAGAGATTTCGTTTGCATAAATTTGACCCGGTCTTTGTTATGCTTTTCTATCGTGTGAGATTTTAAATCAGCCGCTTTGTGGAAGAATTCTTTACAGAAGCCGCAAGCGAAGCCCGTGCCAGCGTAATGCGCTCGAATGGGGGTCGCATTCGAATACTGGAGTATCATCCTAATGTTATATCGGTGCTTGTGCAGTTCTGACGTTTGTGGTTCTTTCGGTTCCTGTTTCACTCGCTTCGTAATCGTTTTCGGGACCATTGCTCTGAGCGTTTTGGTGTCTGATGCCTTCGCTATCGGTGTTAACGTGATCTCTATTTCCTTTTTAGAGGGTACTCGTTTTTTGGGCATTCTGACCAACGTTGGCAGCTTAGCAAACGACTTACTGTCCACTTCTTTTAGTTTGCTGTCACCGACGGTACAAACGTTACCTACAACAAAAAGCATGGTTGATTTCTTCTTGTATACATTGTACGTTTAGACGAATATTACGGTACGAAAGCGGATTATTGAAAGTTTTAATAACTAAGTACACATTCTCCTCAAAAAGAATATCTTTTTTTTACAGTTTAATTATACAAAATATTTTAGTAATTTAGTACTTAAGGAACTAAATGATGTGGCGCAATGAACCGAAGTTGCCTATGTCATGGTCTTGGCCTCTGACTCTGAGAGGCGCTATTCCCCCTCGACATTGGATTGTTTTCTCTGACGGTACAGAGGTTTTACGCACGCGTAAGTATCGCACACAACTTCGTAACGGTATACATTCCTAATATTTTTGTGTTAAATGCTACTTAAATTGAGTAAGTAGCATTTAAGATGTATTACTTTCCATTGTTAGACCTTGGAACTGGCATTTTAAATGGCATATTTTTTTTTACAGTATAGCCTTTCTCCGCTGATTTTTTTTTAGTTATTTTTTTTATTACACTTATTCATATCTCAGTCAAACAACAACAACAAAACACGCATAAAAATAGGTCTATCTTTTGGAGATACGTTATCACAGATGCATCAAACTTGTAACAGCCCTCTTTTCACAACAAGTTACACATTATTATTGACTGTTAGACTCAGTCCACTACAGGACAAGTTGTAAGTTGGGGAACTACCACCTAAAAACATTGCAGATATTCTCAAAGTTCGTACCAAACGATTGGTGTCCACTTTCCTCACACGTAGGTACAGAGTGGAATTACTTGCCGACCTCATCGTTTCCTGAGAGATACAAACTAAAACTTTTTAAGGTCAGAAGGATAGGTACTTTCCAGGTGCCCTTTGAGCCCCAAAATACAGGCTTTGCATAGTTTGGAGTTCATGTTTTCTAGGTGAGCCCTTTGAGCCTAGGCATTGCCTACGGTTCATAGACAAACAGATTTTCTGTCCAAAGTTATTTAAATTGTAAAGTTTGCCGACCTTTGCGCAGTCCGCGTCGCTTCGCATATTTAGATTGCGAATTGTTTTTTTGCCTCCAGGCTCCTAGTATTGTCTTCATTTGTTTTATAGCTATACTGCACTGTATCTAGCCTTGGTTATTTATGTTTTTAGCGGCATAAATAAGTAAAGCTCCCTATCTTTTGTGTCGTCTAAACCTGGATATTATTGCCTCCCTGTATTCCATGTTGTTTGGTAAATAAAATATTTGTAAAAGTCGTGCGTCATCTTCCATCACCTACGCACGATAAAAAAGGCTGTAACCACTGGATTGTCTAATATTGCAAATATTATAAATCCTGCTGATATTATGTAAGTAAACGCGAAAGTTTGTGATATAATATAAATACTGGTGGACAATTCACACACAACACGATCTGACCCCAAACTATGTATATACAATTATACAAGTTACATCAGCTATTTGGCCGCCATATTACAAGCTCTGCTTAGTCTGGGATCAGATGGTGTTGTGTGTGAATTGTCTACCAATATTTATTTATTAAACTAAATAATAATAACATTGCCAGGCAGAGTGATGGCAGGTGGACTCAAGCAGTTACAGATTGGTGGCCGATGAAGAACAAGAGAAGTGTTGGGCGTCCACCGGCTAGATGGGTCGATGACATTCGAACAGTTGCGGGTCATGCATGGATGAGACTGGCAAAGGATCGAGACAAGTGGCGTACACGAAGAGAGACCTATGCTCAGCAGTGGGCGATAACAGGCTGAAGAAGAAGAAGAAACTAAGCAAAGCTTGTACTATGGTGGCCAGAATGTAATGAATATAATGAATGTTTGTTACTCTTTGACACAGAAACTACTGAAAAGATTTGGATGAAATTTGGTACATAGATAGATGATGGTCGGGAACAACACATAGGCTATTTTTTATCCCGGGAAATGAACGGGATCGGGAACAACGCGGGCGAAACCGCGAGTCGCTGCTAGTTCTTCATAAGCCTAATACCTGGTATCCGAGCGTCACTAAACACAAATGCTGGCCAGGGTGGGTGCCCTCTACTCTATCGGATTTCGATATATCAGAATTTCAATCAAAACGTCACGTCGGTTACACTCTGAAATGTTTCGAATCCTGAGTTAGGACATTTTAAACAAGCGTGGCTAAATTATGTTCCAAATAACAAAACTCTCAAAAGTTTCGAAGCCTGAGTTAGGACATTTCGAATCCTGTGTTAGGATAATTTAAAAATAAGTGTCTAAATTATGCTCCAAATAATAGAACCCTCAAATGTTTCGAATCCTGAGTTAGGACATTTGGAATCCTGAGTTAGGACATTTTAAAAATACGTGTCTACGAGTGTCTCGTAAATTATGCTCCAAATAACAAAGCCACTGATGCAGGATACAGTGAGTGTTTTGGCGCAATTTAAGTTTGACTAAAACTACTGGTAACCGTCCCAAAAGATTGAGAACTTGTGTGGTTCGATCTGTCTATCCGTAATTAAAAATGGTTGCGTCAATACCGCCATTCATGGGCGTACGCGTGAATATGATGCTTCAAACGGCATCGAAATATAGGGACTTGATTAAACATTCGATCACGGTAAATATACCGTAATTGGGTCAAATGATGACCGAGTCAAAAATATACCATTCTAATTAGTCCGTCGTAGACCATGGGAAAATACATATTTATTTTTGAAATAAATACACATATTTTTTGTTTTATCAAATTACTAACAATTGACAAAAAAATATTGGTGGACGATTCACTTCACACACAACACCATCTGACCCCAAACCAAGCAAAGCTTGTACTATGACGGCCAGATAGCTGATATAATACTTATATAGTTGTAAATACATGATTATTATACATAGAAATACCCAGACATAAAACATATATTTGAATTCATCACACAAATATTTGCACTGGGTGGGAATCGAACCCACGACCCTCGGTGTCGCAGGCAGCGTTACTACCCACTAAGCCACGAGGCCAGTCAAGACAAGGATATAGATAATCAAACTTCCGGAGTTATGACGTCATTTCTTCGTAAAAACCGTACAATGACGTAGCATCACTCGAAACTTCCAAACATTTTTATTCGCACTTTTTTGTAAAAAAAAAAGTGTAAGTACATTTTTTTAATTATCTCACTGACGATCTATCTGATCTAACTGAATCTAATCGAATTTACTAACACTGGTGTATTTAACGCAAACACACACAAATTAAAACAATGTTTAAACCAAATATTGTTTTTAAGCTTTCGCGATTTGAACACATAATGTTTATAATGTACAGGACTTAATCACGATTTAATTCATTGTTTAAATACCTCGACGTTTCGGCAGCGTTACAACCGCCGTGGTCACGAGAAGACTGAAGAAATTGCGGGTCGTCTCATTGCGAAATGAGGGGATCTAGATCTACCCTCATTTGGTCTTCGAAAATCGCAGGGTTACCACCACGACACACAACACTAACCGTATCACCAGGCTTCTCCGAACTCACTCCGCGATGCGTACATTTATTAATGACTGGATTCCACGACGCCGATAACCGAAAACCATCCTCCCGGTTGAAATTACGATGTTTTTTAATTTCTAAGGCTTCCCGAACTATTCTTGCGTAGTAATGACGTTCGGTGGAGAGAATCTTCGGGTCGTTGAGCTCGATCCAATGACCGCGGTTGTAACGCTGCCGAAACGTCGAGGTATTTAAACAATGAATTAAATCGTGATTAAGTCCTGTACATTATAAACATTAAATGTTTAAACCAGTGAGGGTTTAAATTAAAACGTCGGCGGTTAAAAATAAAACGATTGTATAATTATAGCACATTTTTGATTTATTTAATACAACAATAGGCCTATGAAGTAATCAGTTTCACTAACATAGACACGAACTAAAAACATCAATATCCTTATAACATTATTTAACAAGTTATTTATATATACACTAGCGACCGGCCCCGGCTTCGCACGGGCGCAATGCTGATACTAAATGTAATACTACCAACTAATAACGAAACGTGCTTCACACCAAAGATGGCGACAGCGGTTGGTTTGTCAGTGCCATCAGAATTTAACGAAATTCTCCATAATCCGAATTTTGTGGACGTATGTCGTCGACTCAAAATCATTTTTTTTAAATGTTTTGTTATTAACCGACTTCCAAAAAAAAGAGAGGAGGTTATCAATTCGATCCCTATGTTTTTTTTATGTATGTTACCTGATTTCTCGAGAACCTCTACACCGATTTTAAAATCTCTTTTTGTGTTCGGATGGGTATGTTTCCCGAATGGTCCCATATAAATCTTATCGAAATCGCTCGGGTGGTTTTTGAAATATGAACCATAAACTAAAATTTGCGTACAATTTTCTGGATGACGTAGTTGAAGATTCGACAAAAGTTATGAAACTCGATCCTGTAAATACGAAATTGTGTAAATGGATTAATAAGAATTTGTTTTAACCCCCGACCAAAACAGGGGTGTTATAAGTTTGACGTCGATGTCTGTCTGTCTGTCTTGTCTGTCTGTGGCGCCGACGGATGGGCCGATTTCGATGGGGTTTTTTTATTTCAAGGTTAATACTCGTGTGGATGTTTTTAGCTATGTTTGGTTAATGTCGATTTAAGATGGCCGCCTCCACAAAATGGCGGACAAAATCTTTCTTCACAACCTACCTCAATATGGGTATCAAATGAAAGGGCTTGATTAGTAAAATACCATACACTATAACAAATTTCAAATCCAAAATGGCCGCCACCACAAAATGGCAAATTATATTATTATTTTTTTCATTACTACATCAATTTGGGTATCAAACGAAAGGGCCTGACTAGTAGAATACTTTGCACTATGGCAAATTTGAAATCAAAGATGGCCGCTACCACAAAATGCCGAAAGACATTTCTGTTTTCACAACTCCCTTAATATGGGTATCAAATGAAAATGAAAAGGCTTGACTTGTAGAATGTTGTACAGATAACAAATCCGAGGTAGTCAGGGTTTGATCTAAATTTTTCAATTCTGTACTTGTACTAAAAAGGGTATAATAAACTATTTTCGTTCAAAAAATTAAACCGACTTCAAAACCACAAATAGGCACTCAAAAGCGAAAAATAAACTAAAATCATTATTATAATCGCTACTCACTCATCTATTTGAAGTCGGTGCCAGTCAGGTCAAAAAGTTAGTAGATTGATGCTATGTAGGCACATGGTAAGTAGGGACAGGTAAGTAGTATCACAGGTAGTGGATACACTACCTGTTAGATTTGGCTGGCACCGACTTCAAATAGATGAGTGAGTAGCGGTTATAATAATGATTTTAGTTTATTTTTCGCTTTTGAGCGCCTATTTGTGGTTTTGAAGTCGATTTAATTTTTTTGTACGAAAATAGTTTATTCACATAATGTTTCGATCAAGTCTACCGTGTCCCTTGACGAAATTATTAATATAGATAATTTATTATCGTAACATGTAACACTAGCAACCCGCCCCGGCTTCTCACGGGCGCAATGCTGATACTAAATATACTAACAAAAAAATGGTTTAATGTGGGTTATGCCTAAAAGATAGATACAACTTTGCAGACCTCATTTTGATCTATCTCGTAGGGTTTAGCCAGCGTTTCCAATGCAATTTAAGCACAAAAAATAATCACTTTAGAAAAATATCAGATTTTCTCTACTATTTTATACACACACGTATCATACAAATAAACCTTCCTCTTGGATCACTCTTTCGATTTAAAAAAACGCATCAAAATCCGTTAGGTAATTTTAAAGATCGAAGCATACATATGGGCAGACAGCGGAAGGTGACTTATTTTATACTATGCAGTAAAGGTAACACCGATGTTAAGCCGAAAATTACCCTGGGGATCGACAGGTCACTATACAAACGAAGCGTTGTAAATGACTTTGAAGAGACCTATCACACCTATGTCGTGAGGAAACCGACTCGAGTGCCAAGAAAGGAATGTTTCTCATTAAGAAGAAAACCAACAGACCACAGTCATGCTAGCAAGTAGTCACCGCCATTAATATACCTCTCTACCTCGCCGTCTATAATACCGAAATGCATTAACAGTGAGTTGCATTTCAATCTTAAACAGCTTTTGAAGCAACCCAACTTCTATTGTGGAGGGAAAATTTTAGGTGGTAAGTTGTTCGACATCCTATAGGTTAACTGAAGGAACAGTATATTGAATCCTACTATTCGAGATTCAATATACTGTTCCACATATAAACAATGGATTATTTCGACACTACTACATATGTTCTATGTTTACCTTTTTACATCAATACAACTTATTCCAACACAATGTCTGTATGTACCGTCATCGTATGCTCTTGTAACGCGGGTAGATCGAAAAACTCCAAAGCACACCCATCACAGTTGTAATTTTGCATCGTTACATGCGTATGCGCGTGCGAATCTAACGATGCTTGCGAGTAGAATACTTTTTGGCACATCTGACAGACGAATTTTGGTTCGTCTCGATGCGTACGCATGTGGGTTATTAGAGTCTTTTTCCTAGCAAAATCTCGTCCACACAATTCACATTTAAACTCCCGAACCCCCGAATGTATTACAATGTGATTTTTTAATAAACTGTTGGTATAAAACGATTTCGGACATTCAGGGCATCTGAAACGACGTTCCATCAAATGATCACGCTGTGTGTGAATCCTTAAAGCGTTCTTGTCTATAAACATTTTATCACACGCCAAACACGGGATCTTCGCGAATTGAGCTCCGTGCACTTCTATCATGTGTTTCTTTTTTAGTCGAATAGTACTGAATTTCTCATAACACTGGAAACATTTGTATCTGTTCGGTCCCGAATGAGACTGTCTCAGATGATACTTCAAACTTCTCGCCTTGTCAAACGTTTTCTTACATATATCACAATTGAACTCCCCCTGTTTGTTGTGGCAGTATTCGTGGATAGACAACATTCTTTGAGTGACGAAACCAGCGTCGCAAATTTCGCAAACGCAATTCCTGTAGTGCTGATTCTTATGTTCTAATAACTGTTTGAAACTGCTACATAAGATTTTACAGAACATGCACCTGAGTTCTTCATTGTCCAATTTGAAACAAATCGTTTGTTGGCTCTTTATGTCGGTGTAATACATTTTCATATGCTTGACCTTGAGATGTTCGGCGAAATCGTCCAACGTTTCAAGTTCCGCTCTACAAATATTACAGCGCAAGCCCGTGATATCGAGTTTCACAACGAAGATTTTTAAGAAAGCTCTTTGCATGAATTTAGCTTTTTCTTTCTGGTCGTGGTCTTTGATCGTGTGGGTCTTGAGGTCGGCGGCTTTTGGGAAGAACTGCTTACAAAAGCAGCAACCGTAACCGTTTCCCATATAGTGGACTCTGATAGGAGTTGCATTCGAATATTGCAAAATCATGCGTATGTTGTACCGATGCTTGTCCAGTTCTGGAGGCTTCTGATGCTCTACATCTACGCCCGCTGGAGGTTTCATTGACACTTTAAGAGGTATTTTCAATTTTGACATAGAACTAGGTCTATCTTTTATTTCATCGTCAAACACTTTCTTAGCGACTGATTCGTCATTAACATTGATAATTCTAACGTCTACATTTCTCATTTTGATTTTATTTATATTTACTTGTTTGTTTGCTAGTTTTCTGATTTGGCTTTTCTCTTTGTATTTATTTTTTAGTTTAGTGCTTTTCTTACTGGGGCCTTGGTCGTCGTCTATCAGTCTATAGTTAAGTTTAGTAATTATGGGGCGATCGAGTTCGGTTATTTCCATTGGATCTGTTGCGTCAGCTTCCGCTTTGACTTTCTTGATCTTTAATCCCCAATCGGTTTCGACTTCTTCCTTAACTTCCTCGCTACCGATGTTACTTAGGAAACCTACAAAGAGAAAAATAATATTTGTTTATTGTGTTCCATGTGACTTGCTTAGATTTAATTACTTTTCAATGGATATTAATATTTTTTGGGGTATTGGATACCGATTGGCTAGTAGGCCTAGTTTTGGGACAACATACACGTTGAATCGATTCATGTACGCTGACAATTTTCAAGCAGATTTTTACCTAATTTGGGTGATTTTTTTCACTGGTATGAAAACTATGAGCTGGTGAAGCCTTATTGTAATACTTTGGATGAATTATTATGAATTCATTTCGTATTGGAAATGATAAATGTTACGACGGTCAATATAAGGTTAACCATGCCTATGATCAGTTTTGCTACTGTTTTGAAAATTAAATTATAGATTTAACATGGCAATAAAAATAAAACATGGATAAATTATACGATTGTATATATGGTGTTTGGTAGACACTAACATTGTATTACGCACGACGCAAAGGTTCCAGTTTAACTTACTAAACGCTTATAAAGCAACCTTTCTCAGTGGTCTACACCATGTTTAGATCTCAAGTGATTTTGTAATGTGCTTTTTTTGTACAAACGCCGCTTCGCAATAATGACATGTGTGTCGTCTATCACCAGCGTGTATCTTCACATGCTCGCGTAAAGCCTTTTTCCTCGCGAAATATTTGAAGCAGATTTCACATCTGTGTTCCTTTAAGTTGGTATGTTTGACCATATGCTCATTCAATTGATACTCAAAGAAAAACGCCATGTCACAGAGCGCGCATTTCATATTCTTTTCCTTCAAATGCTTCATCCTAACGTGAATGGACAACAGAGACTGTTTCCAAAA
This sequence comes from Ectropis grisescens, assembly GCA_017562165.1. Classification (NCBI taxonomy): domain Eukaryota; kingdom Metazoa; phylum Arthropoda; class Insecta; order Lepidoptera; family Geometridae; genus Ectropis; species Ectropis grisescens. Next base: position 8,174,256 of record CM029790.1, read on the forward strand.
CTTTTTATTGCAAATCTTGCATTCAAGTAACGGTTTTTCGATACCGTGCTCGTTTTTCAAATGTTTGCTCTTATGTTCGAATGTTAGGAACCTCTTATCGCAGTATCCGCATTTGTGGGGTCCTTGGGCTTGGTGTGCTTCAACTTCATGTGTCCTTCTTCTATATATATTCTCGAATACTAGAGGACAGTACGTGCATACGAACGGTTTCATCCGATGCGTATACTTGTAATGCATATTCGCCATCTTTCGATTGACGAACGTTGCTCCACACAACTCGCAAACTATATTTGCGTAGTGCGAATACATGTGAATCTGCAACGTTTTGAAATTCACAAACTCTGTCTCGCACACTACACATTTCAAAGGTTCGTCTGTGAATTTGAAAGGTAGTATATGCGTTTTTTTATGTCCGTGTACATTTTTGTACCGTGTCCTCTGAGATGTTCGTTTAGTTCTTCCATATCTGAGATGTTTTCGTCGCATAGAATACAATGGAGTGATGTTATATCTAGTTTGACTATAAAATTGTTGATATGTTCTTTTTCCATGAATCGTTCTTTGTTTTCGTCGTCATGTGCCTCTATTGTGTGTATTTTGAGTTCTATAGGATCCATGTATTGTTCGTCACAGAAGCAACACATGTAGCCTCTATGCGTGTGACGCCTTATCGGCGTCGCGTTTGTCAATAGGAGTATTTCTTTTAGATTATGAAGTTGCTTTTTCATTTCAGTATCTCCATTTTTGTACATCGATACTGTTTTTACTCCTTCTTCGGGTTCTGAGTCATCGTATATAAGTGGTATATTCCTTACCGAGTCTTCTATGACGTATCGGTTACCTGTAAATAAGTACTGAATTTTTAATCCACTTTCAGGTATTGATGATTTTAATTTTATTATCTAAGTCATTTCAGTGATATTGTTTGAGGGGTCATTAAAGAATTTGTTTTAGACCGGTGATTTAATATTTCTAGAAGTTAAACGTATGATGGTGAAAAGTACTTTTTGGATTATTTTCATATCTACCTAATAAACATTGGAGAGTCCACAAAAAAATGGTCTAATATAACCGTTTCGGTGTACGAATGCAAACATTGTGGAGCGAGAGTTTTATGTAATAGATTAGGTTTGGGTTGTTAGAAAAGTATTGAAATTCGACCAACCGATCTCAACGCCAAGAAACCTGCCTGCTCACCGAATATGAGACATTTCGCCCGACCATCAGACTCCTTCCTACCTACGAAATAGGACTTCAAAGGACCTATGTCAAACGCTGGACACTGGCGAAATTCCGGTAACATTACCGAATGGAGGCCATAATAGAAAGTTGAAGCACACCCCGGACACTCCACTAAAACTCCATACAAGCGCCGCTGTGGAGTTACCTACTCTTCACACAACTACGCAGATGTCGTTCGTACACACGCGTGAATGTGTGCGTTAAGGCTTGTTCGCACTAGGCTAGTAATTTAGCCTAGTGGCGAGTAATTTAGCAACTAAACGTGTATGAACAGTGAAAATTTAGTCGAGTAATTTAGGAAGTGATTTAGTAGAGTCAATCCATTTTGTTCTATTTTCAACGGGCGAGTAGCACCCCCCACCACGCGTTCGTTGGAAGCGGTGCGCTCATTGGCTCGCCGATTAAACAGATTCGAACTTGTCGAATTAGTCTGGAGAGAGAAAAAAATAACTTCAAACAAATGCGTTGTAGGATCTTCATGTTGCGAAACGCTACTCACTTGTGAACTGTACTAAAGCACGGTGCGAACGATTTTTGAATAATAGCGAGTATTTTAGCTACTAAATTACTCTCTACTAGACTAATTTGCTAGCCTAATGCGAACAAGCCTTTAGCGCTAGGACTACTAAATTATTTTATTGAATAGTTGTGCCCCTTGAGTTCACCTGGTGACGTAAAGTAGTTTACAAACTTGCTATAACATTAATAGTTACATAAATAGAATGGTGCCAAAATTATAATATTTTAATTAAAAGGGTGTATGTATTACCGCGTAAAATCAAACAAAACCGATGATCGATAGGTACCTAGATATCTGGCCCGACGGAGCGAAGAGGGGTCACAAATTTTATGACGTCACATTTCTGAAAATATGATATTTCATATTTAAGTATTACAACACTAACTTAAAACGGAAATTGCGAACTATGTGACGTCACACTAGGTCTCACTAGGGGAGGTCTCAAAAACGTGACCAACTGTGACAAGGGAAGGGGAGGGTGTAAAAATCATGAAATTCGTGTAACTTTATTTATGGATGGCCCCTAAGGTAAACATAGTATCAGACGAAGAAAAAGATCCCAGTTTTAAAAAAGCATTTGGATATCTTATTATTTCTTCAAAAGAAAATGTGATTTGTTTATTAAGCAATTAATTAGGTATTAATTTAAACAAATAAAACGACTCTTGTGTAGTACAATATAAATTGTTTATTTCGAACCACACTCCATAATATAGCAGTAGGCACTATCGTAAACTTAATATTAAAAATAGTAATAATTTGATTAAAATAATAATAATAATCGTCATCACATTTATATAACATCTTCTAAGTATATCAAACAAAATATTACATTTTTAGTTCATATGTGACAAATTAACGATATAAATTAATAAGTTTCGTTAAGTTGGGGTTCGCGGAAGAATGTGAAAGAGTCACCGCTTTATGCATCAAATATAAAAGTTGTCCTACCGCTGCAGTAATGTGCAAGCATCAGTTGAACACAACTGATTTGAAGGGCAATGTTTCCAGAGAAATTACATAGCATAGAGATAAATCGTGCCAAAAGCCTCATAGGCAATGATACTCTTGTGCGAAAAAGACTTCAAAGTCTTGAACATCGCCGAAAAATTGCTAGCCTTTCGGTTTTTTATCGGACACACTTCGGAGAGTGTACCTCTGATTTGCATGATCTAATACCACCTTGCCCTTTTTTCTATCGGATGCTCGCAGTTCCAAAAAGCGACATCGTTTCATGACACGAACGAAGAGATTTGAATCTACTTTTGTGATAAGAAAGTCTAGGCTGTGGAATACGTTGCCTGAGTGGGTTTTCCCCGATGATTACAATCTTTGTGTCTTCAAATCGAGAGTGAATCGGTTTTTTCTAGGTAAACACGCTCCATCGTAGACCGCATTGTCGTTTAACATCAGGCGAGATGGCGGTCAAGTGAACACCTATAAAAGTTAAAAAAAAAACATCTCATGTCTCTGGGTGAGGAGTAGAGTTGGGTAGGACATGCGTTTACTTTGAGTTTGTATGAGTAACTCATTTCGAATTTGAGGTGTGACATTGTCCCACCTCATTGTACTCGTACCACCTCATAAATGAGGAGAATGGCTATCATCACTAGACTGTGACTTGATGCATACTGTGACATTATAACTACAAAAACGAGTTGAGCTGTGATTGTGACATTTTACAAATTGAGTTACTACTTTCCTGCGACATTGTATTACAAGCAACACGTCATGAGTTACTATGATGTATGAAAAGTAATCGATATTTTTGAAAGTAAATAAAATAAAAAGTGCAATAAAACAGTTTAAGTACTAAGCTTTACTGATTTAGTTTGTTTTTACTTATTGTAGTGCTACGTTGTTTGAAATGTTGTTGTTATGCCCATACTTAAATAACAGGTAGGTATATATTTATATATTTTTTTACGTCCTAGATAAATAACACAGCCGCAGAGTGTTATTATAATGTCCTGCGTTGTTGGCGTCGCATATAGATGCGACGCAAACAATTCAGAATTCAAATTAAAACAATAACCGAACTTTCTTTTGGTTGTCCCGCTCACTCATTTGAAATGCTTAGCACGTTACTGCTTCTCGCTCGCTCACAAATAATGTAAGCGGGACAACAACGCGCAGGCCCATGAGTAAGACTCGCGACAATTCGTGCCTCATTTGAAGTGGGACAAAATGTATTTTTGAGGTGATGGGACAGGTGCACACCTCTAGTGAGGAGCGCAGTGCAGTGGGTATGTAATGATTTGTACTTTTCGTGTTACCGATAGAAGAAGAATTGCCGATAGAAGTGAAAACTAATAACCCAGAATTTGATAGCTCACTTTGGAAACTACGCGGGTGAAACCGCACTGGCCATGGTCATGGCCACGCCCAGATCATCCGAGTTCACCCGAAGACTTTTTTCATCTTATACCTTTAAACGAGCAATTCTTGTAAGTATATATATATAGAATCTGAATCTCGGAAACGGCTCGAACGATTTTCATGAAATTATGTATACAGGGGGTTTCGGGGACGATAAATCGATCTAGCCAGGTTTTATTTTAAAAAAACGTCGTTTTATGCGCGTTTAACTGTTACATAAAGATTAGAATGCGATGGTAAATTTCGCGTCGGCGCGCGGCAGTATATTATAGCTCAGTCGGGAAGATGGGTGGTTGAAATATAGTAGGTCCGGGTTCGAATCCAACCAACCGCGTTCTTTTTTCATGTTAATTTTTTTTTTGTTAATCAGTATGTATCTAAGTAACCGGGCAAAGCTCACCCAGGTACTAATTATACGAACGTGACGCTTGAGTCCAATTCACAGCTCACGGTAAACCTGTACGTGGTGCGTCAAAAGTTTTCACTTCAAAAACGGAACCCCGTGTTCCCGGAGTGGAAATAAAAAGTTAGTTGATTTAATTACTTACAACCAAATTTTTATTTATAGTTTAGAGTGAAGGGACGATGAAGACAATGTGCCTGATGGTAAGCTACACGCCTGCCCGTAACAACACAGTGACACGAAGCTATAAGAACATCAAGAGTCCCAAGAGTCCCAAGAATCAAGAGTCTGTTAATATTATATCAAAATACCAGTAATGCCATCTAATGTGTTCCAAGTTAAGTTACTATTGAACGATTGTACAGATAGTTCAAATCAGTTGTGCGCGCGGCCCTATGTGTGCGTGGGCTTGTAAATAGACAACTTTAATTCGTGTGTGGCTGTCGTCGTCCGACTGCCTCGTCACTGCCACAAGAATGAAAGTTGTATATTTACAAGCCCGCGCACACATAGGGCCGCGCGCACAGCTGAGTTGAACTATCTGTGTGATGATATCATATTCACTTAATAAACTTTCACTCGCTCGCTGTCTCACTGATAAAACGTTGTTTTATTCATAGAAATTTAAACAATCATTTCCTGCACTGCACAACGCAACTCACCCACAGACGAAGATGATTTATCTCTATGCAAAATTCTTTGGAAACATTGCCCTTCAAACCGGAATTATGATGCAAAAAAATTAGATAAAAACAATCCATGATGCGGATTACATAACATTGTAAAATTTCAGCTCGATCGGTGCAGAACTTTTAAATAATTAATAAAATACATAATAGTGAAAACTATTTTGTAAGAAATTATAATTGATTTCGAGACACAAACGTAAAACAGAAGGCTATAAATTTTTGTGAAAACGCCCGAATGCCCGAACTACACGAGGTTAGTTTTTCAAGCAAAGGATAGCAAGCTAGCTCCTAGCTTCGTGTACACAAAACTAGCATTGCGTAGCGTTGTCTACACGAAGCTAGCAAGTACTAGCTTGCTAGCTTGTTAACACCAGTTTGCTATCCCAGCTTGAAAAAATAGCCTCGTGTCGCTCGGGCATTACACTTAAAACCAAAAACTATCTACAAATGCTACATAAATTCAGTTTTCAACTTATCCTCCGTCTTCTTCTTGCTCTCAGCAGCTATCTCTTTCAGCGTCATCTCCCTATTGTCGATCAGATGTTTGACGTCATCAAACTCTTTAAATATATCCAAATCGTCTTGATGCAACCTGATGTGACTCTTCAAACTACACTTCTGCATAAACGTCTTCTTACAAATCTCGCATTGGAACCTTTTATCGTTGTCGTGCATCTTCATGTGGTCTTTTAAAGTTCTGAGCCTCGTGAAGACTTTGCCACAGACGTCGCAAGAACAGGTCTCGCCGCCCGTGTGTCTCGTCAAGTGATCTGATAGACCACGTTTGGAGAAGAACTTGGCATTGCATCTGTCGCAGAAGAAGCTTCGCTGCTGCAAATGGTGATGTCTTATATGACGATTCAGCTCGAACTTCTTCTTATACGTCTTATCACAAGCATTGCAAGGGTATATGACGGGTTCGGCGTTGTGTTTCTTGACCATATGCTCGCTCCTATCGTAGTAACTGGCAAAGATTTCCGGACAGTGCTGGCATTTGTTTCTTAGCCAACCGTTTGTGTGTACGCCTTTCATATGGTTCCGCATTTTCGTGAGGGTCGTGTATGATTTTTCGCAGAAATCGCAAGGGAAGATGCCTTGGGCGTGCGTTTTTCCGTGCTTCCTCAAAGCCGCTATTGTGATATAACCAGCACCGCATTTTTTACAGCAGTAGTTCCTGTAATGACTGCTCATATGATGATACAAATTCTTGAAAGATATGTGCACAACGGAGCATAAGACACAGGTGAAATTCTGTCCATTTTCTAAGCGAAACGGTAGAATAATATCTTTGATGTTTTTGTAAATAGTTTTATTGTGGACGCCAATGAGATGGTCTTTCAGATCGCTGAGATCCTTCATAGGTACGACGCAGACTGTGCAGTGTAAATCTGTAATATCGAGTTTTATGGGGTTGTAACTAAGCTTGTAATCGATTATTGTGTTGAGTTTGTCTTTTTCCGTCTGTTCTGCTGTGTGCTCTCTAAGAGCGTGGATTGTGGTGAAGTATTTAGCACAGTAAAGGCAGGAGAAGCCGCGTGCGGTCTTATCGCGAAACGGACTAGCATTGGAGTATTGTAGGATGGCCGTTAGGTTCACTCTGTGCTCTACTCGCTCTGGCGTGGCGCTATCGTCAGATTTCTTTTTCTTTTTCTTGCGTTTGGCCGCGTCCGTGCCTATAACAGAAACGGGGCACCGATTATTCTCGTGTCTTCTCTTATCGCTTAGAATGGGATGCGTTTTATCGCGTCGAGTGCATTCTCTTCCTCAGATCTGTGCGTTTACTTGCTCTTTATAAACATTTTTTTTTTTTAGAAAAAATAAAACCAAAAGGAAACTAAAACTAAAGTTAAAATATTTTATCATCACTGTTCAAAACGTTTTTTTTGTAAACATTGTTTTCTTTCATTTCTTCTCGATTTCGTATTTCTATTTTGTTGAATATTTTTTTCGGTAAATAAAATACGGAGTATACAATAAAGCTGTAATGTTTGTATAAGTTTTTTTACAGTTTTGAAGTAATCTCTGATGAAACAACTGCACCTACAATGATATTGATACCTAGACATTTTTCACATATAAAGAAAATTATTCAATAATTCAAATAAATAAATAAATATTGGTGGACAATTCACACACAACACCATCAAGTACCCTGTTTTTTTTCGAAACAACAAATTTGGCCCAGTCTTTAATTCCGCCGATCTGACACCCCGAACAGGCATGGCGACTTAAAAAAGGAATGCGTCCGTCAGTTGATTCATTAAAAATACATAGATAGATAGATAGATAGATAAACTCTTTATTGCACTTAAATTATAAAGAAAAATAACAATAACACAAATACATAATACAATACGCATCCCTCTCCCAGGAAGTTCTTTAACCCCCGCCCAAAAAAAGGGGCGTTATAAGTTTGACGTGGATGTCTGTCTGTCTGTGGCACCGTAGAGCTCAAACGGATGAGCCGATTTCAATGCGGTATTTTTTTTATTTGAAGGTTAATTTCACTTAAAATTAACGCCAATTATAAAACGGCGAAGGAAATAAATCGTGAGGTAACCGACATGCACCTAGAATCTTTCGAGGTACTGTATTATCCACCAACCCGCAGCAGTGGGAAGATTTAATGGGCTGTTTATGCTATGCTTATACAGACGGCCCAAAACCTAAATGGGAATGTTTGGTAAGAAATGAAAGCTACCATTATCACATAAAACATATAATCACAATAAATAATCAATATCCAATTATACAATACGCAGAGTTACAAATAAAATGTCGACGACTATAATAAATATGAGATTCTTCTTTCATTATTTTTGTCCTATGTAGGACTTTCTAAAGCTTAGAAATTGTATTAAATTATATTTGAGTTAAAACATTGGGTTTCTTTGCAATAATGAGTTAATCCGTTAATAATTTTAAAATGTGTATCAAGTTAGTTTTCAGTGTTATTGTTGAAGTGAAAACATCCTTTATCCACGCTCGACGCGGTTTCTCTTTTTGGTAGGGTAATATTGTTCGCATCACCAACATGCTAAAGTAAGCGGTGTAACGTCGGAGCGGCGGTGGAGTAGCCGAGCGGTGATACGGTTAGTGCTGCGTGTCGTGGTGACAACCCTGCGAACTTTGCAGACCAAATGAGGGTAGACGGAGATACCCACATTTCCCAATGATACAACTCGTATCTTCTCGTGACTAGGGCCGTTGTAAAGGTACAAGTTCGCGCTGAGACCGCGACCGGAGACCGCGACAGGCACTTGACACTATACAATTGTATGGGCGCCAGTTCGCGCCGAGACCGCGACACGTGTCTCGGTCTCCTGTCGCGGTCTCGGCGCGAACTGGCGCCCATACAATTGTATAGTGTCAAGTGCCTGTCGCGGTCTCCGGTCGCGGTCTCCGCGCGAACCGCTACCTTTACGCTGCAGAAACGTCGAGATAAACTAAATATAATTTAGATGCCGATTCAGTTCTGTATTCTATACAATACTGTTTGTTTGAACGCACTAATTTCAGGAACTATCGGACCGATTTCAAATATTCTTTGACCATAGGATATACACACGTGATCCCTTAGTGGTATATACTATTATTCGTACCACGGGCGAAGCCGCGGCGAACCGCTAGTGTTTTTAATATGAATTTAAATCGCGAAAGTTTAAAAAACTACACCTCAGTAATGTCTTTGCCCCTACAGAGAAAATCAAAGTCAATAATTTGCGTTTTTCCTAGGGACATTAAAATGTATCCCCATCCTTCTAAATCCCTATTTACACCAACGAATACGGCACGCTCACTGATGATCTTCTAGTATCATGGTCTAGGGATTTCCGGCAGCATGACAGAATTCTTCGAAATCCCATGATTCTTCTTCATATGCTTCCGTTTACTATTCTGCGTGGCGTAAGCTTTGCCGCACACTTCGCACTTGAACTTGCGCTCGTTTGTGTGGGTCGCCAGATAGTGGCCCAGCATATGACGTTTGATAAAGAAACTCATGCTACAGACGGAGCATTCGTATGGACGTTCTTTTAAATGCACGCTTCTCATGTGTATCATTAGATTCGATTTCAGGTTGAATCTCTTCTCGCACATATCACACTTGATGCCTTCTGCGTTGTGTACTTGGACCATGTGACGGGTCTTTTGGTAGTAATTCTTGAATCTCGCTTTGCAGATTTGGCAGACGCTATCACCAGCTATACCCTTATGTTCTTGATTGACGTGAGCTTTCTTCTTCGATTCAGCCGCGAAGACTTGACCGCACTGTCGGCATGGGAAGCTAGACTTCTTCTTCAAATGCGTCGTCTCATGCCGATTCAATCGAAAGCTGTTCACAAATCCGGCACCGCAAGTCGTGCAGATAAAGTTTCTGTAGTGCACGTTCATATGCTGCATCAGAAGCTTCATATTGTGAAAGACCTCGTTACAGAGACAGCAATTGATCTGCTGCTCGTTTGTCAGTTTAAAAGGTTGAAAGTAATCCGTTATACCTATATAGTATTTCTTGTCGTGGACTGCTACTATATGGTCTGTTAGACTGCTCAGATCTTGCATTGGTAACTCGCAAATTTTACATTTCAAATCGACGATATCCAGAAACGCGACAAAAAGTTGCCATTCCCGAACCGGGTTTGTAGAAAGGAGTTTCTTTGCTGTGTGCCGAGTGTGTGTGAGACCTTAGTGAGTCAGCGTTTGGGTGGGTCTTGAAGCAATACGCACAGACGTAACCCGCGTCCGTTCTATCCTTGAAGGGGGTAGCATTGGAGCATTCCAGGAGGGTAGTCAGATTGTGCCACTGTTTCTTCATTTCTGGCAGATGTTTCTCTACATAAATTAGTTTGTTTAACGTTATATCGTCCTCTGTCTCTTCCTTAACGGCGCGTTTTCGTTTTTTCGCGGCTCGCCGTTCGCCTATAAAAGAAAAATATGGTCTTTCACTCGCGGCTTCCGGCGTTATTAAAGTTACACAGCACAGTTAGCACAGTACTGTTAAGCTTCACTACGTTCATATTTAGAGATCGTATTAATTCATCCTCGGTCAGTTACATGAGTAGCAAGGCAAGCTAGGTGTTCTTGAAAAAAGATTTTCGGTAAATGGGTTCCGCCATTTTCGATCTCCTTTCAAACTGACGTTCTAATTAGTTACAATAACGACAAAATACAAGACAACGTTCCTGTATGCACTATGTTATGTGTCACTATGCTATGTGTCAAACATAGCGCTGGAGCGACAAGGAATTTGTAAATAGATACAAATTATCATTTAATCATTATCTGTCTGATATCTGTATTCGTTCAGTCTCGAAAGTTTGGTTCCAGTGGAGGAGTGACGAAACCTTGGAATTGGCGGGGAGTGAGCAGTGTCCATTCAATACGCAGTACTACTTATATTATCTATTCTATGTCTTGCACAAAATCTCTTTCGTAATAAGCAAATACATAAAGTAATCCAGTTCTATTATGCTCATTTCAATATCCAAAAAACATTTCCGAATGCTTGGTCAACGCGACGAGTGATTAAATCGCTGGCGTTTCATTGGCCTAACGTAGAAGTAAGCATAGCCATTCAGCGTGGTTATGCCGCCAACAGGATACGCTTAGGTATGAAGTGTAGTTCTCATAGTAATTTAGTTAATAAAGGCTACCCGTATAAAAAAGGTATTTTAAAAAAATTTTTTGATTATTAGTATAAATTAAATTGTTGATATTAGTAATACGTCAATTTGTTTGTCATAGTATCGTGACGAGACGAGCAGGACACGTCCTTTGTGATAAGCAACATGCCAGCCCACAACAGCACAGGGACACGCAGCTATTGGAACAAGAATAGTCCAAATCATTACCCAACACTGCACCGCACTCGTCAGCCAGAGATAAGATAGAGTTAAACATCTATATGCCCAGCAATTTCACTGGAAACGTTGCCCTTCAAACCGGAACATAGTATAATGTTATCACATTACTCCTTGGCGGTAGAATAACTGTCAAAGGTGTGGTACTTCCCTGGAGAATGTACTACCTCTACAAAACTGATGAAAGGAATAATGTACCGTACGGAAACAATATCTTTTGAATCAGTATTTCATAATCTTCAGTCCATTCATTGAATCACTTCATTATCTATACTGTAAGTAATATTATAAAGGTAAATAATTACTGGACCGATTTCAAACATTCTTTCACGTAAGTGATGTTATGCTATTGAAATGAACATGAAATGCTATATAGGCTATAATATATATGGAATGAGTTGCCTGAGTGGGTTTTCCCGATAGTTATAATCTTGGTGTCTTCAAATCGAGAGTGAATCGGTTTCTTCTAGGTAAACACGCTCCATCGTAGACCGCATCGTCGCTTAACATCAGGCGAGATGGTGGCAAGTTTAAAACTATAACATATTTAAAAATATCTAACGCGTGCGAAGCCGGGGAGCACCGCTTGTGTTTACTATAACGTTATTAAGAAATTTCTTCAAATTTAAGTTATGCAAAAATAACCGCCCCCGGGTGGACTCGAACCACCAACCTTTCGGTTAACAGCCGAACGCGCTAACCGATTGCGCCACGAAGGCGTTACGATGGTCGTTGAAATCTAGCTTCGTCTTTTCCCTGATGTAGCTACTGTTGTTATATTATGTAGTTTTATCGCAAATTTTTGTATCATTAAGATTTCGCTAATCTCAAGTGATCCTTATCTGAAAACAAAAACAATATCTACTTCGATTTAAAAATTAAAACTTCCTCGCTCAAGTAATCTATCCTAATAATAAATATTTATAACGCTGAAGAGGTTTTGTTTTGTTCTAAGGGCGCGTTCACATATAATGCCCGTTTTTATCCGATCCTTTTTAACCCCCGACCAAAAAAAGGGGTGTTATAAGTTTGACGTCGATGTCTGTCTGTCTGTCTGTCTGTGTGTGTGTGTATGTCTGTCTGTGGCACCGTAGAGCTCAAACGGATGGGCCGATTTCAATGCGGGTTTTTTTATTTGAAAGTGAATATCCGTGCGGGTGTTTTTAGCTATGTTTGGTTAATATCGATTCAAAATGGCCGCCTCCACAAAATGGCGGACAAAATATTTGTTCACAACCTACCTCAATATGGGTATCAAATGAAAGGGCTTGACTAGTAGAATACTTTGCACTATGACAAATTTCAAATCCAAGATGGCCGCTACCACAAAATGGCGAATTACATTTCTTTTTTCACAACTTCCTTGATATGGGTATCAAATGAAAGGGCTTGACTAGTAGAATGTTGTACAGATAACAAATCTAAGGTAGTCGGGGGGTTGGTCAAAATTATTAATTTTGTACTTGTTAACGGATCCGTCGCTACTAGAGATAGTATTCACACAGCATTTACAGGATCTTTTTAAACGGATCCGTCGCTATCATTCTTTAGTGTCTCCTATTTTCAACGAGGATGGACGTTGTCGTGTTGTATTGGTACTATCGTCGCCTGACAACCCTGGAAATTGAACCGGCAAATGGCGACTGGCTGTGTACAGTACCTAACATCTGGCGCACGCCCGTGCCAAGCCTCGCGCGGTTTCGATACTGGATCCGGGATACTGTATTATGGCTCGGTCCAAAAAGGGGCGGGATCACAGGGGACCTGACCCCCCCCCCCCCTAAAACCGTATACTTTAAATAAAAAAAATCGAAAAATAACAATAATTATGTCAAATAGTACATAAACTATTTAACGCGGGAAAACAACAGGAACGGCAACTACGCGGGTAAAATCGTGGGGCGCTACTAGTAAAGCCTTTTTTTACTTTACACTTGATCGCCACCTCGGCTGATGTTAAGCGATGATGCGGCCTATAATGCAGCGTGTTTATCTAGAAGTAACCGACTCACCCTCGATTTGATGACATCAAGAATGTAACCGTCGAGAAAAACCCACTCAGGTAAAGCATCCCACATTCTTATCACAAAAGTATAGTATATCTCTTCGTTGGAGTATTTGGAACGTCAACCGACAACAGAGTCGCTTTTCCGAGCTACAAGCAGTGCGAGAGAAAAAACGGCAAGGTGGTATCAGATCACGCAGGTTAATTGGAAACTTCTAAATGTGTCCGAAAAAAATCGCCAAGCTAGCAACTTTACGGCGATGTTCGAAAACTTTGAAGTCTCTAACGAGGGTTGTGCATATTAGCCTTTTGGCACGTCTCTCGATCGATTCCAGAACCTCCACTTAGTTAGACCTGGCGCTTCTGAGCGTCTCATACGCCGCAAATATTATGCAAATCTTATACGCTTACCTACGAGGGTTATTTGAAAAGTTCTTAGCCAAACATGGTTAAAGTCATTGTTTTTTTTATAAGTACCCTCATTTTGTAGTTACATTATTTACTCGTACATCGATATAAACCATTATAATGTGCCCTGAGCACCTTGAAAGTGGTAATACATGTGCGTCTGTGTGTGTAGTGTAAGTGGTTTACACACCACCAATCTACTTGACCCCTACAATTGCTAGTGGCGATGTAGGTGAAGGGAGGTATATTGGTGATTTAGGTAAGTAGGTGATATTATTTTGAACGGAATACCACACAGTTCCCTATGCGAGGAAATTTGAAGAGACAGCGCTATTGCCTCTTCTCACACTCATATCAACTCGATAGCGCTGTCTCTTGAAATTTCCTTGCATAGGGAACTGTGTGGTAGTCCGCTTAAAATGTATCACCTACTTACCTAAATCACCAATATACCTCACTTCACCTTATGCTGTGGTTCTACTTAGTTTAGTTGACAACGAACAGAGATAGGTAAAAACGTCAAGCGTTCGCCGCTTCCTGCAACCGACTAGAACGGGAAGAGTAAGCTCGCTCTTCCCAACGATGATATAATTCCGTGCGCCTGAAGTTTGGGAGGACACATCTAATGGTTGTTACCTACATATTTGAACCGTTTTGTGTTGAGACATTGGCCCCGTGGGGCCGAGAGCTTATCTCGTTTCCTAGTGGTAGTGGGTTTGATCATTTGATTTAGACCTTCATTGGTCAACGCATAATTCAGATGTGCTTAGCGTAAGTAGTGAGGTATGTAGTATAGTGTAGTTCTAATTGTAATAATTTAGTTTCGTTAATAAAGGCGCTGCCCATTTAAAATAAATTTCTTTGATAAACTGACGATACAGAGATGTCCAAATTTAAAATATCGAAGAAATCAGTTGCAAAGGCAACAAGTACCATAGATAAATAAACGAAGATTCCTAGTTTTGTTTAACATACGTTTTCGAAGATAGCTAAGACATCTTAAAACTAACACGCGTCAAGTACCTACTAACTACTTATTACGAAATTGAATGTCTGATTATTTTAGAACGTAAAATTTCTTTGAAATGTGGTCCATTTGGCATACGCGGGCGTAAAGTTGGTGGTTCACCCCGGAACCGCGACAAGTGTCTCCCCCCTCTACCGCCTAACTAAATCGGCTATATCTTTGCTATTGTTGTCTCTATCTTTTCAAGCGAAAAGGAAAGAGAGAGAAATATCAAAGATAAGACATTTTTCATTCGGCGGACTCCCCCAGGTCTCTGTCTCGGTCGCGGCGCGAACTATCGCCCATACAAAGCTATAATGTCAAGTGTCTGTCGCGGCGTCCGGTCTCGATCTACTGTCGCGGTCGCGGCTTGAACCGCCGCCTTTAGACGCTTTTTGTATGGGTGAAATCCTGAGTTCGCGACGCTTACAAGCGTAATAGCACTAGGTATATCTATATTTAGTTATGCTTGCGACGTATTGTGAGAGTCAAAGCCATAACCTACCATATTCACCCATGTGACGGACTCGTTACCACTAAAAGCGATGCCCCTACCGACTACCAAAACCCCCACAGATTTCTCCGGGATAGAACAGGGCCAGAGTCACGGGTCCGCTGTCACACTCGAGGGCCCAAACACCGTGACACCGACCCGACGGCGCCCTTGCATTTGACCCCAGTGACGTGCCGGAAACCAGCGGCGCGTCACCGCCTTGAGAAGGCCTATCTCTGATAGGGTGCCGAGCGGAAAGCCCCTACTAATGTTGACGTACTTGTGTTGCGTATTTATTAAACCTTTGTGAACAGATCAGACACTCAATTTCGAAATATCACACTAATATACACACAAAACAACAAAGATAAGGTTATCAAAAAAGCTGCAAGAATGCATATTATTACAGACGACACGTAACAAAAATAGATAGCATCAAAACCACAAGAACCATAAAAATTGGTCAAGCCTTTCTTGAGTTATAAATGATGTTACTAACACGACTTTCTTTTATATTATCACACGCTAAAATTGTAAATACAATAATATAGATTTTAGTATTAAAACTAACGTGGTTATCACACATTTTAAATAAATAAATACACGTTTGATATAGTCAGTCCAGTCCGACTCAAGTTTCGACCGCGTCCGGCGATCTATCTCAAGGAGAGCGCGCGCGCGTGTTCGCAGCTCGTTTAGCACAGACTATATCAAACGTAAGTTACTCGTGTATTTATTTCAAATATAGATTATGATTTAACGACGTCAGATTATAAACTAACAACCTACAGTAAGATTACAATCTCATTCGTTAGAACAATCTGACCGTTCCTAAAAATTGTACGGTAAAAATGTTTCATCACTAACAGCAGCTTTTCCAATAACGGTAAAAGGCAAATGGCAGTATGTGGACGGTAGCTTATCTTTCTACATTAGGGTATCTGACTGGGGCAAAAATACACCATTCTAATCAGTCAGTCAGAGGAGACGATCTTCTTAGCATTCCATGGATTCACCGTGCGTGTGTCGGGTCCATCGTGTGGTAGAGAGAGAAATCCCGAGACTTGTGACACGGGTGTAGGTATAAAAAATATGAAACACGTACTCATTGTTTTTGACCCCCGCCAAAAAATAGGGTGTTTTAAGTTTACGACGATGTCTGTCTGTCTGTGTGTGTGTCTGTGGCACCGTAGAGCTCAAACGGATGCGCCGATTTCGATGCGGTATTTTTAATTTGAGGTAAATTTCCGTGCGGACGTTCTTAGCTATGTTTGGTTAATATCGATTCAGGATGCCGCCTCCACAAAATGGCGGACAAAATATTCCTTCACAACCTACCTCAATATATGGGTATCAAATGAAAGGGCTTGACTAATAGAATACTATACATTATAACAAATGTCTCATCCAAGATGGCCGCCACCACAAAATGGCGCATTACATTTCTTTTTTCACTACTAGCAAACGAAAGGGCTGGACTAGTAGAATACTGTACAAATTTCAAAACCGAGGTAGTCAAAGTCGAGGTAAATCAACATTTTTAATTTTATTCTTGTTAATAGTATATAGTGACGAGACGATCTGGACATATGCCGGATGGTAAGCAACACGCCTGCCCACCCGTAACAACAGTGACACGCAGCTATTTGTAACATGAACATGAACCATGCTCTAGACTGACTAAAATAAATATATCTTTCAAGTTAATTATATCATCTCTCTCTATATATAAAAATGTTATGTTGGTTTGTGTACGCTTCAAAAACTCAAAAAGTTCTGCATAGATCGAGCTGAAATTTTACAATGATAAATAATACGCATCAAGGATTGTTTTTATCTAATTTTTGCATCACAAATCACAATGTGCCACAGCGTAGCGTGGCAGAGTACAACTAGTATTTTATAATTAATATTCTACCAGAAATGCTGACAAATCTTAATGATATTAATTTTAAATTCGCATTTAAGAAATTATTAGTAGAAAAGGCATATTATGATGTTGGTAATTTTATAAGTGACGAATCGAAATGGCGAAATCTTAAATTTGACATGAACAAATCCGGGGCGGACCGCTAGTGGATATCACATTGTACAGCTGCGTACACATACTGCCAGTGCCATAAATATCAAAACTATCGACTTACTTTTGACAGCGTCTCCGTCGCTCGATTTTGATTTCTTCGCTCGTGTGGTGGGCGCCTTAGCCGTGCGTTTCTTGGGCTTCTCCTCCGATTCTGACTCAATCTTGATTGGGACGTCGTATTCTGTGAAATAAACCATAATGTGATTGAACTAGAAGCAAAAGCGCCCCTGTTTTAGAATGCTTTCAACGATAAGACAGCCAAATTGTCGCTAGTTTTAAATTGTATTCCCGTTATATATATATATTTTTTAATTAACCTCAGTCATCCCTCTCCACACCTGAGCGAAGGTCTCCCCTAATTCCCTCCACTTTATCCGATCCTGAGCTGCCACCGTCCAATCTTTTTTAAACACACCAATAGTAGCATTACTTTTAACCAACTCCAAAAAAGGAGGTTCTTCGATTTATTGGAGTATGTTATGTGTAGCTCAGCCAATTGTGAACCAGTAAAATATTTTTTTTTGGATTACTTTTAACAGACTCCAATAAAGGCTGAGGTTCTTAATTAGGTTGGTGTTTTTTATGTATCTATTCATAATTAATATAATTCAAAATAAAACAATAGGGATGTTAACAATTTTTCGGAACTGCTTTTATTGAAGATTGACGCATGTTTGCCGTAAATACTAAATCTATCAATATTTTTTCCCGATTTTGTTACATTCTTGATTCATGCTCTGCTTCTATTAATAGTAGCGTTATGTTCTATAGCCTATAACCTTCCTCGATAAATGGACTATCCAATTGAAAAAGAATCTCTCAATTCGGACCAGTACTTCCCGAGATCCTAGCGTTCAAACAAACAAACTCTTTAGCTTTATAATATTAGTATAGATATAGATATGCAAATCAGTGTAGTGGTTTTGGAAATGCGACTACAAGAATCTTTGCATACATCTATCAATTACATTTTATCACATGGATACAACATCGCATACAAAAGTTACAAATAAGGTGTCCTTATTTCACCTATACCTACTTTAACTCTTCTTATACGTTACTTATTATGATCACAAAAGGTTACAATACAGCTCTATTTCATGACAGTAAAGCTTAATTTGTATTGACAAGTTTAAACATTTAAGTTAGCCGTCTACCACATAGGTAGATACTTTTTTGAATTACCATTAGACTGCTGAACATATGGCGAGATGGCGGTCTAGTGCAAACCTATTATAGTTAAACAAATGAGAGCATAGACGACATAAACCATTATTAATGCAAATAGGTCCGCGTTAGACCAACAATAGACGAGACGACTAAAAAACAACTAATTAGCCCACCACGTCACTTAATAAGTTAGTTACAATAAGTCAAGTTAAAAATACTTTGTAACTACGAAGTATTTTTTTCTTAAGTTTTACAAAGAAAAAGTGCCGAAGATACACTGCTCAGAAATTTCGAGTGACGTCACGTTATGGTACGTTTTTACGATAGAGTGACGTCACAACCATACTCCGGAAGTTAGATGTTCATTTTATTTGTCAATTTTAGTTATTTTGATATTACAAAAAATATGTGTACCATATTATTAATCTACCTGATGTACTAATTTGAATGGTATATTTTCGACCCTGCCGTCATCTCAATTCGCCAGTTGACGTTTTGTGAGTGGTCCCAGAGTGGTGGATTGTGACCTGTTTGAACTATGTATGGAAATTAAATTAAATTGATTTACCCATTTCATGCAATTTATACTGTGATGAATTCACCAAATATTCTTTACTAGCGGCCCGCCCCGGCTTCGCACGGGTACATACACACACACATACACCCTTTTTTTTGTATCG
Source organism: Ectropis grisescens (assembly GCA_017562165.1). Classification (NCBI taxonomy): domain Eukaryota; kingdom Metazoa; phylum Arthropoda; class Insecta; order Lepidoptera; family Geometridae; genus Ectropis; species Ectropis grisescens. The sequence continues at coordinate 8,193,192 of CM029790.1, forward strand.
GGTTTCAAAAAAAAAAGTAAAATTATAAAGGAAGTTTGAATTTTTTTTTAAGAATTTTTTTATTCATATTTTTTATTAATGTTTTTTTGTATTTTTTTTATTTTAAAATTTTATACATATATAATATTATTTACAAAACAAAAGCCATTAGTTTTAGTGAGTCAGAGCTTCCTTGTAAACGATATTTGAAGTAGTTTTATTTTGTGGCAGCAGAATAAATTGATTTTCAGGAGCTCTGACACGTGGGCCAACATACAGTTGGCCATGAATGAAACATTCTTTTCGTAGGTCGACCCCTAATAATTCGAAGGTTTGGCCCTGGGACTTGTTAATAGTTAACGCGAAAGATGATTTCACCGGAAACTGAAGTCTTAAAAAGGATTGGCAGATCAGTTGGAATCATCGGTATCCTCGGTATATGAGCTAGTTGACCAGCTGCTGGGCCAGTGATAAAATTTTGTTCAGCAAGCCGCTGCGAACGCTCGATACTTGACTCTCTAGCACGCGATTGCGACGCGTATTCTCTCCGACTTGCAAGGCGATTTTCAGTTTCTGATGAAGATTCCTCATTACGCCGTATTTTTATTGCCCTCGCCTGGGAACTATGTTTAGAAAGTTGAGATCTTGATCTTTTTGGCATTTTTGGGCATTATAAAATAAAAATAGAAGGAAATAAATAATTAAACAGGCTTTTACAAAATTTTTGCTTATTACTTTATGAAGTACTAAGCTGTTTGAATAATTAAAATTTAATAGTTATTATCAGGTAAGTAGTAGGTATTCAATAGTTTTCGCAGCGCACGCGACGTAAGGAATTTTTCAGGTCTTTTTTTTACACCTTATGTTACATTATTGGAGTTTTAGTAAGGATTCTTAATTTTTTTTTAAATATAATTTAGCCTATGTTACTCTGGGATAATGTAGCTTTCCAAAGGTGAAAGAATTTTTGAAATCGGTCCAGTAGTTTCGGAGCCTATTCATTACAAATAAACAAACAAACAAATCTTTCCTCTTTATAATATTAGTATAGAAGTATAGATTATTATAATATAACAAATTTATTCAATATTAGCAGTGTCCCACGGTTTCATCCATGTAGTTCCCTTTCTTTAAGAACTTAGATAAAAATTAAATTATGATTGTATTATCAATTTATGAAGAGCCTTAAGAAAGTTCAATGTCAATTTCATTTTGTCAATAATCAACAGCCCACTAAATGTTCCCACTGCTGGGACTCGAAGCCTTATCGCGCAAGGAGAGAGTTCATTAAAAACTAATCCCCTAATAACCCACCCTGGGCTACGCTTTGTTTCCACGCTTTGTAGTTAAACTAATTTACTTATTCTAGACAATATTCACCCTAAGTAAAATTTGACTATACTAGAGAATTATTTCCTTCAATAAATTTACTTATACCATAGAAATTTCTCCCTATCTAATTTACCTATACCAAAGAAACTTCTCCCTATATAATTTACCTATGCCAGAGAATTTTCTCCATAAATAAACTTACCTCTACTCGACAATTTTCTCGCTAAATGAAATGGAACTATTCTAGAGAATTTTCTCTTTAAATAATTTACGAAAGAATCTTTACCTATGCCAGAGACTTTTTCCCTAAATAAAATTTACCTATACTAGAGAAATTTGTCTCTATATAATTTATCTATACCTTTTACCTCTTATATATTTTTTAAGGTTGCCTGAAAGAGATTGCTCTTAGCGATAAGGCCCCCGATTGTCAAACTAGTTTTAATACTATAAAATGTTATGTTCTTGTAAATTATTTTTATTTTGTGTGTTCAATAAAGTGTCTCTATGTATCTATCTATACCGGAGGTTTTTCTCCCTAACAAAGTTCTCAAATATCCAAGTATTTGTCAAGTAATTATTAGTGACATTAACATTACCAAATAAATGACTGAATACCTGGCACATAATCCTCGTCGTCTCCATCATTATCGTTGTCCTCAGAGTCATTGTCATCGAAGCCTGATAGTTCTTCTTTTTACCGCTGAAAAATTGCCACGTTGGTATTATTTACACAATCAGAAAATCAACAATTGATTGGTATCAGTCAACTTACAAGTTGAACTTACGTTTAAAGCCTTTATTGCGGAGATGCTGCTTGAACTGGGTCTCCGTCTGGAGCACCTGTTTCTTGAAGTTGGACGCATTCCGGAGCTGAGTGATGCACAGCTCACAGATACCGCCTTGATCAGCTGACGTTAACTGTGAGAGCAGATAATATATTACATACTAGCGGCCCATTCTGGATTTCCTTTGATATTTCATGGAAAAAAACAGGCTTAGAGATACAACACCTCAAATCTCAGGATGACGAGTACAGTGCAGTGTTTGGTTACGATTTAGACTCTTCATGTTTCAATAGCTGCGTGTCACTGTGTTGTTATGTGACAGGCATGTTGTTTACCATCAGGCACATCCAAATGTCTTGTTTGTTTTGTCACTCTATACTTTAAAAAATGTGCAAACGTCACCATGTTTTGATTTGAATGGCAATGTTTTCTGAGAAATTACAAGGCATAGAGATTAAAAATCTTATAAATATCTCTGGAGACAAGTGGTGGACATAGAGGTGTCCGCTCGATACTCCCTGGTCCCTTTGAGGACCACTTATTCAAAACAAACAAGCTTATGTTTTGCAATTGGGTTTTTGGAGCGAAAATTTATTTTTCTCATTTTTATTTGGGAAGTATACCCATATTTTTTTGTTTAATGGTGTCTCCTTGAAATGTTCTTTATTTTGACATAAACTACATTAAAATCAAAGTTCATTTACACAGAAACATCTTTTTTTTTTTAAATGTATTTTTTGGCGGGAAAATGTTTATTGGACAGTACTAGTTGGTTACACTAACTGACTAACACTAGTAGCTACAACACTAGTTTTAGCATTATTTAAATTCACTATCTTCCAATGGCTGCATGACACTGTGTTGTTATAGGCATGCATGTTGCTTACCATCAGCCAGATTTCAGGTACATAATTAAGTTATGCCAAAAGACATCACAATTTTTTTACACTAACTATGATTGCTATTCTTAATATTCTACATGCAGTGCAAATAGCTCCAGCATTAAAATTGATATAAAAAACGTTTGCATTCATTCCTAGTTCATGTGTTGGTAAATGGACGTTACTGGAGGATAAGCAATATTGGTTGCCTGAAATAGATCGCTTTTACGGATAAGATTACCCTTGGCCTTGCTAGTTCTAACAACATGTTTATTTTTTTTTATTTTATCGTGTCGCTCCGTAAACCTGGCACTTTTGTGCTCAATTCTGCATGATTGCACAAACAATTTAATACATTTACAAAATCCTAGGAAAATAAATATAAAATAGAAACCGCCAAAATTTTTACTTAAAATATTGGCATCATATCTCCTGATATTGACCTTACAATTATTGTTAATTGTGATGTTGTAAGTTCAAGTCCAACCTGCACCTCCGATTGATTTTCCAAGAGCAGATGTACAAGTATGTTATCATTACTGGCTTAAGGTGACGAAAAACATCGTGAGGAAACCGACATGTTCCAAGAATCTTTCGAGGTCATGGTCATTGGCCAACCCACACGGGGAGAGTGTAGTGAATATGACCTTGACCCTCTCCTTACGAGAGAATACTCAAGTCCCATTTGAGGGAATATTTAGTGGGTTGTTTATGCTATGTAAATAGTAGTATGCAGCTGAATTACATCAACTGCAAGAGGCTTCAATAACACTGTTTTAGTAACACTATTTTGTAACTTATCGTTGTTTATTCATTAATTTTAGGAAACAATAGTAAACGAGTTGGTATCGGTACGTAAAATCAAAAATAAATTGTTTCATTACCAATGTTTTGGAAGCCGCTGTCTAATCCGACGCCGCCATATCATATTGAACATCCCGTAAAGTGGATTTTTATTGAAACATTAAGCATTAATTATGCGTTATAATAAAAGAAGAGGTAACTTAAAGATGCCAGTCATATTATAAAAGAAGCTTACATTCACGTCGAAGCATTCTCTCAACATGTCGCTATATACTTCTTCTTCGCCCATCCAGTCGTATGATGTTTTAATGTCTTTGAATGCACCTTGCGACGCACAACACCGGCACAGGCCGTTTACTGAAGAACTCTCCATGTTTACACAATATCACATCTAGTCTAAACTAATATTAGATCACTTTTATAATAATTTATTTTGTCATTTGTGCGACGACGCTACAAACTTTCCGCCATTTTGATAATTTTTTTTTTTATTGTAAATAAAATGTCTTTTCAAGATTCAAAAAAAAAGACAGCATGTAGTGGCATCTAGCGTCTGGTAGCAAAACTTCGAGAAAAATGTGTATTTTACTAGCAGATATTTTGACTGTCAATGTCATAGGCCATCACAAATCACAAAAAATAAAAAAACAAAGATTTTCAGCTCGCTAGTTTCAAGGATATTCGCTATATTTCGCCTGTAATAAATGATTATGAATTGTTGTGTTTATTTCTATTAAATTTAAAACTCCAATATGTCCTCGCTTCAACTTTGCCGTTGTTGTATGACGCGACCGCCCGACAAGAATCTAAAAACTCAATATACCAGACTCGGGGTGAACGAAGTTTATGCCGATATGCTCAAAGAATGCTTTGAAATAAATGTAAGTTGCCTTCACATCCATGTATTACCGAAATTTCATATGAAACTGAGTTCCTATGTTACTTTAATTTCGTTTTTATACAGCCAAACTCACGTCGAAACGTAACCCTCTTCTATCCTATAAGAACATACTTATTTTGTTATAATTTACAATTCCTAACTTTAGCATTTCCAGTTTACGCATCACTATAATTTTGTTTCTCGAAATACAGGCTTTTTCACTGAAATGCAGGTTTTATCTCTGTATTCTACGTCCTGTCCGCGTAGTTTCAAATAGTAGTCCGCGTAGTTTCAAATAGTAGTTTCTTGGATGTACCAAGTGTGCTACGTTAGGTTAAAATGTTTTGTTTCACTAGTACCTTATTTATATACCTAGGATATATACCGTGATTTTATGGAGCGAATTTTCGCTATTTTGTGGCAGTTTCGAGCACCATATTAAACATGCAAATATCCTGTAATCATACTATTTTATGCTTAATTACTAGTTTAAAAAAATCTATTTAATTTTATACACACCAGCAACATAGGCTTCTAGGCAACTTTAGAACTGCCACATTTTGAGGATCACCTTGTATGTAGTAAGACATAACTTCACATTAATTTGATTGGTTTCTTCTAGATATGCATGCTTCATTATACACCACATTGTCACTTAACATCAGGCGAGATGGCAGTCAAGTGTAAACCTATAATCGTAAAAAAAATTATACACAATTTTGGAAATCAATATTTTCGAAAATAAAATATGTTGTGAATAATATATGAAGAATCTCTAATTGCCATCTCTAATTTTTCTTACCGCCCTGGTCATGCACAAATCATCATAAAATAAAAAAATTACATCTATTATTTGATGTTTAAATTGCGATGTTGATATTTTCAGCTAGCAACTGGGACTGAAAGCTCCGCTGGTATCTGTGAGGTGTGTGTGTCGCGGTTGTGTGATGCTACTGACTTCAAAAAACAAGTGCAGAGCTGCCAGAAGACGTGTCTTGAACTGCTTGCACAGGAAGTTAAAGGTTACTGACTACAACACTTATTCTTATTAAGAATCTTAAACAGGGTTATTGGTAATCAGACTGCATCCTTTCGAGGGCATATTAAGTACATCAAATAAGTCAACATTTGTGCCACAGTTTTTTAAAAATGCATATATTTAATAAACGATATATCGGCCGAAGTTATGGACGTTTTATGCCACGAAACACAATCGGTCGGTCGATGACACAAAAACTGTCAAATCAGCGTCGGTCGGGATGAACGAAACGCCCGATCAGATCAACCAACTGATTGTGTTTTGTGGTATAAAACGTCCATAACTTCGGCCGATATATCATTTATCGGACTTCGTAGTAGACCTGCTGGTCTGAAATCATCAAGTTCTTCGTAACAAAAGCGCGCGTACTCTGTAACGCCCGATTAAAGAAGTGCCGACGCGAATAGAGCTAAACATAGGACATAAAAAACTTTTTAAAAAAATTGGGATTTGTATTGAGTTTTAACAAGAGTTGTATTGTTTGTTTAAATGTACAGAACATGTCCTTAAATAGATGCAGGCTGATTACCAGTAACCCTGTATACTGACACTGTTAAGCACTAACATCACAGTTACAGAGAAGTTACAGGGCTTAGAGATATAAGATCGTAGATCTCTGGGTGACGAGCGCAGTGCAGTGCTAGGTAATGATTTGGACTTTTCATGTTCCAATAGCTGCGTGTCACTGTGCTGTTATGTGTCAGGCATGTTGCTTACCATCAGGCACACGAACTGAATGTCTCGTCACTCTTTATTTAAAAAAAAAGTTACTGACTATCACTGAGATCACAGTTATTGTGTTTCGGTTTAAGACTCTAACACTTATTTTTATTACAAATTCTATGTTTAAAAAGATTTTTTTACAAACATTCTAAAGAACATTTAAAACTACATCATATTATATCAGCTATCTGGCTTCCATTGTACAAGTTTTGCTTAGTTTGGGGTCAGATGGAGTTGTGTGTGAAGTGTCCATCAATGCTTAAATATATTTTAATCTTATGAGACATGAATTGGGTTTTGCATGGATTCCACAAAAGTCATATTAGAAATGTGTCTGTTTAACTGTCTGTCGGCATTGCACTGACACCACTGTTACTGACCCGAACACTAATTCCTATTGCATATCTTTTGAAAAATTGAACATTGTATTTTGCACGAATAAGTCAAAGAAGAAATTAATCTCGCCCAGGGCGCTGTTATTGTTAAAACTGGCACTGCCCACGTAGTTCCACATCCCAACCTAGCCAAACGTCCAAACATTGACATTTGACTGATACCAGTAGGATTAAGCATCTTATGTGCCAAAAGGCTCATAGGCAATGACATCATGGTGCGAAAAAGACTGCAAAGTCTCGAACATCGCCGGAAAATTGCTAGCTTATCGGTTTTTTTATCGGATACACTTCGGAGAGTGTGCGACTGATTTGTACGATCTAATACCACCTAGCCCTTTTTTTCTATCGGAATGCTCGTAGCTCGAAAAAGCGACATCGTTTCATGGTTGATGTTCCAAAGACACGAACGAAGAGATTTGACTCTACTTTTGTGATAAGAACGTCAAGGTTGTGGAATACGTTGCCTGAGAGGGTTTTTCCCGATAGTTACAATCTTTGTGTCTTCAAATCGAGAGTGAATCGGTTTCTTCTAGGTATACACGCTCCATCGTAGACCGCATCATCGTTTAACATCAGGCGAGATGGCGGTCAAGTAAGTAAGTAAACCTATAAAAGTAAAAAAAAACCTTGGGATTAAAAATAGCCTAAAAAAGTAGTCTTTTATTTATCTATGTCCTTTCAGACTAAAGTCTGAAATTCCACAAACAAATTTCCAAACATTGATAAAATAAGTAATATCGATAGTATTTTTTTTTCTTTTCTTTTTTTAAATATTGATGGACAATTCACACACAACACCATCTGACCCCAAACTAAGCAAAGCTTGTGTGATGGCAGCCAGATAGCTGATGTAATACTTATATAGTTTTAAGTACATACTTATTATACATAGAAACACCCAGACACAGTGCAAACATTTGAATTCATCACACAAATATTTGCACTATTAAGATTTTTATGAGATTGGGCACAGGGCGTTGTGTTTTGCAAATACATCTCAGTTACTGACTTTAACACTTCTTATTTTCTATTAAGAATCTTATGTGATTAATGTTTGCACACTACTGCTTTCCGATAGAATGCCTGGCAAGGGTCTGGTACTTTGGTAGTGGCAGGACTCTTGGCAGAGTTCACCTGGGGAAGTACCACACCTTTGCCAGTTATTCTACCGCCAAGCAGTGATGTGCAAACATTACTGTGTTCCGGTTTGAAGGACAATTCTTCCAGATAAATTACAGGGCTTAGAGCTATAACGTCTTAGATCTCTGGGTGACGAGCGCAGTGCAGTGCTAGGTAATGATTTGGACTATTTATGTGCCAATAGCTGTGTGTCACTGTGCTGTTATGTGATATGTGGTAGGCATGTTGCTTACCATCAGGCACATATCCTGCTCGACTCGTAATTTTTTATTAAAAAAAAACTTCTAGGTATAGAACAGGTATAGAATTGACATTGTAAATTATTAGCATTTTTTTTTGAAATATACTATATTTTTATTTTTTTTCAGATGAAGCTGTACCCAAGGTGAAGGAGGAAATAAATGATTATGATGATAACGGTATCTACTTCCTGGGTATGTACATTAAATTACAAAACATACTATAAAAAATGACGAAACTTCCATACAAACTTTAATCCCTTTTTTAACGTTGTTGAAATTAATTTACGCATACCCGCCTGGGATTGATGGTCGGGTATTGGACTTGATACCACGACTGGTAGAACTAACGACTCCAAGGGGTATCTATCTACCTTTCACATTCGCCGCTTTTTTTTTAATAAATCTTACGGTGGAATCGCAGGGACACTCGCATTCTTCCGCGCACCCTCGATTGCCTGGCCTTGGCTTGCCCATATCCGATCCTCTCTGGGGCACACCACTTAGATAGAGAATATGTAAATAGATCAGTATGAAAACTAACGCGGTTATTACAATATTTTAAATAAATACACGGGTAACTCACGTTTGATATAGTCAGTCCAGTCCGACTCAAGTTTCGATCGCGTACGGCGATCTTTTTCAAGGGGAGTGCGCGCGCGTGTTCGCAACTAGTTTAGCACGCTTGAAAAAGATCGCCGTACGCGATCGAAACCTGAGTCGGACTGGACTGACTATATCAAACGTGAGTTTCCCGAGTATTTATTTTAAAAAATAACATCAGGTTTTTCCGCACGGTTTCTTTGTACCAATCGTGAGCATATGACGTGTGTATTAGCTCTGGCAACAGTATGATGTGCCGCGACAAAAGTATGACACTTCCACAAGAGCGACAAGGCAAGAGCGATCTGAGCCGTGCTTTCGGTGTAAAGCGTTTGTTCTAACTCTATACGTCGTATATCTACACTCTTTGGCCACACCCCATCACCGACGCACCTGAACCCAGGATACATCGTGACCACTTCTGGGACCAGTATATAGTTATATGGTATAGACCTATAGACTAATATATGGATAGGTATTATACTGGTTGGTCCCCGAGTCGGTCAAGGCATATCTTGGGTTCAGGTGCGCCGGTGACAGGGCTGTGCCCCTAAGAAGAACCCGGATATGCTTTTAAGATTCATTCCAGACTAACAGTGCTCTCCGTGTTCACCCGAACACGGAGAGCTGTTAGTAGTTTAGCGTAGTTTCCAAATTGAACTATCTTTTTTTTTTTAATTAGCCACTCCACAGACTCCGGGGTCCGTGATCTTTGTCAGTATAATTGTCTTTATAGTGCCCTATAGACTGCCCTAGTGGCTTAGTTGGTAGTAGCTCTGCCTGCGAAGCCGAGGGTCGTGGGTTCGATCCCCACCCAGTGCAAATATTTGTGTGATGAATTCAAATGTTTGCACTGTGTCTGGGTGTTTCTATGTATAATAAGTATGTATTTAAAACTATATAAGTATTGTATCAGCTATCTGGCTGCCATCACACAAGCTTTGCTTAGTTTGGGGTCAGATGGTGTTGTGTGTGAATTGTCCACCAATATTATATTATTATTATTATACACATTTCTTGGATAAGGAGAAGAAGAGGAAAATAGGAGGGAGTTTGGTACATTTGAAACCTAATTCTAGTGCTCGTCTGTAGAGCCGATCACTACCGGTTGGGATTCAGCTAGTAATTGACTCGACATCGAGTGTTTGCCTAATTGCCATTTGCCTAAGCCGCCTCCTCCCGGCCCAGAGCCACAACGGCCGCATTTCTGTCCCTGATGGCTATCTGTAGGTCGGAATCGCGGATGGTCTTCGGTGATGCAGCCCACGCTCGCCGCACGAACCGACCGATGGCGTTGTCGGTTTCGTCAGCGTAGTATGTGAAGGTCGTGTTCGCAACTAGTTTAGCACGCTTGAAAAAGATCGCCGTACGCGATCGAAACCTGAGTCGGACTGGACTGACTATATCAAACGTGAGTTTCCCGAGTATTTATTTTAAAAAATAACATCAGGTTTTTCCGCACGGTTTCTTTGTACCAATCGTGAGCATATGACGTGTGTATTAGCTCTGGCAACAGTATGATGTGCCGCGACAAAAGTATGACACTTCCACAAGAGCGACAAGGCAAGAGCGATCTGAGCCGTGCTTTCGGTGTAAAGCGTTTGTTCTAACTCTATACGTCGTATATCTACACTCTTTGGCCACACCCCATCACCGACGCACCTGAACCCAGGATACATCGTGACCACTTCTGGGACCAGTATATAGTTATATGGTATAGACCTATAGACTAATATATGGATAGGTATTATACTGGTTGGTCCCCGAGTCGGTCAAGGCATATCTTGGGTTCAGGTGCGCCAATGACAGGGCTGTGCCCCTAAGAAGAACCCGGATATGCTTTTAAGATTCATTCCAGACTAACAGTGCTCTCCGTGTTCACCCGAACACGGAGAGCTGTTAGTAGTTTAGCGTAGTTTCCAAATTGAACTATCTTTTTTTTTTAATTAGCCACCCACAGACTCCGGGGTCCGTGATCTTTGTCAGTATAATTGTCTTTATAGTGCCCTATAGACTGCCCTAGTGGCTTAGTTGGTAGTAGCTCTGCCTGCGAAGCCGAGGGTCGTGGGTTCGATCCCCACCCAGTGCAAATATTTGTGTGATGAATTCAAATGTTTGCACTGTGTCTGGGTGTTTCTATGTATAATAAGTATGTATTTAAAACTATATAAGTATTGTATCAGCTATCTGGCTGCCATCACACAAGCTTTGCTTAGTTTGGGGTCAGATGGTGTTGTGTGTGAATTGTCCACCAATATTATATTATTATTATTATACACATTTCTTGGATAAGGAGAAGAAGAGGAAAATAGGAGGGAGTTTGGTACATTTGAAACCTAATTCTAGTGCTCGTCTGTAGAGCCGATCACTACCGGTTGGGATTCAGCTAGTAATTGACTCGACATCGAGTGTTTGCCTAATTGCCATTTGCCTAAGCCGCCTCCTCCCGGCCCAGAGCCACAACGGCCGCATTTCTGTCCCTGATGGCTATCTGTAGGTCGGAATCGCGGATGGTCTTCGGTGATGCAGCCCACGCTCGCCGCACGAACCGACCGATGGCGTTGTCGGTTTCGTCAGCGTAGTATGTGAAGGTGAAGGAAGGAAGGTGAAATTGCAACAACCGCTTTGGGCACGCTCTAAAAAGTCTCTCGAAAGTGAACAATCAAATTCTGAGTTATTAGTTTTCATTTCTATCTGCAGTCCCTATGACTGCCATTTTTTTACTGTGCTGATTGAATTACCCAATCCTTCGTCTCGTGTCCGCAGATCTGAAAGAAGAGCTGTCTTCCTATGAGGACCTTCCCGACGACGCGGACGACGACAAGAAGCTGGCCGAGTTGTTGGGGCTTCGCCACCTCGGAGCCACTTCCGTGAGGCGGAAGAATTCGCGCAAGAAGGACAAACCCAGCAGGACTGGTGAGAGGTTTTATAACTTTCTTTTTTATCGCCTATAGGTCCGCGTTTGGCCACCAACTCGCCTTGTGGTAAGCGACGGTGCGGTCGAAGATGACGCACGCTGACCTAGAAAGTGCCTATTCACTCTGACCTTGAAAAGTTCTAGGTGGTATATCTCAGGGAATAAGGAGGCTGGCAACTTATTCCACTCTAACGCTGTACGTACGAGAAAAGTAGATTTAAAAACATAAAACTTAAGGAATAATGGTGACATATGTACATATGAACCGTAAGCCCTACCAAGAGAAAATTGGTAATACTATAACACTAGGACATACGAATGACAAATTTCAGATCTAAGATGGCCGCCACCGCAAAATGTCGGTTTTATTTAAGTAGGAGGTTTTGTTTTTCGATTCTGTTTTTTTTTTAATGTACGTTACGCGATAATTCCGCCAATTGTCAATCGATTTTGATGACTGAAACTTTGTTTGGTAGATCATACATAAAATTTATAGGACCATCTCTGTGGTCCCATAAAATGTGATGCTAATCGATTACAAATAAATAAATAAATTTTATCGAAATATGTAGCTGTTTTTGAAATATCTATCTAACCCCCGACCAAAAAAGGGGTGTTATAAGTTTGACGTCGATGTCTGTCTGTGGCACCGTAGAGCTCAAACGGATGGGCCGATTTCGATGCGGTTTTTTTATTTGAAGGTTAATATCCGTGCGGATGTTCTTAGACATGTTTGGTTAATATCGATTCAAAATGGCCGCCTCCACAAAATGGCGGACAAAATATTTCTTCACAACCTACCTCAATGTGGGTATCAAATGAAAGGGCTTGACTAGTAGAATACTAATACACTATAACAAATTTCAAATCCAAGATGGCCGCCACCACAAAATGCCGAATTGTATTATTTTTTTCACTATTACCTCAATATGGGTATCAAATGAAAGGGCTTGACTAGTAGAGTACTTTGCACTATGACAAATTTCAAATCCAATATCGCCGCTACCACAAAATGGGGAAATACATTTCTTTTTTCGCTACTCCCTTAATATGGGTATCAAATGAAAGGGCTTGACTAGTAGAACGTTATAGAGATAATCCGAGATCCGAGGTAGTCGGGGGTTAATCAAATTTTTAATCTTGGTGTCTTCAAATCGAGAGTGAATCGGTTTTTTCTAGGTAAGCACGCTCCATCGTAGATCTCATCATCGCTTAACATCAGGCGAGATGGTGGTCAAGTGCGAACCTATTTTAGTTAAAAAAAAAAAAAAAAAAAAATAAATTTTTTAATTTTGTTCTTGTAGATGTAACAATCTGAATTCTTTGCTTACCTCGACTACGTATTCGTAGTATTCGCTGTTTCATTGGAACAGTGTGGTTGATTTCACAAACAAATATTAAATTTATTTAAAAAGGCTCATAGGCAATGACTCTCTTCTGCGAAAAAGACTACAAACTCTTGATCATCGCCGAAAAATTGCCAGCCTAGCGGATTTTTATCGGATACACTTTGGAGAGTGTGCGACTGATTTGCATGATCTGATACCGCCTTGCCCTTTTTTCTATCGGAATGCTCGTAGCTCGAAAAAGTGACATCGTTTCATGGTTGATGTTCCAAAGACACGAACGAAGAGATTTGACTCTACTTTTGTGATAAGAACGTCTAGGCTGTGGAATACGTTGCCTGAGTGGGTTTTCCCCGATGATTACAATCTTTGTGTCTTCAAGTCGAGAGTGAATCGGTTTCTTCTAGGTAAACACGCTCCATCGTAGACCGCATCGTCGCTTAACATCAGGCGAGATGGCGGTCAAGTGTAAACCTATAAAAGTTAAAAAAATAATAATTGATAAGTTTGATTTTAAATTTGACGTGGTTTAATTTTTTTCGGAGATAATTATATCATTTAAAGTCCTGTTATGAAATGTAGTGAATAGCTTATTTATAAATATTCCAGAAAAGAAATTAAAGAAAAGGTCATCGGAGCCCCTCAAGTTGTCATTCTCAAGACTCTCGAAACTGGACAAGATCTATCCTCTGAAATCGGGCAGCGAACGAAACAGCTACGGAACAAGCGACGCTGTCAAACACAAAACCAACATGGACAACCTCATGAAGAACTCGAACTGTACGCCATTCGCAAACAAAACCCTAGCCGGCATCACCTGCGTCTTCTGTAAGCAAACGTATCAAAACCCACACGAATTACGCCTACACATGACAGATAAACACACAAACGACAGCATCCTAGACCCCACAAAGGACAAAAGCAATCTATCATACAAACTAGACATCTCAGACCTTAAATGCACGATATGCAACAAGAATTGTGATGTCATATCTAATTTAAAAACTCATCTCACAAACGAACACGACGTCAAATTCTATCCAGACGTCCACGATTATATATTAGAATTCAAATTAACAGACTCGGAAATGCTAAAATGCGCCTTGTGCCACTCGTCATACGAGACATTTAAGATGTTGTTACAGCACATGAATGGACATTATAGGAACTTTATATGCGATGTCTGCGATTTAGGGTTTATAAATAAGCATAAATTGAAAAATCACCAGCGTACACACGAAATTGGTAACTTTAAGTGTTCGTTTTGCGAGAAGGAGTTCCCTACTCGCGTTAGAAAGATGTGCCATGAAAAATATACACATAATACATCGGCTAGGTATACAACGAACTGTCCTCAGTGCGACAAATCGTTCACCAGTTACTACCAACGGAATAGGCACATGTTCACCGAACACAACACAGTAGCCGCTACATACAAATGTAATATATGCGATAAGTCTTTCATATTAAAGTCTAAATTGACATCACATATAAAAAAGGTACATTTGATGGAGAGAAATCACATATGCACGGTTTGCGGTCAAGGGTTCTTCATTAAGCAATCTCTAGACGAGCATATGATAAAGCATAACGGTGAAAGAGTGTTCAAATGTACGGTCTGTCACAAAGCATATGCAAGGAAGAAGACTTTGAGAGAGCATATGAGAATACATAATAACGATAGGAGGTTTAAATGTGGGGTGTGCGGTCTAGCCTTTGTCCAGAAGTGTAGTATGAAAAGTCATATGCTGTCGAATCATGGCATCACGTTAGCTGAATATGAAAGTTCACATCCAGATGAAACTAGATCGCAAGACCTCGGTAGATTAGACGAGGGAGTGCAAGCTTAATTAATTGTAAAGTGTAACCACATATAAATAAATATTGGTGGACATTTCACACAACACCGTCTGACCCCAAAAGCAAAGCTTGTACTATGGAAACCAGATAGCTGATATATATATATTTTTTTAAATAAGAAGTGACGAGACGAGCAGGACATGTGCCTGATGGTAAGCAACATACCTGCCACATAACAGCACAGTAACACGCAGCTATTGGAACATGAAGAGTCCAAATCATTACCTAGCACTGCACCGCGCTCATCACCCAGAGATCTAAGACGTTATATCTCTAAGCCCTGTAATTTCTCTGGTGACATTATATATTATAATACTTATATAGTTTTAAATACATACTTATCATACATATAAAACACCCAGTACAAGTACAAATATTTGTATTCATCACACAAACATTTGCTCTGGGTGGTCTGGGTCTATTTGCATCTTGAAAATTTCTAAATTTTTTGCAGATTTTGTGCAATTTTTTTTCATTTTAAAATTTTTGTGCAATAATTTATTTATATGTTTAATGGAATTGTGATTGTACACTTTATATTGTAGTTTTTATTTTATTTATTAGAATAATTATAGCCATGCAATTTAAGCTCTTCTTAGCTTGAAGTTACGGCTGGTGTAGTCGGGAGAACGGCGCCTGCCGATCCGGACACCCCGGCTTCAAACCCCACACGCACCACTGTCTGTTCGAAGTCATGTGCGTAACGCCGCTAACTTAAAACGGTGAAGGAAAACATCGTGAGGAGACCGACATGTACCTAGAATCTTTCGAAGTCATGTGTCATCCACCAACCCGCACTGGGCCAGGGTGGTGGATTATGGCCTTAGCTCTCTCCTGGCGAGAGAAGGCCTGAGTCCCAGCAGTGGGAACATTTAGTGGGCTTTTAAAGAATTTAAGCGTATGTGCCTAAAACCCTCCACACACGAGTTCTAAAATCATAGGAAATTACGTAAAAGTAGTGGGGCGGAGCCTACATCGCACCATAAATCACCAAACATATCCTAAATGGCACCATATGATTGGTGATTTATGGTGCGCTGTAGGCTCCGCCGTGTGTGGAGCGTTTAAATCAAACAGTGTCGAAAATTATGTATAAGTAAATAGCTGTACCCCTACGTTCGTTGCTACGCCACCTGTCGGAAAATGGTCGCACCAACTCGGAAACATTATTTGGCTCGTACACAAAACATCATCACGTGATCAAATGCGTAGTTTCAAACATTTAAACATTCATTGATAAATATGGGGCCATTCATAAATTACGTCACACTTCAAGGGGTGGGTCGATGAAGTGCGACAATGGGCGGGGGGGGGGGGTAATGCTTATAATATTCGGTGGGTTTGTGACTCGATGAGATTTTTTTTTTCCCAACGAGTCACACTATCGTAACAGTGTGACTCGATGGGAATTTAATAAAGGTAGGAGACCGCGACACGAGACCGCGACAGGCACTTGACTCTATGGAATTGTATGGGCGCCAGTTCGCGCCGAGACCGCGACAGGAGACCGAGACACGTGTCGCGGTCTCGGCGCGAACTGGCGCCCATACAATTCTATAGAGTCAAGTGCCTGTCGCGGTCTCCGGTCGCGGTCTCGCGTCGCGGTCTCCGGGCGAACTTGTACCTTTAAAGAAAGATGCAACGAGTATATTCTTGGGCCAAATAAACTCTAGCTAGTATTATGCTCACGCCTCGCGTCGACCAAGCGCTCGGAAGTTTTTTTTTATTTATATTATTGTATCACAAGTATCAAATATTTACTACAATGCCGTTGAATGACCTACTGATATTCCGGCACAGTTATATTTAAAGAAATGAAGTGCAATATACTGTTAATTATGTAAACTATTTGCTTAAACAATGACTTTATTTTCTAAGTAGCTAATTGATGTACTTAATTATAATTATTTACTATTATTTTAAACTGACTATAAATGAATTGGGAATATGTTTTATGAATGTGTGTTTAAAGAAGACTTAGTCTTTTGTGTATTATATTTTAGTTTTATTCATCCATTTGTTTGGAAGTATTGTAAATAATGTATTTTATTTAGTGCTAAGGAAATGGTACAAAGTACTGGTAATTTATGGATCTATTAGCAACACTGCTGTTTTGATCGCTGCTCGTTCGGTCACTAATCTGAATACAAGAACAAAATTAAAAAATTTGACTAACCCCCGACTACCTCGGATCTGTAATCTGTATAACATTCTACTAGTCCCTCTTCTACTAAAGCCCTTTCATTTGATACCCATATTAAGGTAGTTGTGAAAAAAGAAATGTATTTCGCCATTTTTTGGTAACGGCCATTTTGGATTTGAAATTTGTGATAGTGCAAATTCCACTAATCAAGCCCTTTCGTTTGATACCCATATTGAGGTAAGTTGTGAAGAAATATTTTGTCCGCCATTTTGTGGAGGCGGCCATCTTGAATCGATATTAACCAAATATAGCTAAGAACACCACGGCACAGCACGTATATTAACTTTCAAATAAAAAAAAACGCATCAAAATCGGCCCATTCGTTTGAGCTCTACGGTGCCACAGGCAGACATCGACGTCAAACTTATAACACCCCTTTTTTGGTCGGGGGTTAAAAACGAATCACGCTAGATTGCAAACTAAAATATTGTTTAATGTGTTAGCTATTCAATGTAAATAACTTACAAATAAAAGTATTTGTCAAAGCTTTGGTTAAAACAAAATTGTTTCTTAAAAGAGTGAAATTTACGGGACTGATGCAAAATTTGCAAAAAAAAGAAGTTCTCTAAAACATTTTTGTATTATCAAAGTATTTTTTGCATTTGTATTGTTAAAAGTATTAGGTAATAAGCCGTTTGAAGAAAAAAAAAACTTGAGAGGTGTCAAGGGACACCCGGATGGAACGAAGTTCCTTTCGATTAATTAGTGAAGGAATTATTATTATTTACAAAAAAACCTGTATACACTCAACAAAAATAATCGTCGCGACACCACACTGTTTAATGCGAAATAGAAATGAAAATATCTGACTTGCTTTCTATAAGAGAGAGAGAGAGACAGACAGAGAAACATGCGACGCCGCACAGCTTACAATAGCAAAAAGTGTCGTGACAACTTTTCGTAAGATTTTTTTCCGTCTAGCCCCCCTTTCACAACGCGCGATAAGGAACTTCGTTCCAATAGCAGCCATAGGACCTGCCGATAGAAGTGAAAATTTATAACTCAGAATTTGGTAGCTCACTTTGGAAACTACGCGGGTGAAATCGGAGGGCGTGGCCTAGGATGTTTGAAATGCTTATGCTTTTCTAGATGGCCATAGTCGAGGATAGTCAATGGAAAATTCTGACGCATTTCTAGATGGCCAATGACCATAGTCCCGAGGTCACCCGAAAATTTCTTATCATACCCGAGCGTGACGCTAGAATTCTATTCAGAGCCCACGAAAAACCGATCTGTGGTGCACCAAAAAAGTTTTCACTTCGAAAACCTGTCAAAACATCTCTCAATTTAGCCAAAGGTGTCTTTTTTATTTAAAACTAGCTGTGACCGCGGTTTCACTCGCGCTTTAAGGGATTTTTTGTTAATTTCGTGGAATTCTGTTTATGTTCCTCAAGTAAGAATGCCTAGTTATGCATTAGAACATCAGCTGTCTAGTTGTGAAAGATGTCATAATTAGGTCTTAAATTAGCCGGTTTTTTTATAATTTAGAGTGACGAGCCGAGCTGGACATGTGCCTGATGGTAAGCAAAATGCAGGTACATAACAACGCAGTGACACGCAGCTATTGGAACATGAAGAGTCCAAATCATTACCTAGCACTGCACTGCGCTCGTCAACCAGAGATCTAAGATGTTGTATCTCAAAGCCCTGTAATTTCTCTGGTAACATTGCACTTCAAACCGGAACACAGTAATGCTTGCACATTACTGCTTAGCGGTAGAACAACTGGCAACGGTGTGGTAGTTCCCCAGGCGGACCACTACTAAACCGCTACAAACAAATTTACTTCTAACTTGCTTGTAAATTTTGTTTCTTAATTCAGTCGACTAAATTTAGCCAAGTGTAGTAGGTACCTAAGCCTTTAAGGATACGTAAATGTTAATAATTTGACACATTTTTCGCTCTTCTATCATATCTGTTGTTCTCAAAACGGCTTATTTTGACGTGACAACGTCTTATAAATTGGTTTGCCGGGTGACACTTCAAGAAACTGCGTTACGCTCCGCTCACATTATGCGCTCACAACGAGAGCTAGTGAGAGGTACGCGTCCCTTCCACTCGGGCATGGTTAGCCCGCCTAAGAGCGAGAGAGACAGACATAAAAAGTGAAAGGCACGCGTCCCTTCCGTAAAATTATTTTACCACTCAAAGTCGTTGTCACGTAAAACTTTCGCCCGTATACCGACTTTACAGGCAACCAATTTTTTTTTAAAGTTATAATAAGTTTAGTATATAAAAGATATTTATGTTAAGATTTTTTAGATTAATACATAAATTATTTATTTCATGTTGATATTGTGTTTGAGTTTTGTTGAATTATAGAACGTGCTTAATATAAAATTTATTTATAAATAAAATTTGTGCATTTTTCAATATTACTGTATTTGTTGTAAGTGTCTATAATAATTATTTTCATTTTTTATGTTATAAAGAGTGACGAGACGAGCAAGCCAAGCGGCTGATGGTAACGCGCCTGTCTAAAACATCTCATATCTACTCCAGATCTCTGGCTGGCACTGCACTGCGCTTGTCACCCTCCGAGAATTTTCCGCTTCGCGCTGTTTTACTTATCTGTAAACATTACCTTTAGAACTGATACACAGTAATGTATGCACACTAATGCTCGGCGGTAGAATAATTGATTATTAAATTGTATCTATAACTTTTATAATTGTTGCAATGAAGGATACTGTTTTACTATACTCAATTATAATGAACCATTTTCAAAATGTCAGATGAATGCAAAACTTATTTTAACGTATTTCTCGATTCCGCTACGAGTGGCGTTTGACGTTTGATTCGTTTTATTAGAGACATTTATTATACAGGGTTATTGGTAGGTCAGCCTGTAAATTTTTATATTTGTTAATATTGTTAATATGTCAACTTTTGTTCTACAGTTTGTAGAAATTCGTAGATTTTTTCCCAAACAAAATTTTTAAAAAGTATTTTCCTAGTCTAAATCGGCCAACTCTTCGTAACAAGAGCGTGCCCGCTCTTTAACGCTCGATAAATTATGTGCAGAAGTGAATTAACACTACACAGCTGTTAAACATTGCTAGAAATGACAACAAACACTTTTTTGTTTATGTACCAGCTGTTCCCTGCCACGCTTCGCTGTAGCACATTGTGATGCAAAAATTAGATAAAAACAATCCTTGATGCGGATTATATATCATTGTAAAATTGCAGCTCGATCGGTGCAGAACTTTTTGAGTTCTTGAAGTGTACACAAACCAACATAACATTGTTAAACGTAGAGATTGAGTTTTAAAAAAAGTTGTTTGTTTATACGCAGAACATGCAAACGGATGCAGGCTATTACCAGTAACCCTGTATAAGCATACGTCAATGTTATTTTAGTAAGGTGTTTTCAAGATGCAAATACAGTAGAACCTCGATAACTCAAACCTCGGTAACTTAAAAACCTCTATAACTTCAAAAAAGAACATGTTCCCTTCCCATCAGAGCCCAAAACCAAAACCCTTGATAGCTTAAAATATTTTGTTATAATGTTGTTTCCCTTGGACTTTAACTTATCAAGGTTCTACTGTATATTCAAAGATAAGTAGTTCTTTATTTTTATACCATAGGTTTTTTTTATAGAACCTATAGAGTGATGAGACGAGCAGGACACGTCCCTGATGGTAAGCAACATGTCTGTTTGTAACAGCACAGTGACACGCGGCTATTGGAACATGAAGAGCAGTGCGCTCGTCACCCAATGACACAAGATGTTTAATCTCTATGCCCTGTAATATCACTGGGAAACATCGCCCCTCAAACACAATGATGTTTTCGTATTACTGCTTAGCTGTAGAATAACTGGCAAAGGTGTAGTAGGTACTTCCCCAGGCGGTTTCTGCAATCGGTAAAAACCAATAGAAAAAAAAACATGGCGGTCGAATTGATAACCTCCTCTTTTATGGGTCGGTTAAAAAATTTCGCTTATGTTGAATTAGAGAAAATTTCCAAATTAGGAACTATTTAACAGGTATACTTGCTTGTGAAAAAACGTCTGATTAAACATATTTTCTCCAATCATATGTCATTTCGAAAACTCCTTATTATTGAGCGTTTTTAAATATTTCTTACCTAGCTTTAAATTGTACATAATTGTAGAGTGTAAATAAATAAAAATAAATGTTACTAAGTTTTATGCAGATGGTTTTATTTAGGTAACTTTTCGCCTCTTCACCGCAACGAGTCACATTTCGATAAAATATTAAAATATGTAATATTATAATCCAGCTAACAATGCCGGTTTTAGCAGTACCAGCGCCGTGGGCGAGATTTATTCCTTTGACTTGATCTATAGTAATGAGCAAGGCCTACAGACAGAGGTTACAGACTTTTTTTTTTACTGACTGGACACAAAGGGGCGCCTGAGCTTGCGCGGCGCACTGGGCGTTCGCTCTACCGCGCCCTACCCTAACGCCGGCGCCGGTACTACCTGTTAATAATATAAACGCGAAAGTGTGTAGTATGTATCGATGTTACTGTTTCACTCAAAAACTACTGAAATCATCTGGATTTCTCACGGGAAAATAACGTATTCCGGAAATACGCTTCTGCAATCGCGGGATACTAAATAAATATTCGACATTATGATAAATATCTACAACTGTACTAATGAAAGCTTATATAATACGTACAATAAAAGAGATTTGAGAGAAACAATACTTTGGTTTGTTATTAAATTCAGTATACGGAGTAGGTACCGTTCAATCTAGTCTCGTCATATTTTATAATAAACAATGAGAAATGAACGCCGGCTAAATTACGGTAATATTACCCATTCGGTAATGAAAAAGTACGAGGACAGAATGGAAATAGTTTTACTACTTGATAATAGATGGCGCCAAAGACCCAAATACATTAAATAAGTTATCTGTGGCGACCAATGCAATGTGTTACCAAAACCATCTAATTTACAACACACCGGGGTAAATAAATATTTTTGTGTTACAAGACTTCAATTTTTCTGTTACAGTTTTAAGGGTTACATTGTGTAAATATTATATTTTTAAACGAATTTCTTTGTTTTAAATGAATTTCAAAGTTTTATTAAGGAAATAAAATCGACTAAAAGTCTTAAAACGTTACTGAGTATGTTGTCTCCACAATTTTGTTAAGAATGTGGTATTGGTGATATTAAGCTATGGTAACATCTAATTTGTTTTTATTTATTTTCATGTATCTCATTACTTCAAATTTTAGATTAAATACTGCGAAAATAAACCCTTAATTGATATAAAATGGAGAAAAGCAGTAAACGGAGCTATGGCAAATGCCGTTGTTGCTTAGCAAAGGGTAGTCATCGTGATATTCTGAAAGAATATAAACACTGTGGAGGCCGAGAAGTTTACATCGAAACATTTATGGATTGTTTCAATTTATTCGTAAGTTTTGATACATAATCTAAATCTCTAATTTTATGTGCTTGTGTGAGTATTAGTGTGTTCTAATTGAAAAGCCTTCACCGAAATTACCGGATAAATACTAGTATTGTCTAAATACTTGTATGTCTTTGGATGACAAGCACAGTGCATTGTACTAACGGATTCAGTTTTGATGATTATCGTAAATAGCTCACTGTACTTACAAGATGAACACAACGTTATGAACGTTGAGAATGTATGCTTCCTTCATGTTGTCAGGTATAAATTGAGTACCATTTAGTAGTTTTTAGTACATGATGGAGTCATAATCATTATTGAATGTAACTCACCACTCATGGTTTATATTAATTAGTTTTATCCCCATGGCAAAAATAAATACTGGTGGACAATTCACACACAACACCATTTCACGCCAAACTAAGCAAAGCTTGTAATATGGTGGCCAGATAGCTGATATAATACTTATATAGTTGTAAATACCTACTTATTATAATTAGAAACACCCAGACACAGTACAAATATTTGAATTCATCACACAAATATTTGCACTGGGTAGGAATCGAACCCACAAATTATGTAAAAACCTGGTTTAAATCTAATAAAGAAAAAAAATCTATCATCACAAACTTTTGTTACTAAGTATTTACTTTTTTTTTAACTTTAAAGGTGTACACTTGGCTGCCATCTCGCCTGATGTTAAGCGACAATGTGGTCTACTATGGAGCGTGTTTACCTAGAAGAAACAGATTCACTCTCGATTTGAAGTCACCAAAATTATAACCATGTTAATGCTTGTGCTTTATAATGTTTCAGCTATCCACAAACAGTTCTTTAACTACCTTAATATGCAGTCGCTGCATAGCACAGCTGAGGGAAGCGAGCAAGTTCAGAGCACTGGTCGTTGAAACGGAGAGACAGTTGTTGGATGCCGTGTCCACTCAGAAGGACATGGTGTTTGTTAACGGTTAGTTTTGATCTTTTGATTTAGCCATTCAGCACATTTTAATTTGTATCTTGTAAAATGTGTGTATGCTCAAGAATTGATGCTCAATTTGGTTGGATTTTTTTTGAAGTGAAAACTTTATTTTGCGCACCACAGACAGATTTTTCGTGGGCTGTGAATTGAATTCTAGCGTCACACTCGGGAATGATAAGAAATTTTTGGGTGAACTCGGGACCATGGCTATTCGCAGTCTAGAAATTCGTCAGCATTTCCCATTGGTCATCCAGAAATGTGTCAGCGTTTCCCATTGGCTATCTAGAAATGCGTCAGCATGATCATGGCCACAACCCTCCAGTTTCACCAGCGTAGTTTCCAAAGTTAGTTATCAAGTTCTGAGTTATAAGTTTCCCTTTTTTATATTGGCATTTCGTATGACTACCAATATTTTTTTTGCATGGCAGTTATGTTATGCTGTAGCTCCGCTGACTGTGACACTATCTTGATGTGTCTTTTATTGCTTGGTAGACCATAGTTTAGAGGTGGCCCCATATATATTTAATCGAAATCGATTTAGTGATGTTTTTAACAAAAAAATAAAACTTTCATTTATATTGACGACTTGTTGACATTTGTTTTGACCTGACCTGAATTTAATTTTAAGTTTTCATATTTTTTTTACCAATGACTGTATTCGCAGTGCCCATAGACGAGCCAGCCCCCAGCAGTGTGAAGGTGGAAGCGCCGGTCGCGGTGAAAGAGGAACCGAGCGATGATGAGGACATGGTCTTCGACACGGATTTCGTATCTGCTGATGATTTGATTGGTAAGTAGTCATACTCATCTTGGTGCACATTTTTTTTTTAATAGTATAGATGAAAATAAATAAATATTGGTGGACAATTCACACACAACACCATCTGACCCCAAACTAAGCAAAGCTTGTACTATGGCGGCCAGATAGCTGATATAATACTTGTATAGTTTTTAAATACACACTTATTATGAGTATACATAGAAACAACCAGACACACACACACAAACATTTGAATTCATTACACAAATATTATCTTAAATCCGAACCCGAAATATTTGCACTGGGTGGGAATCGAACCCACTACCATCGACTTCGCAGGCAGAGCCACGAGACCAGCCAGATTGACAATACGAGCAGGACATGTGCCTGCCTTGATGGTAAGCAACACGCCTGCCCGTGTGCACAGCGCAGTGACACGCAGCTATTGGATCATGAAAAGTCCAAATCATCACTTAGCACCGCAATGCGGTCGTCACCCGGAGATATAAAGTGTTTCATCTCTTAGCCCAGTAATTTCAATGGTAACATTGCCATTCAAGCCGGAACACAGTAATGTTTGCACACTACTGCTAATAACTGGCAAAGGTGTGGTATTTCCGCAGACGAAATCTGACATGTAAATAAACTTTTGTAATTTAAAGTAAGTTTGAGTGGTAAGAGTATTAAGAGGCCCCGTTTAATCGAAATCATAGTTGCGGTTTTTTAAATTTGAACAAAAAAACTAAAATTTACGTTCATATATTGATATTTAGATGACTTACAGGTGTGGTCCGAAGGGAGGGGTCACAGGAGACATGCCCCTCCCTTCCAAAACCGTATTTGTTAAATTAAAAATCTAAATAAATTGTTTTTTTACTCGATTTATTACAATAAGTAATATACAAAAGTATTCAAATACAATAAGTATTTCTACTGGTGACCCACCCCCCTCAACTCTGAGGCTGCATACTGGTGATGACCCCTCCACAGTTCGAGGCTGGGACCGCGCCTGACGTTGTAGTTGACGGTTTCTTATTGGAGTCTCAAAATTTATTTGTCTATGCAGAGAGTGATCCAAAGGAGGAGGATGACGTCGTGGAAGGCGAGGCCGCGCTGCTGGCTCGGTTCCGCCGCGAGGAGCTGAGGCCGCTGCCGAACCGCGCCTCGCTCTACGACTGCTGCTTCCAGTACGTGGCGCATCTCGACTCGCTGCAAAGTTGGTCTTATTTCACTCACTTTAATGTATTGTACTATTTCTTACAGTTTCACCATTTTAGTCAATTTAGGACAGTTTCACCATTTTAAACAATTTGGGACAGTTTCACCATTTTAGACAATTTGGGACAGTTTCACCATTTTAGACAATTTGGGACAGTTTCACCATTTTAGACAATTTGAGACAGTTCCACAATTTTAAACAATTTGAGACAGTTCCACCATTTTAAAAAATTTGAGACAGTTCCACCATTTTAAACAATTTGAGACAGTTCCAACATTTTAAACAATTTGGGACAGTGTCACCATTTTAGGTAATTTGAAACAGCTTCACAACACACTTTCAGAAAGCCTGACACATAACAGCACAGTGACACGCAGCTATTGGAACATGAAGAGTCCAAATCATTACCTACCACTGCACTGCGCTCGTCACCCAGAGATCTAAGATTTATATCTCTACTGTAATTTCTCTGGAAACATCGATTTTCATCTTTAAAAGTTTCCTCTTCCTCGTGTAAACCTTTGACCTTGTGACTTTAGAGTTGGCGTAGTATTCTGTGACGGTATCGAAATGATGTTACTATGTCTCAGTTTACCTATCAGCTAGTAAATAAACATACTAAGCAATATTTTGCTTTAAAAATAATTTCTGTTGCAGATATGAAAATAACATCAAACACTGTAATGCGTCACCTCCACGAGAACAAAAAGATACCAAGAAACAAGAATGTGTATGTATCAGAGAAACTAGCTCACATCACCAACGCTACCACCTTGCTTCAATATTCCAACCTCACCCCTTTCAAGAGCAAGAGTAGGTGTGGATACCCTTGCTTCTACTGCAGAAACATATTTGAAGACTTCAACAACCTCAGAGAACATGTCTTAACTCATAAAGCCTCAGAAATCATCCGAGTACTGAAACAATACGGTCCAGAGAGTTTAGTAGTCTACGCAGAAGTATCTAACCTAAAATGTAACATATGTGCAACGGACATACTGAACATAAATGAACTCAAAAGCCACTTAATTAAAGTTCACAATAAAAAGATGTATCCGGAAGTGTCAGATAGAGTGATACCGTTCAAAATTAACAATGATTATTGTGAGTGCCAAATTTGTGGTTGTAACTTTGAACGGTTCGGTGCAATTGAGAGACATATGAACGGACACTACAGAAATTATGTTTGTAAGGACTGTGGTTCTGGTTTTGTAACTAAATACAGGCTAAAAGTCCATGCTAAAAGCATGCACGTTGATGGAAGTTTCCCTTGTGAGTTCTGCGGTAAAGTTTTCAGTACTCAACAAAAGTACAAGAACCATGTAAATGCTGTTCACAAGATGATCAAACGATTCAAATGTGTGAAATGCCCTCAACGCTTCGCTGAGTACTTTAGAAGGCAACGGCATATGGAAGAAATACACGGAGTGGCACCGTTGAAATACAAATGCAATGTATGTGACCGTTCCTTTGATAGACGGTACACTTTGTCCAGGCATATGAAACGGGATCACTTGGAAGAAAGGGATTACCAATGCGAAGTATGTGCTTACAAATGCTTTACAAAGAACGAGTTGAAAGTACATATGGTGAAGCATAACGG
The DNA here is from genome assembly GCA_017562165.1 of Ectropis grisescens. NCBI lineage: Eukaryota > Metazoa > Arthropoda > Insecta > Lepidoptera > Geometridae > Ectropis > Ectropis grisescens. Next base: position 8,220,281 of record CM029790.1, read on the forward strand.
GGAGAGGATATTTGAGTGTTCTGTCTGCAAAAAATCTTATGCAAGGAAAAAGACACTCAGAGAACACATGAGGATACATAATAATGATAGGAGGTTTGCTTGTGCTGTGTGCGGGCAAGCGTTTGTACAGAAATGCAGTTTGAAGGGGCATCTCAAGACACACCACTTAGAATATAGTATGCAATAAAGTTGTGGGGCAGTTCATAAGTTTTCTACTGTTATATTTCCATTTGTATGTGTCACAATAAAGAGTTATATTTAATAAATTAACAACTGAAAATATTAGACTGTTTTATTAACCAGTTGTCAATTCGCCAATCATATTTTTCAATGTACATAATGTTCCCCATTGACTGACTCGAGAGCACCTGAACCGACTGAATAATTTTTTTGTTCTAAAGTATAAAATGGTCTTGTATGTATATTATTTTAGAAATCGCCGTTTTTAACCCCCGACCAAAAAAGGGGTGTTATAAGTTTGACGTCGATGTCTGTCTGTCTGTGGCGCCGTAGAGCTCAATCGGATGCGCCGATTTCGATGCGGTTTTTTTATATGAAAGTTAACATCCGTGCGGATGTTGTTAGCTATGTTTGGTTAATATCGATTCAAGATGGCCGCCGCCACAAAATGGCGGACAAAATATTTCTTCACAAATTACCTTAATATGGGTATCAAATGAAAGGGCTTGATTATACTATACACTATAAAAAAAAACAAATCCAAGATGGCCGCCACCACAAAATGGCGAATTATATTATTTTTTTCACTACCACCTCAATATGGGATCAATATGGGCTTGAATAGTAGAATACATTGCACTATGACAAATTTCAAATCCAAGATGGCCGCTTCCACTAAATGGCGAAATACATTTCTTTTTCACAACTCCCTTAACGTGGGTATCAAATGAAAGGGCTTGACTAGTAGAATGTTGTACAGATAACAAATCTGAGGTAGTCGGGGGTTAATCAAAATTTTTAATTTTGTTCTTGTAATCGTTATCGCCGCCGAAAGTATACAAACATCGATGACATGTAAATTTATAAAACATTCTAATAAAATAATGAATAAGTAAAAAAAGTGAATAAGTATAAATTGCATTTTTAAATTGAAATCGGTAAAATAACTTTTATTTTTAACTAGAATAGGTTTGCACTTGACCACCATCTCGCCTGATGTTAATTAAGGCGATGATACAATCTACGATGGAGCGTGCTTACCTAGAAGAGACCGATTCACTCTCGATTTGAAGACACCAAGATTAAAACCATCGGGGAAAACCCACTCAGGCAACGCATTCCACAACCTAGACGTTCTTATCACAAAAGTGGAGTCAAATCTCTTCGTTCGCGTTTTTGGAACATCAACCATGAAACTATGTCGCCCTTTTGTGGAACGAGAAGTCCGATAGAAGAAAGGGCAAGGTGGAATTAGACCATGCATATCAGTTGCACACTATCCGAAGTGTATCCGATAAAAAACCGATAAGCTAGCAATTTTGCGGCGATGATCAAGACTTTGAAGTCTTTTACGCACAAGAGTGTCATTGCCTATGAGTCTTTTGGCGCGTCTCTCAATCGATTCCAGAGTCTCCAGCTGATACTTTTTCATCATCATCTTATGCGAAAAATGTTTACGTTTGCACAAGGAGTGGATGGTTTCATACTGGTTCTATAGAAAACGAAAGGAAGTCTGGTCTAGTCGGGAGAACGGCAACTGCCAACCTAGAGCCCCGGGTTCAAAACCCACGCGCACCACTGCCTATTCGAAGTCATATGCGTAAAACCTCTAACTTAAAAACGGCGAAGGAAAACATCGTGCGGAAATCGACATGTAGCTAATCATGATTTCAAGGTCATGTGGCATCCACCAATCCACATTGGCACAGCGTGGGGAATCATGGCCGTGACTCTCTCCTAGCTATAGAAGGCACCGAGTCCCAGCAGTGGGAACATTTAGTGGGCTGATTAATGATTATAGATAGATAGAAACACTTTATTGTTCACAACACAAAAACAAAAAATGAATAAACTAAAAGATACATTCTTAAGTCTAGTGAAACAAATGGCGGCCTTATTTTTAAGAGCGATCTCTTCCAGGCAACCAGATTATGCTATAGAAAACAAACACTCATCGGTAGTTTGTATCTGATAGCCGCCACAAAAGTCCCCACGTTTGCACCCTGCCTAAGACAGTGTTAAATTTGAAAGAAACTTCAATATAATTTCATACAAATTTTAATTTAATCCATTTGTAAAATTATTCGCCTATGTATGTCTAATATTATTCTAATTAATACACAATAATAAATGTATAAATAAAAGTAACCTAATTATATCTTACATGTTGTATATCTTGTGATGTTATTTACAATATAAGTCTTGCAACAGATAGTTGACGAGAGGACTAAAAACCTTTTTAAACAAACTATTTTTGTACAAAAAATGAAACCGACTTCTAAACCACAAATAGGCACTCAAAGCGAAAAATAAATTAATATCACTATTACAAATGCTACTAAAACCAAACGGGCAGCCACCGCGTGTGCACTCGCCTTGAAAAAGGCCGCCGGACGCGGCCGAAACTCGAGTCGGATTGACCGACCGTATATACGTGAGTGTCCCGTTATCCAATTAAATAAGTGCTACTCACTCATCTATTTGAAGTCGGTGCCAGTCAGGCCAAAAATACTATGTAGGCACGTGGTAGGTAGGGGTATCCACTACCTCTACCTGTTAGACTTGGCTAGCACCGACTTCAAATAGATGAATGAGTAGCACTTGTAATAATAATATTAATTTATTTTTCGCTTTTGAGTTGCCATTTGTGGTTTTGAAGTCGGTTTATTTTTTGTACAAAAATAGCTTATTTTACCCTTTTTAGTGCAAAACAAGTTTTTATTAACGCATTTACTCAATTTCATAGTGACAGGTTCGAGTTTCATAACTTGTGTGAAATCTACAATTACGTATGGAATGGTACATCCAGAAAATTGTATGGAAATTTTAGTTTTTGGTTCATATTTCAAAAACCAGTTGACCGATTTCGATAAGATTTATATGGGACCATTCAGGAAGCATACCCGTCCGCACATAAAAATAAATTTTACAATCGGTACGGGGGTTCTCGAGAAATCAGGTAAAATACATGCAGTCATAGGAACTGGCGATAGAAGTGGAAACTTATAACTCAGAACTTGATAGCTCACTTTGGAAACTACGCGGGTGAACCCGCAGGACGTGGCCATGAGCATGGCCATCTAGAAAGGCGATAGCATTTCAATGGCCATGGTCCCGAGTTTTCCCGAAGATTTCTTGTCATTCTCGAACATGACGCTAGAACCCGATTCACAGCCCACGAAATATCTGTCTACACGCTACTTGTGTATATGTGTGCGTGTCAGCCTATCAGTGACAACCTGACAACGCACACGTGTAAATGTGGCCGACTCTAGTGACACAGTTTTTGTTCTAGTGAGACTACGTCCGACTTTTTCATACGACCATGATGATACACATATTCACATAAATTAAATGCAAAATTGTGTACAGTTTGAAATAAATAACACAGAATAAACACAAATTTTACACATTTAATGGAGCGATCTCTATCTATATTTATTTATCTATCATTTAATGGATACTGTCTTTTAATGACAGCGTCAGGACCCACTTTGGGTCGTCAAGCCAAGTCAGTTAATTATTAAATTTGAATTCATGCAAATGAATTCACAAAAAAAATAATAGCAAAATTACATTTCGCAGACATCTTTAAAATTAAGGTGCGTTGGGGTAACTCCGGACAGATTTTTGACTAGTTGGCATAGTCTTGCGATTTATTTAATTTCTGGAGATCAATGTATGCCAGATCTTTAAAATAAATCTACAATGCTTAACGGATAGACAGAGTAAGTATAAGTGTGAATTTTGTCTGTCTTACAGGCTTAATAGTTTTTGTTGTAGACGTTTGCCAAAACAAACTTTATCTATTATGATCACGATAACATATTTACCACCGAAGGGCAAGTTCGGACTGCAAATAATAGTAGCCTCTATTGCTTAGAAGACAGATTCCATTAGAAGAATACATCCGATCTTTCACTTACTAAACTAAATATTTTCCATAATTTACTAATTCACACACAGCACATTTCTGATTTGCCGGAGCGATAAACAGAAACTATGGGTCGCAGGACGATAAAATGGCGTCTTATTTAATCTTACGAGCGTTTGAAAATTATTCGGAATTAGATCAAAAAACAATTCATATGGTCTTACCCCATATCCGATCTTACCCCAACGTACCTTAACTTTTCAATATACCCCAACGTACCTTAACTTTTCAATATATTTCAAAGGTATATTAAAACTAAACAGTTGCAACTACATTTTTTGACAAAAATAACATATGAAAATAAATGTAATAAATATTACAGAAAACTTTTTATTTCTTTTTACATCCTAAAAGTACTTTTAAAACTAAAACCTTGCAAATAAAATGCTTGTCAAGATTTTTGTTTTGATTGACTACTAAAATATACTTCATACATTTTGAAAATAGCTTCAAAATTAAAATTAAATAGTTTTAATTAAAAATTTGCTACCTTTGTGAAAAGTAATATTTTGATGATTACAAAAAATATATAATACAAATTTAAAATTTATTTCATAATTATGTATAATCAATAATTTAAAATAACGTATAAATATAACATAATTGAGATCTTTCTTCATAATTATATGAAATATTCGACAATACATTGAATTGTTTTATAATAGGTGTGTAAATAAATCACTGGAATAAATATTTTTAAATAAGTAGTTAAAATTGTGTTTATTGATTGTGTTAAAAAATAATTGCTACAGTTTTTTTTATTATTACGTTTTTAAATTTGTTATAAACGTTTCTTAATTTTTTTTAGAATGACATATAAACGCTTTATTGTAAACTAATTGGATAGGTTTTTTCATTTATGTCACTTTGAAAACGCTTGACATAATGTGGATTTACAAGTTTTGTTTTGTTTGAAACGACAGATTAATTTTATAACTGCAACTCCATACTAATAGTAGAATCTCTATAAGTTGAACTTGAAGGAAGAAGTATAAAATCGAATTGTAGAGTTTTCGAGTTATAGAGGTCGGAAAATCAAATATTGGTATGTTCGAGAGATATATAATATGTCCAGTTTATTAGTTACTAACTATATATACCCTGCGCGCGTCGCTACCGTCGCCACCTGTCGAAAATTGGTCACACTAACTCAGAAACCTTATTTGGCTTATGCACAACAACTTTGCTAAAGATCATCACATGAACAAATGCATAGTTTACAATTCTGTAAAATACATACAGACAAACATTCATTTTTATGAAGGAAGAAAATAAGTATATCCTGAATTTGCTTTAAAGAACTCGCTAATTGTTTCTACATAAGAGGGTTCAGATCTCAAGCAACGGAAGTTTTGGAGCTTGGATGACAGGGAACATTTTTTTCGAGTTAGTAAGGTTTTAGACATATCAAGTTTCAACTTAAAGAGATTCTAGTGTATTTGTACCTCCAAATGCCATCAGAGTCTACATCTTCCAGATGGAATGCAATAAAAGATCGCAACGCGGATGGATTTCCGTCAATACATAAAGTGATACCACTTTTTACATAATTCTTACCCAGATTCATTATAATCTGGTGTTATAATACAGGTATTTTCAACAAATATGTACTTTTTTTTAGTACCCAAAACTTGTCTACGTATGACTTGTTACTTTTGACAGATGGGTATTTTATCACTCACCACCTACTAGTACCCTCTACTACCCTCAAATATTGCAAATTTGCTAATCTTATCCTCATTTAATCCATGCCACGGAAATATGTCTTAACGCTGACCAATATAAGCAGCCCACTTAGATTTCCCACAGCTGGGACTCGGAAGCTTCCGATTGTATAATAAATATTGTTAAATTAAGTGGATGCTACAGCGACAAAATATATTGTGGCCGCTAAAAAAATGACGCCACTGACCTATACAAAAGTACTAAAATCCTTTGACAGGTAGGTATATTTAAAAGTTTGCTCAACTGTAATTTATAAGTTGATTCTTGTTATCACTTTTTATTTCAAGACAAAATGTAAAATACTGTTATTAGGAGTATTTGGACCTACCCACAACTTTCACTATGAGCATAGAATAGATAATATCCTTCTGGACCACAATGTTGAATTATAGAGAGAACGGCGATTAAAATAAAATGCGAATGTGTACCTACTAACAAAATAAATATCTAGGTACCTATCGATCATCGGTTTCGTTTGATTTTACGTGGCATTACATACACCCTTTTAATTAGAATAGTATAATTTGGCACCATTCTATTTATGTAACTCAACATTATAGCAAGTTTATAAACTACTTTACGTCACCAGGTGAACTCAAGGGGCACAACTATTCAATAAAACAATTCAGTAGCCCTAGCGCTAACGCACACATTCACGCGTGTGTACGAACGACATCTGCGTAGTTGTGTGAAGAGTAGGTAACTCCACAGCGGCGGTTGTATGGAGTTTTAGTGGAGTGTCCGGGGTGTGCTAAGAGTCAACTTTTATCATTTGCACAGCAAAAGATTTTAAAATGCGGCTTTTGAGTCAAGGTTTATTACACATTTTTGTGGCACAAATTATTAAATTAGTCTTTTAATTTTTTAGACTACCTTCGTTTTTTAGGGATATTAAAAAAAATAGACCTATGTTATAATCTGTGTTATAATTGCGCTATTGTCACTTTTCTAGATATATCTGCGGCACAGATTATTAAATTAGTCTTTTTTTTTTACAAAGTACCATCAAAACCTTTTTCAAACTACCTTCAAAAGTAATACTAAGTTTTTTTTACAGTCCATAAATCCTGAGACAGTCTTTGACATGACCAAACTAACCTCAGAAGTAGTACCCCTCAACGTCACCACACTCCGGATGGTGACTTTTAATATGAGATTTCAAACTGGTATTCTGTATAAACGCTTGCCCACAAACATGACACCGGTACCTCCTATCGTTAGTATGAGTCCGTATATGATACTGCAAAGATTTAAGCCGCGGGTAACTTTTATCGCACTGTTCACACCTAAAGTTCCTCTCCCCCGTATGTGTTGCCATGTGTTCCTTCAACCGAGAAGGTAGATAAAACCGTTGATCACAATATTCGCACTGGTGTTTTAGCACTTTTTGATGGTTCCTCCGTTGGTGTTCTGTTAATGTTTTCTGTCGATTGTAGACTTTGTCACAGAGATTGCACGGGTAAGTCCTCTTTTGACCGTGGGCCTCGGTCAAATGTTTGTTTTTCAACGCGTAAGACATGAAGCATTCATCACATCGTGGACAGCGGATAATAGCCTTCTTCTTGTGAACAATATCAACATGCATATCTTTATAGTGGTTCGATTTGAAGACTTTGCCACATATTTCACACGTATGCCGTTCATCATCTTTGTGTCTTTTTAAGTGAGCGTCCAATCGCGGTTTTTCTAAGAAGCACATGCCACAAATATCACAAGTAAAGTTGCTGAAATGGGTGTCAATCATATGAGTGTTTAATGTGTTGAAATCTTCGAATACATTGCTGCAAACGACACAAACAAGATCGTTCCACGTCAAACGGAATAGCAGCATTTTGTCCGGAGCCTCAAAGTATATCTTCTTCCCATGTACATGATCTACATGCTGTTTGAATATGTTCAGATCATCGATTTTTAGGGGACATAGTTTGCAATCTATTCGAGTTATATCCAATTTTGGCATTTTCTTGTATCCCATGAGTAGTTGAAACGGTTTCGTGTCGTGTGTAGTAGTGTGCTCTCTTAAGTCCTCGGGTTTGGGATAGTAGTCCTTGCAGTAGAAGCAGTAGTAGTTGTTCCTCCTGTTTTTGAACGGGCACACGTATGAGTACTGTATGATTGTGAGGAGATTTTCTTCAGACATGCAATCGAGATCCCGGTCATAGTTCTTCACCTTTTCGATGGGTTGCTTTTTGGGAAGTTTCAGAGCTTTCTTCGTATTAGCTGTAAAAGTAAAACATACAAAGTCATTACAATCTTTTTACTGTAATTAAATATTGTTAACAGTGCCCCGTGGTTTCATATGCGTTATTTTCTCGAGATAAAAATATCATCATCATCATCCGCAAGACGTCCACTGCTGAACATAGGCCGCACCCCTAGAATTCCACAACGAACGGTGCTGCGCAACCTGCAACCAGCGGTTTCCAGCGACCTTTGTGAGGTCATCTGTCCATCTAGTGGAAGGCCGTCCAACACCGTGTCTTCCGGTTCGTGGTCGCCACTCGAGAAATATCCTCTATTAAAAATTACGATAGAAATGCCCTCTGTGTTATTCCAGATCACTATTTATCTATGTACCAAATGTCATCCAAATCGCTTCAGTAGTTTTTTTTAGTAACAAACATACACCTATCCTACATTCTTACGTTTTAATCCTGTGTTTTTATTGACGATTTTCACATGAATATCATATTTATTTTAAGGCTTATCTAGACACGCGGTAGCGTGTCAAGCCAAGTTCAAGTTAACAGAACTGGTGAGCAACACCATGTGTAATATTACACGAACCATTCGTTGCTTTTGACTCCATCCAAGCCAAGTCAGACTTCAGATTTCAATTAATTATTGTAAGTGATAAAATAAAATATTTTATGTCATTGTAAATAGATATAGATAAGAGCAGCTATACGATACGAAGAGTCCAAATCATTATCTAGCACCGCACTGCACTCGTCACCCTGAGATTTAAGGGCTTTTATCTCTTAGTGCGGCAATTTCTATTCAATACGGAACACAATAATGTTTGCGCACTACTGCTTGGCGGGAGAATAGCTGGAAAAGGTACTTCCCCAGGCGGACTCTGCAAAGAGTTCTACCGCTGCCAACTACTAAAGCAAGTGGGCGAAGACCTTTAGTGGATTTACTTATGCTTTTCTATACATATAAAAGCGAAAGGTCACAAAATCTCAAAAACTACATATACTAGGGGTATCAAATTTTGCATGGAGGTGTCTTTTAGCACGTAGGTGTTCGGTAAGACGGGGTTTTGCAAAATTCAACTCCTGAGGGGGTAAAATAGGGGATAAAGTTTTAAGTTAATACACAGGCTTAGGGCTAGAAACTTAAAATTAAGCACACATATTCCTCCTATGATGTGGGGATCTACTAAGGCAGGATTTATTTGTAGTGGTAGGACTCTTAGCAGAGTCCGCCTGGGGAAGTACAACACCTTTGCCAGTTATTCTACCGCCAAGTAGTAATGTGCAAACATTACTGTGTTCCGGTTTGAAGGGCAATGTTACCTGAGAAATCACAGGGCTTAGAAATATAACATATTAGATCTCTGGGTGACGAGCGCAGTGCAGTGCTAGGTAATTATTTTTGCGTGTCACTGTGCTGTTATGTGGCTGGCATTTTGTTTACCATCAGGCATATGTCCAGCTCGGCTCGTCACTCTAAATTATATAAAAAAACATCTCCAAGAGGGTGAAATTGGGTACTAAAGTTACTATAAAGAACGAAATGATAATTTATATGAAGGTATAGAACTTCCTCGATTCGGATTTTGTCACGCAGTGAAATTCCGAGCATAGCTCTCTCCATTGCCCGTAGTATTTCTGACGAGAAGATGTGACGCAATTTCCCAAACGCTGCCTATCCGAGTTGGATTCGTCGGCTGACCTCCTTGTCAAAGTTTGACCTGCCTAATTGGATCATCTGACCCAAATACACACAATGGTCGACAAATTCGATACTGTGTGAAACATGGGCATTTGACATGATTTTTGTCTTACCCATGTTAATTTTTAGCCCTACCTGTTGGGAGACAGCATTGAGGTCTCTGAGCATTGAGCCAAGGTCATCTAGCGATTCAGCCATAATGACTATATCGTCGGCAAATCGAATCGAAGGTCGGCAAATCGAAACGAGGAAATCCGCAGAAGAACGAAGGTCACCGACATAGCTCTTAAAATTAGCAAGTTGAAGTGGCAATGGGCAGGCCATATAGCTCGCAGAACCGATAACCGCTGGGGAGTAAAGGTTCTCGAATGGCGACCACGAACCGGCAGACGCAGTGTAGGACGGCCCCCCACACGATGGACCGATGATGTTGTCTCGGTCGCGGGAAGTCGGTGGATGGAGGCGGCACAAGATCGGTCATTGTGGAAATCATTGGGGGAGGCCTATGTCCAGTAGTGGACGTCTGCAGGCTGCAGATGATGATGAGATGATGATAGAACTTCCGCCAACGACTTACAAAACGCGAGCGGACAAAAGCTAGTGCATTCATCAGTTCTCACCGGTTTTGACTTTCTTCTCCTTGACCTTCTTCTGTTTGAGTTTCTTCTTGGGCTGGATCTTGCGGGGCTTCAGCGGCCGGTCGGAGTCCGAGGACGAGGCGGACCAGTCGCTGCCGCCGTCGGGGGCCGAGTGCGACGGCGAGGGCGGAGGCGACGGGGGCTCCTCTTCCGGCTTGGGGGGCTTCGACTCTGGAACCAGAATCGACCCACTTTAACTTTATATACCACTAGATGTCCGCTCCGGCGTCTCCCGTGGTACATTATATAGCACTCATCAGGATCCCGTACATAAACAACGGTGAAAGAATGACTGAAATCGGTCAGTCATTCCTGAGAATATCGCTTACAAACAAAACACCTCTTCAGCTACCTGCTACGCCACCTGTCGGAAATTGGTCGTACGAACTCAGATTTAGAAACAAATTTGATTAGCAAAGGTTTTACATTCAAGAGGTATGTAATCTGTGATATTCAATGACGCAATCTTAGGCACATGTTGTCATGTGTCATGTCAAAGCACGAAACGTACGAAAACTCTCAAAAAGAAATATTTCTTCCCGATTTTGTTACATTCTTGATTCATGGTCTGCTTCTATTAATAGTAGCGTTATTTTCTATAGCCTATAGCCTTCCTCGATAAATGGACTATCCAATAGAAAAATAATCTTTCAATTCGGACCAGTACTTCCCGAGATCCTAGCATTCAAACAAACAAACAAACTCTTCAGCTTGATAATATTAGTATAGATTTATACGCTGTAGAAGTGGGAGCGAGAGGTATACCAGCAAGATCTCTCTATAACCTACTGAAAGACCTTGGCTTGTCCAGAAGTGCAGTAAGTTCTATACTAGAACGAGTATCTAAAGCTGCACTAGTAGGCTCATATCAGATTTGGCTGAGGGAGAGAAAAACGAGTAGTGAAGGTGAGTGTTGATGTACGTTGGCACGGGGCCCCTTAAACCTACGCCCGTGTCACAAGTCTCGGGAACTACTCGAGTTTTTCTCTCTCTGCCACACGATGGACCCGGCACCCGCACGGTGAATCCATGGAATGCTAAGAAGATCGTCTCTGGATTTGTAGGCACCAAGGAAAACCATCGGGAAAGACCCACTCAGGCAACGAATTCCACAGTCTATACGTTCTTATCACCAATGTATAGTCGAACCTCTTAAACTACCGATTTAAAAGCTGGCTTATCGATAAAACGTTTTATATGCTTAGTTTGGGGTCAGATGGTGTTGTGTGTGAATTGTCCACCAATATTTATATTTTATATTTATTTATATAGTTACAGCGAGTTTTTAAATAGTTATGACAAACTCACAATAAAATTGTAAAAAAATTACATTGTTCATTACAATTGTAATAAATACATATATTTTAATGTTTGACACTTATTTGTACGATACTTATTATCGTACAATAGAATATTCAATTTTAACTTTAACTATGTTTAGTCTTTGTATGTGCTCTTATATATGAATAAAGTACTTTGACATTGACTTGGCTCTTATTTTGTTTTTTTTTTTAAATTGTACATTTATCAATAAAGAACTAAACTCTTTATTTCCACACACAGTAAGATTAGGGTTGCTATCTCTAAAGTTTGCCAACCAGGACAAGACTCGTGAAAACCCCGGATTTTAGATTTAGAGCCCAGACCCCGACAAATACAAAAAGTTTTTAAAGAGAGTAATTGGTGTAATAAACAACAGCACATTTTTTAAATCATCTTTTTATGTATTTTCAAACGTTTAAAAATAAAATTTAGCCATCTTTTACCACAATTTTAGTAAAAATTTACCGAGTCGGTTCGTCGGTTGATCGCGGCGTGCGTGTGTTGCGGGCGGCCCAAGATTTTAAACTTTAAACCCTGACTACTAATGAAATCCGGTCCGGACGCTCCACGGACACCCTCTAAACTAGGTCAAATCCGGGGAAATCCGGACGGATGGCAACCCTAAGTAAGACCAACCTTCTATCTGTTCGGGTATGTAATGAGCGGACAGGGTGTCGTGATGATCAGGAGCGGGTAGCCATGGAGGGTCGTCTTTCGGTTCCAGTTTCAGCTCAACCTCCATTGGCTTGTGGGCTTTGGTCTCTGAAAATGTCAAAAACAAAAACCTTAGTAATTTTTTCATGCACAAGCTTGTCACCACTGGGTTAAACGGTGAAGGGAAACATCGAGAGGAAACCGGCACGTTCGGCCGGTTGTTATTGATGAATTTTTTTTTTATAATATTACGTCGAGAGTGACGAAACGAGCAAGACATGTGCCTGATGGTAAGTAACATGCCTGCCACAAAACAGCAGTGACACACAGCTATTGGAACATAAAAGTCTAAATCATTACCTAGCACTGCACTGCGCTAGCCACCCTGAGAAATAAGATGTTTTATCTCTATGGTCTGTACTTTCACTGGAAACATTGCCCTTCAAACTGGAACACAGTAATGTTTGCACATTACTGCTTGGCGGTGGAAGAACTGGCAAAGGTGTGGTATTTCCCAAGAAAGACTCTGGAAAGCTCCTTGGTTACTCCTACCTTCGTGCTCCTTGGTTACTCCTACCTTCGTGCTCCTTGGTTACTCCCACCTTCGTGCTCCTTGGTTACTCCCACCTTCGTGCTCCTTGGTTACTCCCACCTTCGTGCTCCTTGGTTACTCCTACCTTCGTGCTCCTTGGTTACTCCCACCTTCGTGCTCCTTGGTTACTCCCACCTTCGTGCTCCTTGGTTACTCCCACCTTCGTGCTCCTTGGTTACTCCTACCTTCGTGCTCCTTGGTTACTCCCACCTTCGTGCTCCTTGGTTACTCCTACCTTCGTGCTCCTTGGTTACTCCCACCTTCGTGCTCCTTGGTTACTCCTACCTTCGTGCTCCTTGGTTGCTCCTACCTTCGTGCTCCTTGGTTACTCCTACCTTCGTGCTCCTTGGTTACTCCCACCTTCGTGCTCCTTGGTTACTCCTACCTTCGTGCTCCTTGGTTGCTCCTACCTTCGTGCTCCTTGGTTACTCCCACCTTCGTGCTCCTTGGTTACTCCTACCTTCGTGCTCCTTGTCCTGCAGCTTGGCGGAGAGGAACAACTCCTCGCACTGCAGCACCTGCCGGCGGAAGGCGCACGCGTCCCTGAGCCGCACCACGCACGTCGCGCACACTCCCGACTCCCGTTCCGTTTCGTCCACGTGCGATAGCTGGAAGCAAATGTTCGAATGATTACACAAATTAGCAAACCGCTCGCTGACAGCCATCCGCTAGTTTATGTTGCCAATGTTAATATATCTTAAGTACCATGAAATAAAGTCCATATTTGAGTGTATTTCATTTGTCGGGTAGGCTTGACACTCCGGCAGTGGCGACAGAAGTGAAGTGTTTTAGTCTCGTTGAAAACTTTTTTCTAGAAGAGAATATTATGAGTTCCTGCTAATCTGTGTTGCCAATGTGATCTATATCTTAGCAGTCATGGCATAAAGCCTATATTTGAGTGTATTTTATTTGTCGGGTGGTAATCTCGTTGAAAACTTTTTGCTAGTTATTATGAGTTCCCATCACCGATTTGCTAATGTAGCGTATTGCGAAGGATTGGGGACGTAGCGGGATTTGGGTATTAAGCTGCGTTTCCGCATTACGCGTTTACGCGGAGCTGGGCGGAGAGAAGCGGTGAGTGTTTCCACTGAAGCGGAACAGAGCGGAGTAGTGAAGCGGAGCGGAGCATACTTTTGGAATTTTGATACGTATTGCACGACGTAACGATGATAACTACTCTGATGCACTGCGCGCGAGTCAAGTCGCGCGGCGTCACCCACCCCCGCACCCCGGTACCTCCGCTCCGCACCGCACCACCCCACTGTCCACCGCTACGCATCGCCTCGCTGTATTTCTATAATATCCGTTCAGCTCTGTTCCATTCCGCTCGTGCTGTTTCCATTGAAGCGGAGCGGAGATTTCGAGCATAGTGATTGGTCAATTCATGCACTGCTAAGCACCGCTCCACCCAGCTTCGCGTCAGTAGAAACGCAGCCACAGACGCGTCTTGTGTAGATGAAATCTTTTGACATCACGTCAACGCCATGGGTATGAATATTGGAACATAGTAAAAACGCGCAGTCCAAAACTGTGATCACGGTTACGATATGCGGCTGTACCGAAGTTATACGGTTTTCGGAACCTTCTTGGCTTAGAACGGTGGAGTGGCGGGTGATATGTGACTGCACCGGAGACTAAGGCCAATTGTCCACGTATAACGTACAGCTGAACGTTATACGCACGCTATCGTCAATTGACGAATGCATGACGAATTCATGGTTGCATCTTCAGTAGAAACAATGAAATATGTGTCCACGAAGCGGCAGCCACTCGTCATACGTTCGTAGACGAGCGGCTGACGCGACGTTGCCGCTTCGTGGACACAGATTTAATTGTTTCTACGCAAGATGCAAGCATTCGTCTTGCAACCGTCAATTGACGAAAGCGTGCGTGTAACGTGCGGCTACGTGGACAATTGGCCTTAGGCGTTCAGGGAATTCATAACCAGGGAGTTGGGAGTAAGACGAAGGGTAAGGAGAAGTTTTTAAATAAGCCCCTATATGTCAGACAACACTCGGTGTACTCGCGTCCTTACTCATAGGGTAGTGACGTTGTTCTGTCAAATCCTTCAGGCGTTTTTTGTTATTCCATTATTAAGTTAGTGCCCGACTAACTCGGTGGCGGCCATAACCTCTACACGTGTTTGTTTTTTTTTTTATTGTATTTGTGTACTATTTATTGGAATTTACTGGGTAAGTTCCTTATATTTTAGTAGCTAGTAGTGGGCAAGGAAAATGGAGAACGTTTTCCCCTCGCCAAAACCCCCCGATCCGCCCGATCCATCGGATAATATGGATACCGAGACTGTGATAACCCCAAACCTTCTAAAAAGACACTTAGCTTCTGTGCCGATCCGCACCCGTAAAGAAGTCCGTTACGAACACAGAGTCACTATCCGCGTCTATTCCGCAAGTATACGTTCACCCCGCTATGTCCATTCTAGGTATTCAACAATATGAAAGCATCGACTCTGGACCCTACCTAGTTCATGTATCTAGAACGGAGCCCGACCCAACCATAGGCGCAGTAATTCGTCCAATGAAATTCGGTAAATTTCTGCATACCAACAAAATCGATCATGTCTGCCAAGATGGGGTGAAAAAAGTAGGCAGGAATAAAATTTCCATCGAATTCAAGAACTCTGCTGCGGCCAACAATTTCCTAATCAATCCCATCCTTAAAATTGGAAAATACGAAGCAAAAATCCCGACCTACAATGTTACCCGAATGGGTTTAGTCAGGGGAGTCCCAGTAGAATGGTCTATGGAAGACTTTGTGAGCTCAGGCAAAGTACCTGGCAACGGATATGTTTTGAAGGCAAGGCGGTTAAATCGGAAAACCATAGTGGAAAATGTCATAAACTGGATTCCTACCCAAACAGTAGTCCTAACATTTAGAGCACAACAACTGCCATCTAAGATCTTTTCATTTTACGCATCCCTGAATGTAGAGGCTTACCAGTATCCTACCATTCAGTGTATGAATTGTCTCCGATTTGGGCATATAAAAAGTCAATGCCGTTCCCAACCTAGATGCTTCCGCTGTACTCAACCCCATAGTGGAGACGATTGCGTGGTGCAAGAGACAGAGGCAACATGCCTATACTGCTCTGAGCACCATTTCTCTACTAGTAGGGCCTGCCCAGATCAGAACAGACAAAGAAAAGAGAAATTAAAATCAAAATGTTCAGAGACGGAATCTCTTACCAGGAAGCATGCACTCAAACCGCTAAAACAACCAGAAGATTTAACCAAGTTGCCGGAAGCATACCTGTTGCCCGCACTCAAGCCTCACTACAGCTCTCACCTCTCCCAACCACACAGCCTCCCCCATTCTCTCCATCACAATCCTCCCAGTCTTACAGGAAAACAATCATTCACAATCCCCACCCAAAGCCGCTGCCTGGAAAGTCTTATGACCAAATAGCTCACCAGTCCATCATAGCTCAAGGGCCATCCTCCCTTCCCAATGGTTATACCCTTGAGAGAGCCCAGTCCCAATCCCAAATCTCTACCTCCAACACTCATCAACTCCTCACCCAACTCCATACGATCATCATAAGTATGATATCACAAGACCCCAATTCCTTACCGTCCAACGTTGCCCACATGATCTCTCAACTCTCAACCCTAATAGCCACCATGGATCTATGCACAATAGTCCAATGGAACAGCAGGAGCCTCCGTCGGAAGCTTCCTGAACTCCTCCACCTCATCAACAAATACAGCCCCATCCTGGTGGCTGTCTCGGAGACATGGTTTGTCCCTGGAACTCGCTATCGAGTCCCAGGATTGTCATGTCTTCGGAGCGACCGCCAGGATGGAACTGCTGGCTGTGCAATATTTATTAAACAGTCCCAGATATTCTCCCAAATTTCCCTTCCCCCGCACACTCCCAAAATAAACGCCGTCGCCGTACGTGCATTTAATTCCTCCTTTGTGTCCTTCTACATCCCACATCCCACTTATCAACTCATCCCTGATATCCTTCTAATTATATCCTCCGTCCCCCCAGTCGTGGTTATGGGAGACTTCAATGCCCACCACACATTCCCACTACCACTGGGGTTCCTACCACAGTGACTCTTTTGGGCGATTATTGTTTGAAGCACTGGATGAGGTAAACTTGTGCATAGGTAATGACGGCACCCCTACTCGAAGAGTTCTACCCACTCAAATTCCCAAATCTGCAGTGGATCTAACTCTGTGTTCTCCTGGTCTGCTTCCCTCCCTATCTTGGCAGGTTCTCCCTCTTACTAGTGGAAGTGATCATTTCCCCACATTTTTATCAATTTAGGTCTCAGGGTCTCTCATCCTCCCCCACCTACCCCCCCCCCTCCTTAAATCAGGCTGACTGGAGCGAAGTGGGAAGAAGCCTAGAAACAATCTCCTTTCCCTTCCCTGGTGGGATTCTGAATGCACTAAAGTGATACACGAACGCAAAGCCTCTGAAAACTATAACCATCATATGACCACAGAAAATTTCCTCAATTATAAAAAGGTAGCTGCCAAATGTAGAAAAACCCTTGCAGCTAAAAAGAAACAAGGCTGGCTAAATTTTTGCAAGGGCCTATCTCCAACAACACCCTCGACTTTAGTATGGAAACAAATCCGCAGGTTCAGAGGATCAAATAGAGACAACAACCCCTCCTCTAATGATCCTAATTCGTGGTTAGAAGCATTTGCGGACAAGTTAGCTCCTCTTTTTGTGCATCAGAATCCAAACCCTCCCATCTCATCCTATCCACAAACCTCTTCACATTTTGATACCCCTTTTTCGTTAGAAGAATTGCATTTAGCTTTGGACCGGTTAACTGACTCTGCACCTGGAGTAGACGGCATCCCCTGTTCCTTTATCACAAAAGCCAATGACAATATCAAACAATATTTCTTAAATCTGATAAATATATTTTTTGATCAAGGTTATATCCCAGACTCCTGGAAAACCCAAATAATAGTCCCAATCCCTAAACCTGGAAAAGATCCTACAGATTCCAATTCTCGACGCCCGATTGCGCTCTCCTGTGTAGCTGCAAAGATAACTGAAATTCTTATTAAAAACAGACTAGAATGGCATATTGAGAACAACAGGCTACTCCCACAATCCCAATTTGGATTTAGGTAGGGCATGAGTACAATGGATAGTCTCAGTGTACTCACCACAGACATCCGTATAGCAATAAAAGAGAAACAGTATGTTGTAGCTGTATCCCTAGACATCGCATCGGCCTACGACAACGTCCAGCTTCCAAAACTCAGAAACAAATTGTTACAGCTGAGTGTTTCAGAGAAGATGGTACGGTTCATTAATTGTTTCTTGATGGAAAGAACCATTTCCATCAAAAACCAAAATGACACACCTATGTCTAGGAAGGTCTGGAGGGGTCTACCCCAAGGTTCAGTCCTTAGTCCCCCTCTTTATGGCCTATACACAGCCGACTTAGACCTTACTGTAAACCCATTCTGCAATATCTTACAATATGCCGACGATATTGCTCTGAATATACAATACGGCTATGTAGTTAGTTTATACGCTGTAGAAATGGGAGCGAGAGGTACCTATACCAGCAAAATCTCTCTATAACCTGCTGAAAGACCTTGGCTTATCCAGAAGTGCAGTAAGTTCTATACTAGAACGAGTATCTAAAGCTGCACTAGTAGGCTGATATCAGATTTGTCTGAGGGAGAGAAAAACGAGTAGTGAAGGTGAGTGTTGATGTACATCAGAAAGGGGCCCCTTAAAGCTACGCCCGAGTCACAAGTCTCGGGATCCACTCGAGTTTTCTCTCTCTGCCACCCGATGGACCGATGGATCCGCACGGTGAATCCATGGAATGCTAAGAAGATCGTCTCTCTCTATGTCTCTGGAGAATCTGTTGCACAAGCTGAAAACTCTCTGAATCAAGCTCTGTTCTATCTAGAAGACCACCTAAATGACCTTGGATTATCCATCTCTCCCACTAAAAGTAATGCCATTGTTTTCACCCGTAAAAGAAACCAATTCAGAAGAAGAAACCATTCCAGATCTAAATTTAAGATGCAACAATGAACATATTCCACAGAAAATTTGTGTTAAATTTTTAGGCCTTCTGCTTGACACTAAATTAACAGGTGTCCCACATTCAGATTATGTTGCATCCAAATGTGAAAAGAACCTTAATATCCTCCGCTCTCTTTCTGGCGTATGGTGGTGCTCCCATCCTTTTTGTCAAAAACTGCTTTACAACTCCACTATTCGTAGTCACTTAGACTATGGAGCATTCCTGCTGGAGCCTGGTAATAAATCTGCTCTCAATAAACTTACATCAGTACAAGCTAAATGTCTACGCATTGTCTTAGGTGCAATGAAAACCTCTCCTACTAATGCTATCCAAGTAGAAACTTGTGACCCACCTTTACACCTGCGAAGACAATTTTTAGCTGATAGATTCTTTAGTAAAATAATTCAAAATTCTGACCATCCTTTGTTCCCTAAAATCCAAAAACTCCACATGTTGACACAACAGTATGATATAAGAATGCAAAATAATCTCTCATGTATCCTTCATAGCTACATTAAACACTCACTTCTCCCCTTCCCCACAGTGAAATTCCCCGTCAATCCCTTATTCACTACGAGCTATGAAACATTAACATATCAACCAGCAGTAATCCTAAACCTGGGCGTCAACAAGGACACAGCAGATCCCAGTAAAGAATTTTTTAAAATCATAGACACCAAATGGACAGACTGGCTCCCTGTTTATACTGATGCTTCAAAATTACACCAGGATGGAGATGTAGGTGCCTCTGTATGGATCCCTAGGTATAACATTGCTTTAAGGTACAAATGTCCTCCATTGGCCTCTGTTTTTACGGGAGAAGCAATCGCTATACTTGAGGCCATATGTTATGTTAAATCTCACTCTATTGGTAGAACCATCATCCTTTCAGATTCCAAGAGCACTTTGCAAGCTATTCTGGCCAACCAGTTTAACGCTAAGACTAAATTCCCAACAATATTAAAAATTAAAGAAGAACTTCTCAAGTCCCATAAACTAGGCCTCCAGATAGTACTGGCTTGGATACCGGGGCATGCAGGCATCCCTGGGAATGAAGATGCAGATTTCCATGCCAAGCAAGCTACCGCTCATGGAAACAAAGACCACTTCCACATATTCTCCCATGACCTATCTTCAGTTTGTCAGTCCCAACTTCTTGACGCCTGGAACTCAGAGTGGCAGAGGTCCAAGAAGTCAAAGGGAAAATTCTATGGTCAAATCCAACAAACCATTCCCCCAAAACCCTGGTTTTTCAAATTCAAAAACTTCAACAAACAAGTTACTTCCACCATCTGTCGCCTACGGTTGGGCTTCGCTTGTACTCCAGTGTTCCTGGCTAAAATAAGAGTTCGCGACCATTCCTTGTGCGAGTGCGGTTTGGCTGATGGCACAATTGACCATATTTTCTTTGAATGCACCAAAAATCGTGGTTCTTTATATGATCTGATTCCTAATGACCTTCCTCGTCCTGTCTCTTTTTCTCTTGGAAGAACATCGACGGAAGACGAACACCGCGAAGGGCGCCCATCGACGTCCCTCACTGGAGAAAATGTGAAAAAAGTTGAAGAAGTTGTATTGGAAGATCGAAGAGTGACTATCAGGCATGTAGCTGAGGTCACAGGGATCTCATATGGCAGCATTCAAAGAATCCTTGTGAACGAATTGCATATGAGAAAGGTCTCCGCGCGTTGGGTACCGAAAATGTTAAACGACGAGCAAAAGAAGAAACGAGTCGACATGTCAAGAGCAAATCTCGAAAAGTTCCAGGCAGACAAGGATAATTTTTGTCACGTTTTGTGACCATGGACGAAACCTGGATCCACCATTTTGATCCTGAAACAAAACAACAATCGATGACATGGAAACGATCCGATGAACCGACGCCGAAGAAATTCAAAGTGTCAAGCTCAGCAGGGAAGGTTATGGCGTCTGTTTTTGGGACGCTGAAGGAATAATCATGGTGGACTACTTGGAAAAGGGGCCACTATTACAGGCTCCTACTATGCAGAACAAATAAGAAGATTGCGGGAGGCTATTAAGGAGAAAAGGCGAGGCAAACTGCGGGCTGGAGTGCTGTTCCATCAAGACAACGCACCGGTTCACAAAGCTGCAATTGCCATGGCTGCCATTCAGGAAGCGGGCTTTGAGCTGGTGGAACACCCCCTATTCACCAGATCTAGCCCCAGTGACTTCTATTTCTTTCCACGACTCAAGGAACACCTCCGGGCAAGAAATTTGACGATGATAGCGACGTGATGGCCGCGGTTGAGGACTTTTTGAGAGTCAAGATAAAGATTTTTTTTCTAAGGGAATTTTAGGTTTAGAAAAGAGATGGACTAAATGTATAGACTTGCTAGGAGACTATGTTGAGAAATAAATTTAGTTTTTGATTTTATTCATTGTGTTTATTATTGATTATCATTACTTTTGGATCACCCCTCGTATGTTTGGTTAATATCGATTCAAGATGGCTGCCTCCACAAAATGGCGGACAAAATATTTCTTCACAACCTACCTCAATATGGGTATCAAATGAAAGGGCTTGACTAGTAGAATACTTTGCACTATGACAAATTTGAAATCCAAGATGGCTGCTACCACAAAATTGCGAAATACATTTATTTTTTTCACAACTCCCTTACTATGGGTATCAAATGAAAGGGCTTGACTAGTAGAATGTTGTACAGATAACAAATCCGAGGTAGTTGGGGGTTAGTCAAAATTTTTAATTTTGTTCTTGTCCAACCTACTCCCATTAGTATTTTCTCCTTTTGTCTACGTCCTTAATAAATATATTAAAATTAATAATATCAAGTTGTAAATATCTATAATATTATATTCTACATTTTTGCAATTGTCTAATATATACCAACTTATCTTTATGTATGTCTATATTGTGACGTCATGTGTTTGTCCTTTACAGTAGTTAAATACTAACCACTAACTAAAACTACAAGAGGTCTACCAATCAAAGGCCTACAGCATAACGCTACAATTTTACCGAACAACCCTGAGAAGAGTGGCCCGTCAACGACACACAAGACACTGGCGAAGCTGTGGTCATGCCGCATACAGAAGCCAAAGATAAAAGAAGTTGAAGTTGAAGCTAGTGCCCGAACAAAAAAACAAAATAAAATTGTAAATACCTATACCTACACTTGTAAATGTCCACCAATATATTAATGATTTGCACAGCGACCAACACGGAAGGGAGTTATACACAGCGTTTCCCCTCTGTCAAAGTAAAGTCCGCATGGACTTGATTTTTGTGTAGAGTTTGATAATATACTGTTGCGTGAGGGCGGGTCTAGTTTTGTGAATGGTGCTTTCTTTTTTATATGTTAGTGATTTGGCTGTGTGAGTATGATCGGCAATGGATCGGTACAGGTATGTTTTGCATGTAATAGTGCGGCTTTGCACTAGTGTGCAACTTAATGAACCCGGAAGATATGCCAGAAAGGTTTGAACAATATTTTTTAGCTAAGGCTTCTGTGCTTGCGCGGAAGATCGAGTTGCTTTATGGATTTGCATGAAATATAATACTTAAGTGTTTGTATTGCCCTGTGTCTGTCTGTAGTTAGAACTAATCATTTATTCATCAGAAAAGGGGAAAACACTCAAAATCTCTGAACAAAATTCACCGTCTAGATTATCTACCTCAACCTCCTCATTTGACGGTCTATCTTTATAAGTGACATTGGAGGAATTGTGAGGCTAAACCACAATAAAAGCCATAAACCAAGAGTTGAAGTTGAATGGTTTATAGCAGAATATCTGTTGCTACACTGATGACAATATTGTTGTTTTAAAATTTCGCGATTTGAACACACGTTTCGGCAGCGTTCCAACCGCCGTGGTCACGACAAGAATGACTATCTTCTTGTGACCATAGCGGTTGTAATGCTGCCGAAAAGTTGAGGTAATTAAATTATAATTTTGATCGTGATAAGCCCTGTAATGTGTTTACATCAAGTGACTATATTGAGCAACATCAGCGCAGTTTAATACTAGAATAATTATAAGTTATAAGTTTCACTTTGAAATCGAGTCTCTATGACCTATTTTTGTTCTTTTTTTTATTTTGATAGATTTACTTTTAACCATAGATAACCAATTAAATGATGTTATGGGTAAGTTGGTAGGGACCACATAACCATAGGTTGTAAGTTTGATTCACTTTTTTTTTTTACTAATTATTCACCAACCAACTTGGTGACTAATATATTTATTACAATCTAGCCTAATTTGGAAAGTCTAGGCTAATGTGGAATTTTCTTATGACTTAGTTTGCTAAATAATATTAAGTGTAAGATTGTGCCCATAAGCATTTTTAACCCCCGACCAAAAAAAGGGGTGTTATAAGTTTGACGTCGATGTCTCTTTGTCTGTCTGTGTGTGTGTCTGTCTGTGGCACCGTAGAGCTCAAACGGATGGACCAATTTCGATGCGGTTTTTTTATTTGAAAGTTAATATCCGTGCGGATGTTCTTAGCTATGTTTGGTTAATATCGATTCAAGATGGCCGCCTCCACAAAATGGCGGACAAAATATTTCTTAACAACTTATCGCAATATGACTGCCCTAGTGGCTTAGTTGGTAGTAGCTCTGCCTGCGAAGCCGAGGGTCGTGGGTTCGATCCCCACCCAGTGCAAATATTTGTGTGATGAATTCAAATGTTTGCACTGTGTCTGGGTGTTTCTATGTATAATAAGTATGTATTTAAAACTATATAAGTATTATATCAGCTATCTGACTGCCATCACACAAGCTTTGCTTAGTTTGGGGTCAGATAGTGTTGTGTGTGAATTGTCCACCAATATTTATTTTATTTATGGGTATCAAATGAAAGGGCTTGACTAGTAGAATACTATACACTATAAAAAATTCAAATCCAAAATGACCGCCACCATAAAATTGCGAATTATATTATTTTGTTCACTACTACCTCAATATGGGTATCAAACGAAAGGGCGTTACTAGTAGAATGTTGTACATATTACAAATCCGAGGCAGTCGGGGGTTAGTCAAAATTTTAAATTTTGTTCTTGTTCTTATGTTTCTATTAAGGCGAAGTCACTTTGTTCGTGTGTACTTTTTATACAATACTAGCGGCCCATTCCGGCTTCGCTCGGATAATAACCTAGATACCAACTGCAGCACCATCTGCCGGGGTGATTTGTGAATCTAAACCAACCAGGGTCCTACCCAAACATATGCAAAAAATCATTCAAATCGGTCGAGCTGTTTAGGAGGAGTTTACTTACAACAAAAAGTGGCATTGATTTTTATATACATAGATTTATAAATCTAAATTGCACTAACACTATAAACGTAGGAATTAATTTAACATGCACTAAGTTGACTCAAATTGTTTTGTCCCTTTAAGCCTCCTCACTAAATCAGTGTGTTTGATCCATGAGAAAAATTTGTTCTGTGCCTGTCATTTATTTATTTTATTGAATAGCAACAGACTTCTAATTACAATTACACTCACACAATATAAATTAACTTTAAAATTACATATAAACAGGTATACAATTACATTATTTTACTAAACCGTGTATCACACATGTAATTAGGATGACGACAAGATCAAAAATATACTATTCTAATTAATTTGTCCGGTGGATTATGGAATTACGAGACACAAATTTTTTGTTTTATCAAATTATCAAAAATTTACAAAGTTAAAGACCTACAAGCTTCTGGAGTGGGGGGTTGTAACGTCACTCTATTGTAACATAACGAGACGTAATTATCTTCGTATTTTTTTATTGGTGAAACGTAAGAAAAAATACTTGTGTTTAATATTTTTCCTTGGGACTGACGGACAATTAATTTTTTTAGTGGTAGTATCATTATTTAGGTGTTATTCCAGCTATCTGACTCTCATAATTCCAGATTTGCTTAGTTTGGGTCTAGTTAATATTTTAAGGAGTGTCCAACAATATTAATTAATTTCCCAGCTCAAATTAGTTTAAATTACAATTAAAATATCAGTTCATTTTATCTAACAAACTTTATAATGTATAATATTAGTAGGATCAAAATAAATAAATTTTTGTTATTTTTTTTATAATTAACAAATAAATATTAAAATTAATAAATTAATAATAATGTATTATGTTCGTTGGGAACAAGCAACTATCTCACTGTGTTTGTAAATAAAATTATAATTTCTTTTGGTCTCATAGATAGGATTCAATTTCGAAATACAGTACGTACAGATGTAGTTATTGAAAAGCGCTGAACAAGATAATATTGCTAAATTACCAGTATTCCAAAGCAGTCCATTATCATATCGGCATAAATTTCCTTCTGTTCCTGCCATGCATATTCTACTGTGAGCACTCGGCATTTCTTGATAGCTCGACAGCATCTACATAACGCAGGGTCTATAATAGGACCTTTTGCACTCATTGTGTGATTTTGGCCCTTACAATAAAATGTATGTCATGACTACCATCTAATTCATTTTCTAAATACTGTAAGTTAGCGTAGTTTTCACATAGAAACGAAAAAAAATCACAAAGAGCTTCCTTGAACTTCGTGGACGCACGCCATTTTAGGGATGCGAAATGTAACAAGGCGCAAGGCGACAACTTCAACTTTATCCATCATAACATCGACTTTAATCGATCCTCTATCTAAACCACAATAAGCGATTAAATTTTGTCACGATAATAATATTAACATTACACAGTACTTAAATGGTTTTCAATATGGTCTATGTCTTTACGCTCACTGCAGACGACGATGCAGTACGATCGATAATTTATTACACTGTGGTATTTTTATGTATAAGTAACGAACAAGTGAGATTTTTGACGTGACAACGTCTTATAAATTGGTTTGCCGGGTGACACTTCAAGAAACTGCGTTACGCTCCGCTCACGTTATGCCCTCACAACGAGAGCGAGTGAGAGGCACGCGTCCCTTCCACTCGGGCATGGTTAGCCCACCTAAGAGCGAGAGAGACAGACATAAAAAGTGAGAGGCACGCGTCCCTTCCGTAAAATTATTTTACCACTCAAAGTCGTTGTCACGTAAAACTTTCGCCCGTATACCGACTTTACAGGCAACCAATTTTTTTTATGTCTGTAAGA
Organism: Ectropis grisescens; assembly: GCA_017562165.1. Lineage (NCBI taxonomy): Eukaryota > Metazoa > Arthropoda > Insecta > Lepidoptera > Geometridae > Ectropis > Ectropis grisescens. The sequence goes on from CM029790.1 coordinate 8,246,372, forward strand.
AGTAGGTAAGTACTTTTTTTTAAGTGGGAGAAATACTTTTATATATGCCCACCATGCAGAGAGATGGTGGGATATTTCGGGTTCGGCACCATGGGATACGATATGGTGCCCCTACCGACTAAACCCTCCACAGATTTCTCCAGCATGGCCAGGGATCAGGGTCGCGGGGTCACTTTTCGCACTCCTACGATGATCCTGACCCTGACCCTTGCCACCGTCCTTGCGGATTCACGTCGCGAAGGGCGTTTAAAAGGCTCACCCCCGTGTCAGCTTCCGCCTCAGTAGAGGAGCGAGAGATGGAAGCCTCTCGCTCCTCTAACTCACACGACCTCTCACTGTCAAGCATCACGGCGAAGATGGTCGACAGCGAGAGGTATACCCTCACCACCGCGGCTAGGGATAGCCGCGGTTCCGCCTCTATGGCCGCACCGCCGATGTAACAGCCGAGTAACCTTCCAAAGTCTTCCAGTCCCCCTCCCCAACTTCTACACGCACTGCTCAAGGGGGTGAGGAGCGCGTGTAGAAGTTCCAAGCAGTAGGTACTTATTTTAAGTATGGCTAATACTTTTACGCACTTATCTAAATTGCTATAATTTTTTGTTACGTAACAGTAATTTATTATGTCTTTTGTTTATTCTCGCACACCCTATTTACAATTTCTTATCCCTTACCTTTCACACATTATTTATTCAGCTTACTCTTTTATACTTACACTTGACTTGCGTCTATTCTTCTCTTTCATACTATCACGCTATATTAGTCACAAGGTCCTAAGCTAATTTTCTTTGCAATACTTTTAGAGTATTGCTTCCAGACATAAAAAAACGTACCTACTTGTTTCTCATTTATCCTATTAATATGATCCATAATACATTTACAAATATTAACACAGTCTAATAAACCATAGTGGTAGTATTTCTTAAAACTGTGAGTATAATTACATCATCCAAAAATTTGTTAATGAAGCTTTAAATTTAGTTTATCTCATAATATATATTCTTCCAGTTTTGTTCAGTGCTAATAAGGCTTAAAATAATTAACATGCTTCTTTGAATAAAATATACTGATGCACATTTTTTGAATATTATATGATGTTGTAGATTTTTATTTTAAATCTTTCGATGACGAGATATTTTATTGATTTGCGATACTTTTAGTTGATCATGGAACAATCCTTTTGACGTGACAACGTCTTAAATTAGGTTGCGGCTGGGAGTCACTTATGAAAAAGTGTAACGCTCGGTAACGTTACGATGAGTCACCGAACGAGAGAGAGGCCCGCCGAATGCCTTGCGTCTCTCTCCCACTCAACTATGATCGGTCTGCCGCGCGCGCAGCACTAGAGAATTAGGCGCATTGAATCGGCGCATGCTTGTGTCTCTGTCTTTGTCTTTCTCGAACGTTCTTGGCGTTGGAAAAACAAGAAAGCGTCATAATACAAGTTCACACGTGTGGTTAAAGTATCGTCAGCTGTGTCTGTAGTGAAAATGTGGAGTGCTTAGATTCGTCATTTACAACAACTACAACAATAAAGGTAAATAATTGTACACTGATATTTCATTATCGTAAACTATGATTGATTGATTAATTTCTTAATTTCATGAAAAATACGTATAATCTTGATTGCGTATCAAACGTTTCTAAGTCAACTACGTTAAAAGGAACAACTATCGACTTGACTTTCGCAAGACACATTACAGCAGAAACACTTCCTTTCATTTCATATTTCTCCTATCATCGTCCTATCCTCAACAAAATCACTCAAATAGGAATTAGTTAAGTTTAAGTTTACATGTACAATGTTTTAGTAAACAAAATATATTTCTATAGTTAAAATTTGTGCAATTCTTATTTTCATTCAATTCCTTGTTCCTATTGTGCAATTCAATTATATTCATATCAATAAATATTCTACCGAGAAAAAGACGTTGTCACGTAAAATCTTCGCCCGTAAAACCGACTTTACAGGCAACCAGATTTTTTTTACTTGTTTACAAAATGTCAATGAGGCGTTTTCCGACGAGACAAAAAAAATGGTTCGAAAAACCACGATAGGAGGCGCGGTTTTATGTTGCGATGTCAATGTCAAAAGCCACTGAGCCATATAGTGAGGACCACTGGGAACGATGAACGATGAGCTAAGTTGTTCGAACGAACTAGTTCGCTCCTATCTTTCGTTCGTTCGGTCTTTTTCAAATATTTTAGAAGACAATTTGCATTTTTTTAATTCGCACTAAACTCCAAAATTCAGCTATTTCATATTATGTAAAATACAAAAATTTCACGTGCATTAAGAAAAGTTCCGGCTGGTCTCGTCGGGAGAATGGCAACTGCCGATTCGAACTGTCGGGATCCTATCGTTTCGAAGATATGTCTTTTTTTTTAATTTAAATTAGCCACTCCACAGACTCAGGGGTCCGTGATCTTTGTCATTACAATTATATATTATTATTTTTTACACATATTTTGGATAAGAAGAAGAAGAGGAAAATAGGAGGGAGTTGGGTACATTTAAAATCTAATTCTAGTGCTCGTCTGTAGAGCCGATCACTACCGGCTGGGATTCCGCTAGTAATCGACTCGACATCGAGTGTTTGCCTAATTGCCTTTTGCCATTTGCCTAAGCTGCCTCCTCCCGGCCCAGAGCCTCCACAACGGCCGCATCGGCCGCATTTCTGTCCCTCGAAGATATGTCCGTAATGCCACTAACTCAAAACAGTTAAGGAAAACTTCGAGAGGAAACCGACATGTACCTAGAATTTTTCGAGGTCATGACTGTGTCATCCACCAATCCACACTGCGCCGGCGAGGTGGATTATGGTCTTGACTCTCTCTTTGAAAAGAAGACCCTGCGTCCCAGCAGTGGGAACAATTAGTGGGCTGTTTATGGTTTTGCTACCTGATCTTAGATATCTACGATTGTTGTTATTTGCTATTGTTGTTGTGTTGTTGGTTGCTATTGCTTATGAACATCTGGAAAATCGGAAACGCTTTGTGTACATGCATTAAATTCACGAGAACTATAAAATGTCTGATTTAAAAAATTCACCTATCTCAATATACGGATATGTATATTGAGATAGGTGATACGGATAGAAATGTTAAATAATGTTAGACGTAACATAAGCACCATCTATAATATCTTTGTTTCATTTCTTCAAAATGTCAAACAAATCTGTATCTAGGAAAAAAAAAATACGTGGTAGAACTGATACTTTAGAAATGCTTTACTTTCTTTTAATGTTTTTTTGCTTTTTCGTTTCATCAAATCACAACGATGCTAAAGAAATGTAAACTACAAAAATACGAAGTAAAATCGTTGAATATGTAACATAAAATTCGGGTAAGAGTGAACTAAATCAGTCAGTTGACCATGCGACTTTACTGAACAATAGTGAATCCCCGAAATATAACGGTCACGGAACAAGATGATCGAGTAACTAACTCGCATAGTTCACTAAAACTTAAGGAGCGGTTCTTTATACTCGTCGTTTGGTAACTAATTACCCAACACTATTATTTTTTTATTTATTTTTGGCCATGGATACATTGGATACTAGTCCTTCAGCCACAGATAAATATTTTCGTATCAGTGCTGCCATTCATATGTTTTAATCTTCCTTTTACTTGTGCTTAGTTGGTGTCTCTGCCACACCCCGGTCACTCCACTAAAATTCCATACAAACGCCGCTGTGGAGCTACCTACTCTTCACACAACTACGCAGATGTCGTTCGTACACACGCGTGAATGTGTGCGTTAGAGCTAGGGCTACTGAATTGATTTATTGAATAGTTGTGCCCCTTGAGTTCACCTGGTGACGTTAAGTAGTCTATAAACTTGCTATAATGTTGAGTTACATAAATAGAATGGAACCAAACTATACTATTCTAATTAAAAGGGTGTTTGCACAGATTTCTAAATTGTTTCAGAAATCTGTGGGTGTTTGTATTGCCGCGTAAAATGAAACGAAACCGATGATAAATTAGATCAGTTACTTAGATATCTATTTCAGTTAGTAGGTACACATTCGCATTTTATTTTACACTTACCCATGAAGGAAACTTTATTCTGTCACTATAATTATTCCTCCAGGCATTATCAATCCGTGCTTGGGCACATAAGTTACTGGCTGTGTAAGTTACGAACTTTGAGTTAAAAATGACTTCGTTATTTTATTTTTAATTACATATAAATAAATAAATATTGGTAGACAATTCACACACAACAACATCTGACCCCAAACTAAGCAAAGCTTGTAATATTATAAAGCAACGTTATTGTTTCTAATCTTACGTTATTTTATCATTAGGAAATTAAATAAAGCTTTTAATCTTGTCCCGTTTAGTTGACGGACAGCCGTAAACAGCACAACAACCCACCATGATGATATTTCGTTAGGAATTAAATGTTCGATACCAGCCCTTCGTTGAGTGCTCCGAGCGCATCCGAAACGGCCTGAGGGGCGAGGAGGCTTGAAATTGGCGGGGGTTGGGGAGTGTCCGTTCTATCTATATTACCTATTCTATGTCTCTACATCGAGAGTTTTAAAGATTTTTATGGAAAATCGAATGTGATCAGTAATATTGCATTATCTACTTAATTGACTATTTTTATTCCCAATACTTTAACACTAAAAAAGTAGAAAAATTGTCTAAGTGTCAAATTTTTTCTTCGAGTATTTGGGGTTTACAGAAGGTAAACAAACCAAACACATCAGCTGAGCTGAGCAGCAAATTATAATTTATCTAAAATAAGTGGTGTTTGGGAAACCTCCAAAATTTTTAGTTATCGCAAATAATTTTGATTTACACTTTTTCCCTGAACATTGGGAGGAGCTTCATAGTAATTACACTTTTAAGAGTCTATGGTAGAGACAAATCATTTTGAATCAATTTTGAATCCACACTATCGCCATCTAGTGCGTACGTTAGAACTATTTTTGTCTCGTCGGAAAACGGCTCATACACATTTACATTTTTTAAACTAAGCGTTTGCCGAAATACTTGTTTTAGAAACATCTAACCTAATATTTTCTAAATTTACTTTTTTAAACATAAAAAAATACTGAATATATTTATTTAGATTTGATTAATCCGTAAAGCGGCGCGGAACTATAATTTATGTATTTTGGTTACTATATTATATTCTTGGTACGGCAGCACAAAGGCAAATAAAGGCATTATGTATAACGTCTTCTTATAAATGAAAAATATCGTGACAATGACAACGATAACCAATGGAGAACCATTTCCGTCCTATCCCTCACACTGTTGCTAGATTGGGTTCCCCCCAAATTTGGGGGTTTTTAATAGCCTTGGAGGGAAATTTACGGGGAGAAAGAATTGCTTGTGGGGGGAAATTGGGGATTTTTCATTGCCGAGTTTTGCAGTTTTTTAGCGAATATGGCACTTTTCCAAGTGAACTTAGTACAAAAATTGATTTGGCTTTTCTTATGGGAACTTGTCGAAACACTTTATGGAGTAATAAAAGCTATTACTGATATAGCGTTACATTGTGTTTTAAAAGTTAGGAAATGTTTATCAATTTTGGGGAATTTTTTCTTGAAAACCAGTGTTTTGGGGGGATTTTAGGAACATTTTGGAGAGAAATTGAAGTGGTCGTCAGCGTAAAATTATGTTTTAGGAACAAACGAATGTATAATTAATTTACTTTGGGGGGTTTTTTCAACAAAATCCGGTATTTGGGGGGATTTCAAGAACATTTTGGGGGAAAATTGAGATGGACTTCTGACAACATTGCTCCTATAACTTTTTTCTTTCGTTAAGAATAATGGCGTCTGTGGAAATTATTTAGCCATTTTCTAGCCAGATTCTTGAAAATATAAGACTTTACGATGGCATCAGCAACACCAAAACTTGACTTCGGACTATGCAAATGCTGTCTCAAAGAGGCAAACCTGAAAAATATGTGGTACACTGCCAAAAATCGATTAACTCTCGGAGAAGTATACGGTCAAATGCTTGTTGACTGTTTTGGCATAGACGTAAGTACGTACATGTTACTTGTTACCGCTTGTAAACCAAACAATGATACAAGATGAAACAAGAGTATTCCGCCGGAGTCGGCGGTCCCAGCGTCCCCAGTTGCCAGCGATGGATCCCAGTAAGGTTAAAGCAGTAGAGGAGTGGGCGACGGCTCGACGTGAAATAGCCTCACTGGAGAAGAAGCTAAAGAAGAGGAGGCAAAGAATTAAAGAGTTGGAGAAGGACTTTCTTTTCCTAGGAAACATAAAAGGAATGTGCGGAAAGGCGCGGAAAAAGAAAGGTGGAGCAGAGGGCTCAAAATCGAAGGCTCTGGGGCCCAGGGAGCCGGGACCTTCCGGTTCCGCCAAGAAGCGCAAAGTTGAGGAGTCGGCGGCGGAAACCTCCGGGACCAGGAGGCCCGCAAAAGTCTCGTCTCCGGCGCCGAAGAGGCTGACGAAGGGAACCAGCTCGTCCTCAGTCGCGGAGGAGGACTTTTTTCAGAGAACTCCTGAAAAGAATCAAGGAACCGGGCTATCTGGAGGCACTCACCGAGATGGCGAGGCTGTCTGCGCGAGGAGGGAGCGTCCGGGCTACTTCCGAGTTCTCGATAATCACCACGGATTCGCAACAGTAGAACTTCCTTTCCGATTTTGACTAATAAACGTGATTGAAATTTTCTCATTCCCTTGCCTTCTTTCTAATCCTTGGACGAAGGAAATGTGAACTATATTTTTTTCAGTTGTCCCTTAATGCAGTCTACATTACATGATTTTATCCCTCCTGATATTCCTTGTCCTACCTCAGTTAAATGCCTGCTGTCTCTTGTTTACACCCCCTTTGTTTATATTTTATGTAATTATATTACAAGAACAAAATTAAAAATTTTGATTAACCCCCGACTACCTCGGATTTGTTATCTATACAATATTCTACTAGTCAAGCCCTTTCATTTGATACCCATATTAAGGGAGTTGTGAAAAAATAAATGTATTTCGCCATTTTGTGGTAGCGGCCATCTTGGATTTGAAATTTGTCATAGTGCAAAGTATTTTACTAGTCAAGCCCTTTCATTTGATACCCATATTGTGGTAGTAGTGAAAAAAAATAATATAATTCGCCATTTTGTGGTGGCGGCCATCTTGGATTTGAAATTTGTTATTATGTATTGTATTCTACTGGTCAAACCATCTTGGATTTGATTTTACTATAGTATATAGTATTTTACTAGTCCAGCCCTTTCATTTGATACCCGTATTGAGATAGGTTATGAAGAAATATTTTGTCCGCCATTTTGTGGAGGCGGCCATCTTCAATCGATATTAACCAAACATAGCTAAGAACATCCGCACGGATATCAACCTTCAAATAAAAAATACCGCATTGAAATCGGCCCATCCGTTTGAGCTCTACGGTGCCACAGACAGACACACACAGACAGACAGACATCGACGTCAAACTTATAACACCCCTTTTTTTGGTCGGGGGTTAAAAAGAAATAAGATTAAATTGTAAAATTAGTATCTGTGAATATTTTAAGTTAAATATGTGTGCATTATATTATTATTAGTGTTTTTGTGTATATGTCTGTAATGTAGCTTTAACTTTTTGCGACCTAGTAAAACATAGAATATGTGACAAATCCTCTCAGTACAATACTCATATTACTGGCCCCTATCTCTTTGTTTGACGGCCTATCATTTAACGTGTCTTTGGCGGAATTGTGAGGATAATTCACAAAGACTAGTCAGGGTTTAATCAAATTTTTTAATTCTGTTCTTGTACAAAATCTTGTACAAAAAATTAAACCGACTTCAAAACCACAAATAGACACTCAAAAGCGAAAAATAAACTAAAATCATTATTATAAGCGCTACTCACTCATCTATTTGAAGTCGGTGCCAGCCAAATCTAACAGGCAGTGGATAGATACTACTTACCTGTGCCTACTTACCTGTGCCTACTTACCATGTGCATACATAGCATCAATCTACTAACTTTTTGACCTCACTGGCACCGACTTCAAATAGATGAGTGAGTAGCGCTTATAATAATGATTTTAGTTTATTTTTCGCTTTTGAGTGCCTATTTGTGGTTTTGAAGTCGGTTTAATTTTTTGTACGAAAATAGTTTATTACTAGCATAGTTTACACTTAGGTAAACCTACTTAGCACCAACTTACACTTGCACTTGACCGCCATCTCACCCGATGTTAAGCGACGAAGCGTTCTATGATGGAGTGTGCTTGCCTAGAAGAAACCGATTCACTCTCGATTTGAAGACACCAAGATTGTAACCATCGGGAAAACCATCGATAAACCAATGGATGTGCCCTGACTAACTTGAAATTGGTAAACTGCGTCTCTATGTGTGTCGTAAGTAGTTTACACATCACCAATCTACTTGACCCCTAGAATCGCTAGCGGCGCGATATGCTGTGGTTCTACTTATTTTGGTTGTTGACAACGAATAGTGATAAGTAAAAACGTCCGGCGTTCACCGCTTCCTGCAACCGACTGGAACGATGAGTGAGCTCACTCTTCCCAACTATAACATGATTCCGTGCGCCCTTAAGTTTGGGAGGGCACATCTGTGTATTGAGATCTTTGGGGAAAACCCCACTTCAGCAACGCTTTCCACAGCCTAGACATTCTTATCACAAACGTGGAGTCAAGTTCGTGTTTTTGGAACGTATGCCATCCGTTTGAGCTCTACGGTGCCACAGACAGACACACACTGGCAGATTTTTGGTTAATATCGATTCAAGATAGCCGCCGCCACAAAATGGAGGACAAAATATTTCTTCACAACCTATCTCAATACGGGTATCAAATGAAAGGGCTGGACTAGTAAAATACTATATACTATAGTAAAATCAAATCCAAGATGGCCGCCACCACAAAATGGCGAATTATATTATTTTTTTCACTACTACCTCAATATGGGTATCAAACGAAAGGGCTTGACTAGTAGAATACATTGCACTATGACAAATTTCAAATCCAAGATGGCCGCTTCCACAAAAAGGCGAAATACATTTCTTTTTTCACAACTCCCTTAATATAGGCATCAAATTAAAGGGCTTGACTAGTAGAATGTTGTACAGATAACAAATCTGAGGTAGTTGGGGGTTAATCAAAATTTTTAATTTTGTTCTTGTTTAAATGAAATGCTAAAGCTTTCGTTGCTATGCGTTGAGCATATTTCGGTAATGGAAAATGTTACGGTTCTGTATCACCAACAGTTCTGCGCTGACTTATACAACTCGGCTACCACCCGAAAAATACAATACACACAAATATGGGCCGTATACCATGGATGCTAAGATATAGATTACATTGGCAACACAATTTAGCAAGAACTCATAATATTTCTCCTCTAGCAAAAAGTTTTCAACGAGACTAAAAAAGTTCACTTCTGTCGGTACTGCCGGAGTGTCAAGGTCTGCCTACCCGACAATTAAAATACACTCAAATATGAGCTTTATGCCATGGCTTCTACGATATAGATTACATTGGCAACACAAATTAGCAGACCGCTCGCTGACAGCCATCCGCTAGTTTATGTTGCCAATGTTAATCTATATCTTAACTGCTATGAAATAAAGTCCATATTTGAGTGTATTTAATTTGTCGGGTAGGAAGGTTTTGACACTCCGGCAGTGCCGACAGAAGTGAAGTTTTTTAGTGTCGTTGAAAACTTTTTGCTAGAGGAGAAATATGAGTTCTTGCTAAATTGTGTTGCCAATGTAATCTATATCTTAGCAGCCATGGCATAAAGCCTATATTTGAGTGTATTTTATTTGTCGGGTGGTAAACTCGTTGAAAACTTTTTGCTAGTTATTATGAGTTCCCATCACCGATTTGCTAATGTAGCGTATTGCGACGGATTAGGGACGTAGCGGGATTTGGGTATTAAGCTGCGTTTCCGCATTACGCGTTTACGCGGAGCTGGGCGGAGCGGAGCGGAGAAGAGCGGTGAAAAGTGGTGAGTGTTTCCACTGAAGCGGAGCAGAGCGGAGTGGAGCGGAGCTGAGCATACTTTTGTAATTTTGATACGTATTGCACGACGTAACAGTTATAGCTACAGTAGAACCTCGATAATTCACACCTCGGTAACTTAAAAAGCTCTATAACTTCAAAAAATAATATGTTCCCTTCCCATCAGAGCCCAAAACCAAAACCCTTGATAACTTAGAACCTCTATAACTTAAAATAATTTTTGTTTCACCCCCGCACCCCGGTACCTAGCTGTCCTCCGCATCGCTCCGCTGTCCACCGCTCCGCACCGCACCACCCCGCTACGCATCGCCTCGCTGTATTTCTATAATATCCGTTCAGCTCTGCTCCACTCCGCTCGTGCTGTTTCCATTGAAGCGGAGCGGAGATTTCGAGCATAGTGATTAGCCAATTCATGCACTCCTCCGCCCATCTCCGCGTCAGTGGAAACGCAGCCTCAGACGCGTCTTGTGTGGATGAAATCTTTTGACATCGCTTCAATGCCATGGGTGTCCATATTGGAACATAGTAAAAACGCACACTCTAAAACTGTAATCACGATCACACGATATGCACGATATGCGGCTGTACCGAAGTTATAAGGTTTTGGGACCTTCTTGGCTTAGAAGGGTTCAGTGGTAGCAGATATGAGGCTGCATCAGAGTCAAGGCGTTCAGGGAATTCGTAGCTAGGGAGTTGGGAGTGAGCCGAAGGGTAACAAGTTTTTTAAATAAGCCCCTATATGTCACACAACACTCGGTGTGTTCGCGTCCTCACTCTTCTCAATAAGCCACATTCTGTAACTGAGTGAGCACCGCAGGTCTCACACAGGTCTCCAGCCTAGCACGGCTGTTAATGGACTATTAACTTAGATTAAGTATTTGTTCCAAGTGTAATTAAGAATTTTGATGTTTTTAAGCCAAATTAATGATTGAATCAATAAATTTGATAATTTAATTTAATAGGATAGTGACGTTGTTCTGACAAATCCTTAAGGCGTTTTTTTGTCATTGTTTTTTGTTATCCCATTATTTTTGTTCTTTTTTTATTTTGATAGATTTACCTTTAACCATGGATAACCAATTAAATGATGTTATGGGTAAGTTGGTAGGGACCACATAACCACAGGTTGTAAGTTTGATTCACTTTTTTTTTTTAGTAATTATTCACCAACCAACTTGGTGACTAATATATGTATTACAACCTAATTTGGAAAGTCTAGGCTAATGCGGAATTTTCTTATGACTTAGTTTGCTAAATAATATTAAGTGTAAGATTATGTCCATAAGCCATAAGCATTTTTCTTATTGTTTCTATTAAGGCGAAGTCACTTTGTTCGTGTGTACTTTTTTATATAATACTTACTTTTAATATAGTACTAGCGCTCGGATAATAACCTAGATACCAACTGCAGCACCATCTGCCGGGGTGCTTTGTGAATCTAAACCAACCAGGGTCCTACCCAAACATTTACAAAAAAATCAATCAAATCGGTCGAGCTGTTTAGGAGGAGTTTACTTACAACGAAAAGTGGCATTGATTTCTATATACATAGATTTATAAATCTAAATTGCACTAACACTGCACTATAAACATTTTTTTTCCGTGTTTATCTGCAATCAGCTGTGCTATAAGCAGATGGGTTCAGTGCTGAAGGCGGGTTTAGTGTGCTCCCCATTAGGACCACTACTCAATATTTACAATTCATGGATTGCCATCAAACAATCGGCAACATGTCATTTCTTTTGAGTCGTTTGGTATATGGTAATGTCAGCAAGGCGGTAGCAAGTGGATTTGGGTGCAGCAATAGTCTTTTCCCATAGTTCTGTGAGCAAGCGCGTACTTCTTCCGCCACTGTGGTGATATTTGCGAATTCATGTATTTCTGAGTTTCGAATAAACCATGGTACATTACACATGGTGCGCAGTATAGCATTCTGCATTCTTTGCAACATGCTAATATTAGAGTTGCTGGCACTACCCCACAGTTGGATGCCATACGTCCAAACTGGCTTTAAGATGGTCTTGTATATCAACAATTTGTTATCAGTGGAGAGTACACTGTTTCTTCCCAGGATCTAGTAAAGATTCTGATACCGAAGATTAAGCTCTTCCCTTTTCTTTCTTGTGTGTTGGTTCCAGGTTAGACGCCGCGACGGTCAAGATGCAGGCCCAGGTACTTCACACTGTACCTGTGAGGAAGCATGTTTCCCTCCAAGTATACTGGGGGGCAGTCTCCTTTACGTAGTGTGTAGGTAACATGTACTGATTTAGATGCACTGGCTTTGCTACGCCATTTCTGCAACCAGTCAGATATATTGTCCAATCCTTTTTGTAGACAATTCGTGGCCATCTCCGGATTTTTGTTGCTAGCAAGGATTGCGGTATCGTCAGCAAATGTAACCATAGTTAGACCCTCCTCTATTGGTAGATCTGCTGTGAACATTGTATATAGGACCGGACCCAGCGCAGAACCTTGGGGTACTCCAGCTTTGATCTCGTATAGCTTCGAAGTAGTTTCTTGCTCCTTGACTTGGATCAGTCGTTCAGATAAGTAGGACTGAAGAAGCAGAAAGTAGCTATGTGGGAGATAGCTTCTTATCTTGTACAGGAGACCTTCGTGCCAGACCCGGTCAAAAGCCTGTTGGATATCCAGGAATACTGATGAGCAGTACTCTTTTTCCTCCAAAGATTGTCTGATTCTATTACACACTCTATGGACTTGCTCAGTGGTAGAGTGCTGCTGCCTAAATCCAAATTGGTGGGTAGGTATGGTGCTGTTGTTTTCCAGGATTGGTTGAATTCTTGCCAGCAGTAGTTTTTCGAATAGTTTCGACAATATTGGCAATAGACTAATTGGTCTATAGGAGGTTCTGTTGGTGTTTTGCCTGCCTTATGTACCATCAATATTTGTGAAACTTTCCACGAGAGGGGATAGTGTTGAGTTCTCAATCTTCCGTTGTAAGTGATGTTAGGAAAATCGTCGCCTTTTTTGGGAGATGTACCAAAACCTCCTTGGTTATAAGGTCAAATTCAGGGCCTTTTTTATCTTTGAGATTGCCAATCATTCTTCAAACCTCCCGCACAGTGATGGGAGGAGGAGGACAGGCCATCTGTAAATCCTATTTCAACGTTTCATGAACATGGCTTTGAAATACTGTGTCTGTAACATCATTCGGGCAAAAGACCTTGGAGAGATGATCAGCAAATGTATCCGCTTTTTCTTAAGGGGTTCTAGCCCAGCTTTGGCTAGTTTTGATAGGAGGTGAAGCAGCCTGAGGTCTATCATAGTGTTTTGTGAATTTCCACAAGGAATAATTAGTAGAGGCAGTAGTTGTCAGCGATTCCAGTTGAGCCTGTAGAGTACTATCACTCCAGTTCTGCAACAGGCATTTCAGGTTCCTTGCTGCTTTTTCGAAGTTTTTCTTATCCTCCTGTAGTCTACTTTGGTGCCAAACTCTTCTCAGTTTTCTCCTCTCAGCAATTGCCCTTTTGATTGCAATAGGAAAGTTACAACCCCAGTGGTTGGTAGAATATTCAGGAGTATTGACCCAGCAAGCTTCCTGGATAAGTTTTGTTATATACTCTGCTGCTTGATCGATTTCCTCTGGTGTTTTTAGGGCGATTTTGAGTGTAATTTTGTCATCTATGTACTCATTAAAGGATATCCAATCAGTGTATTTGTCTATTTGTTGTATAAACTCGGGCGTGGAGCATATTCGAGTATTTTAGAACTTACTGTTAGCAAAACTGGCGTATGGTTAGAAGATCTATCATAACAAGACTCAGGTTTTATGTAGAGCTTGGACATACCCTTTATTATGAAGAAATCAATGAGGTCAGCGGGGCTAGCACGGGCAGTGGACTAATAGTCTTTCCACCATTTTTATCTATCTGTCAGTGGATATAATAATCATTTCCACCTTGCATAGCATGGCAACAGCGGAAAGGGATAAAATGTTTCCACTTGACGTTTGTCGTGGACATTAATTATATCCCGCTACTCCCCGCTGTATAGCACGGACTCGGGAAAACGAAGATAAATACTCTTCAATTGACATATGACAGGGGACAAACTATCGTCTGATTTGGAGGTGGGGATATAAGTAAATCTCTCTCAAACATAATGTCGCGACCATATTATAATTATATTTTTACGGAACAAATGGAAACAATGGCCCGAAAATTGCATCGGAGATCAATAAGGGATGCTAGTAATCCCTTTGAGTTTCCCGACAATGAATTTAGGCGGTTATTTCGGATGTATAAAAATATGGCATTGTATTTCGACATAAAGTTGACCAACACCCGAATTTGGGTTTTGTTGAGAATAAGAAATTCTAAAGAACAGAAATGAAATTATTTATTCACATACATGTTACTAATATCTACATAATTATGAATAAAAGAATAATTTAGTTTCTTCCGCTCATTTTTATAAATATCTAAACGCGTTCTCTTTACTAAGGTAAGTTTCAACTTCTTTGGATTTAGATGAGAAAATGTTTTATAGTTGTTTACAAAAAAAATATATAACGTAAAAACACAGCACAGAAAAAAAAAGTAAAAAGAACGAACATATTTGAAGGTTTGATAGAAAAACTGCTGATGATTAATACGTAATTTTTATTTCATTTTATTATAATGGCAATACTGAAGTGATAACGCTACTCCCGTCGTATATCCACCGTGGAATAACTATCCACCGGCGAGTCCGTGCTCTGAAAGTGGACAAAATTGACAAGGGGGAAAGAGATTATTTCCTTTCCCGGTGGAGTAATTGTCTACTGCCCGTGCTAGCTCTGCAGGAATTTGGGCAGCATTAGTTGGCCAACGTCTGGGTTCTCCTGTAGATATAGTTTCCAGATGATTCTCCTCAACACTTAGTTTCAGATGTCTGCCTCTAGTGGTTATCAGTCTCGATCCCCAGTATGTATGCTTGCCATTCCAATCCCCACCTGCCAAGAAACGATTTCCTAATGTGTTTAAAAAGTGTGAGAACATGTTATTGTCTGTTTTATGTTTTGGGTGGACAGTATACAGCAGCAACGCTTAGTGAACCTGTTTTGTCTTCTACAACAACAGTTGTGGCCTGGATATGGTCTGTTTGGTATTTAGGCATTTCATAGTGTTTTAGGGTTTTCTTAATTATTACTGCTGTTCCAGCATGACTCGTCCCGTCTGGATGGCAAGTATGGTAGCATCGATAATCCTTAAACTTGATGTTTGAGGATGGATTACAGTGGGATTCTGATATGAGTAGTAAGTCCAATTGATGCACCTTCATAAACGCCTCTACATCATTTTTGTTGGGAGCTAATCCATTTATGTTGTGAGTGGCTAGTCGTAGAGAAGTCATTTTGCTAGTTTGTCAACAAGTTTGACTATGAGACTCATCAAGGTGCTCATTTGTTGTATGATTAGCTTGAACTTTTCAGTTTGTCTTAAGATAATATCTTCAATTGTTGGCTTATCAGTGGCTGGGTTTCCTACTGAGGGAACCTGGGCACAGGTAGGTTTGACCGCTTCTGCATAGTTCTTTTCACTATCTCTAGTTTTCTCATCATTTCTGTATAGATGTTTCATGGTAGTTTTGCTATCTTTGATATTATGGGTTTGTGTCTGTGGCACTCTCATTGGCCTTGGTGTTTTGTTATTCTTGCGAGCTAGTATTTCCAAGTAGACCTCACACCCCTTGTAGTTAGCAGGATGAGGACCACTGCAAAGGGCACAGGTCGCTGGTTCTATTCGATCTCGCTTTTGACAGTCTGATGTCTTGTGGGATTGACCGCATTTGACACATCGGTAGGGTCGCATGCAATAATTTTTCGAGTGCCCATATTGTTGTCACCTTGGGCACTGAACAATAGACTTCTTCTTTTTAGGGTCTTCAATTATGACACTTTGGTTATATATTTATTTAATGTCTTTTACTAGTTTATTTTTTGGTCCATTTTCAAGATTTATGAAGAATGTTGAGGTAGGTTTTTTCTCTGGGCCGAACCTTGCATTAATGATTTCTCCAGCAATTTTGTTGCCTGTGGCCTCAATTTCTTCCTTGATGGCAGACAATGGAGTAGTCGGATGAAGGTTGCGAACAACTATTCTATATGGCCTAGTATCCTTTCTATTAAATGTATTTCCTATAAGTCCATTATTCTGTACTAGTGTAATCAATTTCTTATAAACCTCTAAGTCAAGACTAGTTAACCGCAATTGGTTACGATTTACAATTTTATAAGTGAATTGATTTACACTTTCTAACAGTTCAGTTAGTTTTTGGACATCTTCTATGCCATACAAGATATTTGGTGGGGGCTTACTTGGTTTTTTGGGTTGCTCCTGACTACCTTCATCTGTGAGGTCGATTGCCAATGCAGTGAATCTATTAGATGTTTGAACTCCCAGTGGTGATGGACTGCGGGTTAGTTTGCGCTTTTTTACTGGGTTTTTGTTCGTAGGGACTCTTTGCCATTGTGGAGGGGTGGGCATATAATTATTTTGTGGGTGTTGGGTCTCAATGCTTGGACCTGGATCATGTCCCAGAGACGCTGATCGGGGTCGTATGAATAAGGCAGGATGGAATGCCTGTTGAATTAGTTTCTTAAACATAAAACTCACTATAAACATAGGAATTAATTTAACATGCACTAAGTCAACTCAAATTGTTTTGTCCATTTAAGCCTCTTCACTAAATCAGTGTGTTTGATCCATGAGAAAAATTTGTTCTGTGACTGTAATTTATTTATTTTATTGAGATAGCAACAGACTTCTAATTACAATTACACTCACACATACAAATTAACTTTAAAATTACATTTTAGACAGGTATACAATTACATTATTTTATTAAACCACGTATCACACATGTAATTAGGATGACGACAAGATCAACAAGAACAAAATTAAAAAATTTGATTAACCCCCGACTACCTCAGATTTGTTATCTGTACAACATTCTACTAGACAAGCCGAAGTAGAAAATGCGAGAAAACTTGAACAATAACAGTAAAGAACAAGCTTTTATAAAAGTAATTCTGAAAAGAACTTTTTGAATGGAACATAAAAAAGTTACGAAAAAATGTTTAATTTTTAATATCATTTGCGTCCACTACGTAGCGAGCCAACCGCGCAAATTAGTAGACGCACGGCTACTCGTACTACCTATTTCATAGCTGAGTCCGTCCCCCGTGCCTCGGTGTCCCCTCTATCGGTGTTGCGCCGCGCGGCGCCATTTAATTTCGTTATATCTTTTGAATGGAATGTCCGACTTCAATAATTCAAAAAGTAATCAATAGGTATTAAAAAAGTCTTGAATAAGAAATAATTTATTTGGATAAGAATGAAAACAAATGTGTGGATAACATGGTCTGAATTTTGATGGCATTTTTATCTAATTTTAAAATGTAAAAAAGTAGTTGCAGCGACGTAATTACTGTAGGTAGACATATAGTCTCGCAAGGTTTTTTGTAGATTTTAATACGCTCTATAATATTGTAGAACATTGTTTTGGTCTATCATTAGAACTTTCTGCAGCGTATGCGATGAAAGCCATTTTATGTATGTTTTTTTTATTCCTTGCGATGGTTTTAGTAGAAATTTCCGAGGATATCTCATTTTTTTCGTGATAAACATAGTCTATATTACTCAGTGATAATGTAGCTTTCTATTAGTAAAAGAATTTTTGAAATTGGCCCAGTAGTTTTTGAGTTTATTCGTAACATACAAAAAACAAATCTTTCCTCTTTATAATCTAACTAGCGGCCCACCCCAGCTTCGCCCGTGGTACATATATATAACCTACAGCGTTCAAGGATTACGAACTTATGAAAGACGGGTGAACGATTTTTTTAAATCGGTCCAGTAGTTCCCGAGATTAGCGTGTTCAAACTATATAATATTTGCTATAGGCTACTTTTGATCCCCAAATTATCGTGCTGTTTACTGGGTCAGAAGTGACACCTGTAGACATCTGGCGGGGATAACTAATTAAATGACGATTGATCAGTTTTCGACCGGAGAGGAAAAATGATTAAATTACTAAATTGGGTATTAAAAAATAAAGGTTGATTGTAGAAGAGTGAAAATTGAGGATTCTATGTATTTTTGTATGTCATAAAAAAATAGAAATTAAAATTTTTGTCTAAAAAATAAAATAAAAAATTTAGGGGTGGACTACCCCTAACATTTAGGGGATTAAAAATAGATGTTGGCCGATTCTCATAGATACCGGATAAGCACAAAAAATTTCATCAAAATCGGTCAAGCCGTTTCGGAGGAGTATGGCAACGAAAACTGTGACACGAGAATTTTATATATCTGATATATAAAACGAAAACTGTGACACGAGAATTTTATATATCTGATATATAAAATTCTCGTGTCACAGTTTTCGTTGCCATACTCCTCCGAAACGGCTTGAGCGATTTTGATGAAATTTTTTGTGCTTATCCGGTATCTATGAGAATCGGCCAACATCTATTTTTCATCCCCTAAATGTTAGGGGTAGTCCACCCCAAATTTTTATTTTATTTTTAGACAAAATTTTAATTTCTATTTTTTTATGATACAACATACAAAAATACATCCAATCCTCAATTTTCACTCTTCTACGATCAACCCTTATTTTATTAGGAAATTATTTATAAGTATGGTAAAACAACGTTCGCCGGGTCAGCTAGTATTAGTATAGATAAGTGATGTGTTTGGGAAACCTCCAAAATTTTTAGTTATCGCAAATAATTTAGATTTACACTTTTTCCATGAGCATTGGGAGGGGCTTCATACGTTCATAGTAATTACACTTTTGAGAGTCTATGGTAGAGACTATATTTTTTTGAATCCACATTATCGCCATCTAGTGCGTACGTTAGAACTATTTTTGTCTCGTCGGAAAACGGCTCATACACATTTACATTTTTTAGCCGCCGTAAACTAAGCGTTTGCCGAATAAAGTCCATTTCACGAAAGAAGTCCCGCAGACGCAGCGCAGTATTCGCGCGACATTATGTTGCCAAGGTTAAATTTATATGGTATGGGGAAATCAGGGGAAATAATTTATAGTTCATTAGTTTCATTTTATTAACTTCGTACTCGAAGTTTGATAAGAAAAAAAATGATTTTAATAGAATATATTTTTTATATAGGTACCTATTTGATGTTTATACTGCTAAGGTCAGATTAGTGAAAAATTAATCTTCCTGTAATTTCTAAAATATAAAATGGAAATATAGATGTTCAACCAACTTCAAATTAGAAAAATAAAATAACATTTAAAAAGTTTTATTCAAAGTTTTATTGAATAATTATGATCGGTCATACTATGATCACTGTCAGAAGAGTGAATAGAAACAGAATCAGATTCTGTTTCACTATCACTAGCCGTAGATACAATAAATCGATCCATTTCTTTATCCATAAGACCATCATTTTTTTAATATTCTTCCTCCAAATGCTGTACATGTTTGCATTGAACTGCCCAATCTTCCGCTGTAACAGACTCGAAAGCCTCGTCTGTTAGGCGTACAATTTCTTTTGGATCTTGGCCCACGTTTTTATCCGCTACCCGTCTCTTTACAAGGCTCCACATTTTTTCGATCGGATTGAGATCACAGTGGTAAGGCGGCAATCTTAGCAATTCATGATTGTGAGATTTTAATAATTCATCCACGGCATATGTAGGTGGACCTTTGTTTTGCTTAATTAATCCAAATAATACAGCTTTTGTCCAAGTATTTTCAAAATATACTCCCTTTCCTCGCAGCCATTCCTGCATGTCACGTTTAATACTTGACATTGTAGGTGCTTTATTTATTTGAGTGCAATGATACGGAGCGTTGTCCATTACCACAAGTGACCTTTCAGGTAGGGTAGGAACGACTTTCTCACTCATCCATTTCAAAAAAAAAAGGTTGAGTTCATGTCATCGTGGTAATCTGAGGATTTGGATTGGGATTTGAACATTAACAATGCACCATTAACAAAACCATTTTCAGTTCCTGCGTGAGCAATTCTCCAACGACTCCCTGATGACTCTGACACGAACACCCCAGGCTCCTCCTCACTTTGCCAGCAACTTTTGGCATGATAAGTGTTGTGTATATAGGTCTCGTCTAAATATACTACAGGTTTTTTTTCCACATTGCGATTTTTTCGGATTCTCTCCAAATATCTTGAACGCCATGCAGTAATATCATAACGTTCCATTAGTAATTTACGTTTCGATTGGCATCGCTTATACTTGAAACCGATGCTATGCAATATACGGTGCAATGTTGTGATACTTCCTTGATAATTTATGTCTTCTCTCAAAGCTGCACGTAATTTAGCCAATGTAGGTAATTCCTTCTTCACAACATAAAAACTATGAATTTTTTGCCGTATAGCGCACAAATCAAATCCATCCAAGTCGAACTTTTTGGGATGCGGGCGACTCTTCCCTGGGGTGATGATAACTTTAGAAGTACTCGCCGCTGTTGCGCCTTCTTTTGTAACTCTCGTTACAGTTTTCTCTGACACACCTGCAATAAAATGAACAATTAAAAAAAAAGTCTAACCATGACTATTTCCGTATCTAATTACATTATAGTTGAATATAACTTTACAAATTTTTGTTGTGTTCTGTTAATTCCTTTTCAAATTTTCCTTAATAAAAATCGTGCATTTAAAAAAACTTTACTCCAATCTATAAATTAATCGGGAAAAAAATATGTATAATATGGCAGCCCCAAAATGTACCTGTCATGGCGGCGACTCTTGCGAACATTGTCTAATGGTATTAAAACGCCGCGATTCTTGTGTTCCGCTTCACAGAACTCCGTCACCTTTAATATTATTTCTCGACCTGCACTTTTTACAACTTTTGGCATAGTAAATAAACCTTATAACGTACTAATCCAATAATACACTCACAAAATATCTACCACAACAAACGCACCTTGATAACATCGACAAACGACAACATGGCCGAACTCCCCATCTGTCAAATTTAGTTCCACAATTGTCCGCGGGACATCTTTCGTGAAATGGACACTTAGTCCATTTCCGTCTAAGGCAACATTATGTCGCGCGAATACAGCGCTGCGTCTGCGGGACTTCTTTCGTGAAATGGACTTTACTTGTTTTAGAATCATCTAACCACAGACTAAGTAGAGCATCTAACCTAATATTGGAACGAAGTTCCTTATCGCGCGTTGTGAAAGGGGGCTAGACGGAAAAAAATCTTACGAAAAGTTGTCACGACACTTTTTGCTATTGTAAGCTGTGCGGCGTCGCATGTTTCTCTGTCTGTCTCTCTCTCTTATAGAAAGCAAGCCAGATATTTTCATTTCTATTTCGCATTGAACAGTGTGGTGTCGCGACGATTATTGACGTGACAACGTTTTATAAATTGGTTTGCCGGGTGACACTTCAAGAAACTGCGTTATGCTCCGCTCACGTTATGCGCTCACAACGAGAGCGAGTGAGAGGCACGCGTCCCTTCCACTCGGGCATGGTTAGCCCGCCTAAGAGCAAGAGAGACAGACATAAAAAGTGAAAGGCACGCGTCCCCTTCCGTAAAATTATTTTACCACTCAAAGTCGTTGTCACGTAAAACTTTCGCCCGTATACCGACTTTACAGGCAACCAATTTTTTTTTTTGTTGAGTGTATACAGGTTTTTTGTAAATAATAAAAAATAATAATAATTCCTTCACTAATTAATCGAAAGGAACTTCGTTCCATCCGGGTGTACCTTGACACCTCTCAAGTTTTTTTTTTTTAATTTACTATTTTAAACCTAAAAAAAATACTGAATATATTTATTTAGATTTTATTAATCCGTAAATCGACGCGGAACTATAATTTACCTATGTATTTTGGACATTTTGGTTACTATATTGTATTCTTGGTACGGCTGCACAAAGGCAAATAAAGGCATTATGTATAACGCTTTCTTATAAATGAAAAATATCGTGACAATGACAACGATAACCAATGGACAACCATTTCCCTCCTATAACTTTTTTCTTTCGTTAAGAATAATGGCGTCTGTGGAAATTATTTAGCCATTTTCTATCCAGATTCTTGAAAATATAAGACTTTACGATGGCATCAGCAACACCAAAACTTGACTTCGGACTATGCAAATGCTGTCTCAAAGAGGCAAACCTGAAAAAATATGTGGTACACTGCCAAAAATCGATTAACTCGCGGAGAAGTATACGGTCAAATGCTTGTTGACTGTTTTGGCATAGACGTAAGTACTTTTTATTACCGCTTGTAAACCAAACAATGATACAAGATGAAACAATGTTAACTTGATAACATGTTTGCGTGCAACTGTAGATTCGTTTTAGACGTCTAATGTTTACTTTTACATTTAGTTGTTAGTTTAGTTGAGTTAGCGTCTTATGCATAGGATACAATCCGAATTAAAATTCAAACTCATTAGCTAGCCAGGAAGTTCAATTAGAACGATAGAATAACAAATAACTACTTTTCTAACCTGCACTATGATGACTTAAACTAAAATGCCAACAAAAACTTAATCCATGATAGCAAAAAAGCGTTGTGAGTTTCCGCGATGGGTGGGCATTGCGGCTGTGGCATGGACGCCGCAGCGGGAGAGGACCGCCGGTAACGCTACGCGCACCGTATCGCCGAAAGTCCTATGCCGCTCTCACCATCGAACATGTTCATTAAAGCTGCTCAGTGGGAATACAAGCCCAAAGAGGTCTAAAGTCTAGTAATACCTTAGAATTAGTGGGAGAGGCCTAGTGGGAGCGTGGCGAATCAACGGGCAGAATTAATCCAATCTCCGTTGCCTGTTCCGGATGCCTGTGGCAACCTTAATCGTATGCTTGCCTTCTTAGACTACCTAGGCTGGTTGGAGTAAGAAAGGGAAGTATGAGTCACACACAATGGCCCAACTAAAGAGGCTAGGTGCGGAAAAGGCCCCGCCAAACTAACTAACTAACTAGTGGGAGAGGCATGTCCAGCAGAGGACGAACACATGCTGATGATGAAGATAATTATTTTACATAGAAACAGCCAGACACAGAACCAACATTTATATTCATCACTCAAATATTTGACGGGATGGGAATCAAACCCACAGCTGGTGGCTCCATAAGCAAACTTACCAAGTAAGTCACTGGACCAGTCAGATGTTTGAAATGTTATAATTGTATTGTTATAAGTCTTAAAGACATAATGTGTCATCCTGAAATTCAGGAGGGTCGAGGGACAAGCATGACATTCTATGACAATGCATGGGGAATCATGTCTACCGACATCACATAAGATTTCACCCATCCATAAAACCCTTAAATCTCGCTCCAGTCCTCTGCAGCTGGTCCGACTCTGCACCACTATATTAGCATGTCGGAGATGCGGACCTATAAGATTTTCTTGTAACAAAAAGTACTGAATGTGGGTAAAGATGTGTTCAGTCGGTTTGAAAATAATAATTTTATGTGATAACGTCATTATAATAGATGTGTCACAAGCCAAACACTAAGGTCAATCGTGCCTTTCTGATCGTGCTCTCGCTTGCACACTCGGCTCAG
The DNA here is from genome assembly GCA_017562165.1 of Ectropis grisescens. Lineage (NCBI taxonomy): Eukaryota > Metazoa > Arthropoda > Insecta > Lepidoptera > Geometridae > Ectropis > Ectropis grisescens. Next base: position 8,269,900 of record CM029790.1, read on the forward strand.
GCGGAATGTGACACTTGTATGTATAAGATGTTATCATATAAAAAAACTGAAGGTAGATTGTATTACTGCTAAACTGGGCAAATACACGTTTTTGTATGGAAAAAAAAAATGTTTTTTTTAAACTAGAACAAATCGGTGTATCCCACTATTTCTATTTTGTATTTCTATTGATAGAAATACTGGGCCTGATTAAGACTGATTGTCCCACTATTTCTATTGCTGTCCGCTGCGACAAAAAACACTGCATTAGCTCGTATGACTGCGTGCACTTAGAAACTATTTATTTATTTCCTCTTTAGATAAAACCTCTTGTTGTCTCATAGTTGTAATTAACTGTTATTGATTGATAGACAGCTGTCATAGCTATTATTGCTTTACGGGATAGGCGTTGGTTTTGAATTATTTAAATATTGTTAAATAATGGAGTTAATAAAAAGGGGGGAAGGGTGTTATACTGTTGTACGAGGGTTATGAATACACTAGGCAGATAGTTTATAAGAATAACAATACGTTATGGAAATGCAATAAGCGCCACAAAACTAATTGTAAAGGTTCGATGACAGTGTCCCCGGTAAGTTTCTATCACTATAACAGAGGCTGTAAGTTGGCCATTTATTTTGTATAGGTACTGTATGTTTTATTAATATACTTATTTGAAATTTTATAGGATAACACTATAGTGAGAACCATTGAGCACTCTTCTCACTGTATTTCCGACAGCAACCAATCCGCGATCGAAGTTGCAATGAGTTGTAGTTTTGATCAAGCTGCAATGGGCAAAATAACAATACCTAAAGCTTTCAATAACGCTATAAATTCTTTAGTTGACAAAGGAATTCCATTACTTGGTAAACCATTGCCACAATACACCCTCTAAAAGTCTTCCATGTACAGACGTCGTAACAAAGTACTAAATATTAAAAGGTGTGTTGCAAGACCGTTCAAGAAGTACAAATTCCAGTAATATTTGAAGACTTTGTTCTTGCTGATTATCTTGACACTGATTTAAGAATAATAATATTTTGTCGTGAAAAACTAGATGTGAATTAAAAAGCGGTAATTATTTCATTGACGGGACATTCTTTGCGTGTCCAGCACCATTTACACAATTATTGTCAATCCACGCTGATTTTGGCAGTGACTTGAATCAAAGCAAAGTGGTACCAGTGATTTATGCGCTTTTATCGAGTAAATCACGGAAAGCGTATTGCACTTTATTTTATCTTATTAAAAGATGGTTACCTGAATGGAGACCTGCTAAATTTACCGTTGATTTTGAAAGAGCTTTGATTTCTGCATTAACAACAAGTTTTCCTACGGTTCAAATAAAGGGCTGCTATTTTCATTTTGTGAAATCATTAGCTAAGAAAGCTAAATCTCTTGGCATGAATAAATCCATCCGCATGAAATTGATAATTCAACTTTCCTTCAGACTTCCACTTTTGCCCAAAAATAAAATACAAGATGGTTGGAATTATGTCTTAGCAGAGATGGGTGACAGTGAAGCCGAACATAAATTTAAAAACTACATAGAGAACTACTGGATGAAAAATGATTTTTCAAGGGTGTGGTGTGTGTTTGGAGAACGTCACCGCACTAATAATGCGGTGGAATCTTGGAATAGGAAATTAAATAGACTGGTGCCAAAAATGTTAATATTGTTCAACTTTTGCATATATTAAGAGATGGTGATAAATCAAACGAATACTATGTATCAAATAATTCCCGAAAACGAGTAATAGCCAAGTGCAAAAGATGAGATGATATTAGATGAACAAATGAAATTTCTCCAAGGCGATGTAACACCTGGACAATTTTTATTAAAGATGGTCCTTATATTTAAACTAAGCTGAAATTTGGAATGGAGATAGGTGTAAAACTGGAATAACACATAGACTACTTTTTATTCTGGTAGCATGTTTTATATAAAACCTTCATGTTGGAAATTTTGATACTGCTTGGTGGAATACAAAAATCGGTTACAGTCAATTGTTTCAAAAAATTTAAAACAACATGTTAAAATTTAAAATCTATAATCCAATAGGTACAATAAAAATCAATTTTGTATAATGGATGAAATTGTGAAAAAAATTTTACAAAGACTCAAAGACACTTTATGAAATAGCTTTATCGAATGTGTTAAACATTTTACATTCACAAATAGATGGAAACTTACAAAGTTATGAAAACTCGGTGCTGGAAAATGTAACAAGTCATACGACCATGTTTTTCAAGTATGTTGAAATTATTCTATTTCTAATATTATATCGTCTTGTTTACAGCTACTTAAAATACGATTATTGTTTTATAACCTTAAACTACCGACAACAATATGGGTTGATTTATTTTTTAAAGTAATACCAGACGGAGTAATATCGTTAAGCGATGAAGAAATAATGCCAACGGAAAATGTGAGGAATACAATCACAAACAATCATCCACACATCTGTGTAGTGACGAGGTGGCTTTGTGTGATTTATACTGTCGAGAATGTGGTGGAGAATTATTTAATAAAACTGCAGATTATTAAGTAAATTGTTCTTCATTTTTTTAATACCGGAAGTCATATTTCAATTTTAATCTATTCGATAAAAGTGGTACTTTTCAAATAATACAAATTCTTCTGCGTTTTTTTGTCGCAATAGAAATAATGGGATACAATTTTTATAAAAAGTTAGTCCCACTATTTCCATTTTGTATTTCCATGGAAATAGTGGGATACACTCGAACAAATGTTAACATACTTAATGTACTTAACTAGCTCTTAATGATGAATATTGATGAAATGCAAGCTGATTTCCAATAACCCTGTAAATGTGTATATCTCTCACAAATTGGGTAATGTAACTTACAATCCACATTGGTCTTTGCAGTGGATGATACAAGGATCCATTGACGATGACAAGATTTGTGAACAGTGTATATTGAAGCTGCAAGTTGCCGTAAATTTCAAAAAACAAGTGCTTCAAAGCCAGACTGGGATTCTAGACTCCAACAAAGGTAAATATGATATATTTTAACATTATAATGAATTATTATTTTCATTTCAATGTAAAAATCCCTGTCACTTTGTAGATGGTAGAGGCATCAATCTTGGATTTGCAACTTGTCATAGTACAAGAACAAAAGGAAAATTTTGATTTACCCCCACTACAAAACGAAACATAAAAATGTTGACTACCTTGGATCTGAAATTTCTTTAGCATTCTACTTACTATTCAAGCCCTTTCATTTAAACCCATATTGAAGGAGTTGTGAAAAAATCCATAATTTGCACTTCTTGAATTGTTTTAGCAGTTCAAGTAGACAGACCCAAAAGTGGAGAGGAATTAAAAAACAAAAGAAAAGCTAAAAGAAATCAAGATAGAGTATCGGAGAGTGAAGCAGAAGAGAACTCGAGTCTAAGAGGAGGAAGTTTCAGTGATAATTCTAAGGGGTTTGAAGAGGAGTTTCTGGAAAAACAGGTTTCTGTTGGGAGAAGGAATGATGATGATGATAATCAAAGTAAGTACACAACAAACACTATAGTCTGACCGTTTATCTGAGTCCTCGCCTGCGCGGTACAGGGGCGCGGGGGTATGACGACAAAGGGGACTGAGACAGGTGCGGGCGGCGGGCGAAACACAAACTCACTAAGCGCCTCCCGCCGCCCGCACCTGTCTCAAGCTTTGGTCTGGTGATCATGACGCACAACGCTGTGGTATGCGGTATGCGTTGCCGGACACTCAATCATATGAAAAACGTCGAGTATGTTCTCTTGTTCCGTCGCAGTATGCGTTAGCGGCGAGGGGCAAGCGCGGTGAAGTGGGGAGGCGTACTCCCGCACAGCGCGGCGTCATTCTCGGTTCAACGCTGCAGTGTGCATCACGGGTCAATATGGAAAGGCTTGTGTGTCACTAATATCATCTTTTATGGCCATTAAAATCTTGTTATAGATCTCCTTTGAAACCCGAAAGAAACCCATGAATTTTTCTTCACAATCAATTAAATGCCTTTTTATTAAGGTTTCGTAACAACCTTCAGTCCTCCGTTGTAAAAACATGTTCCTCGGAGATTTTCTTTGTCTATTCAGAAGCAGTAACAATTCTTCTTCTTCCTCCTCTTCAAGCAAAGCACAAATTACAGAAAAAAAAAATCATGTTCACGTCTACCTTGGTAGCTGCGGCAAAATCAACTGACCACCTCTCCGCAGGGACGCTAAATGCTGCGTCATGACGCTGCGTTGCGGCGCATACCGCAGCGTTGTGCGTCATGGTCACCAGACCAAAGCTTTAGTCCCCCTTTGTCGTCATGCCCCCGCGCCCCTGTACCCCGCAGGCCAGGACTCAGATAAACGGTCGGCCTATAGTAATCTTCTCTATTTTTAGAGTTATACTTATTTTGGTGGGCTTGGTAAAAACAGTGAAAACTGAACTTATTTAAATGCCTATAGTCAAAAGACAAATTTAAAAATGTTGATTTACCACCTTTTGATCATTGATTAACAATTTGTCATCTTATACCTTTAAACGAGCAATTCTTGTAAGTATATATCTATACTAATATTATAAAGCTGAAGAGTTTGTTTGTTTGTTTGTTTGAACGCTAGGATCTCGGGAAGTACTGGTCCGAATTGAAAGATTATTTTTCTATTGGATAGTCCATTTATCGAGGAAGGCTATAGGCTATAGAAAATAACGCTACTATTAATAGAAGCGGACCATGAATCAAGAATGTAACAAAATCGGGAAGAAATATTTCTTTTTGAGAGTTTTCGTACGTTTCGTGCTTTGACATGACACATGACAACATGTGCCTAAGATTGCGTCATTGAATATTACAGATTACATACCTCTTGAATATAAAACCTTTGCTAATCAAATTTGTTTCTAAATCTGAGTTCGTACGACCAATTTCCGACAGGTGGCGTAGCAGGTAGCTGAAGAGGTGTTTTGTTTGTAAGCGATATTCTCAGGAATGAGTGAACCGATTTCAGTCATTCTTTCACCGTTGGATTTGTACGGGATCGCGATGAGTGCTATATAATATACCACAGGCGAAGCCGGGGCGGGCATCTAGTATATATATATATATATATATATAGAATCTGAATCTCGGAAACGGCTCGAACGATTTTCATGAAATTACGGTTTCGGGGACGATAAATCGATCTAGCCAGGTTTTATTTTAAAAAAAAACGCCGTTTTATGCGCGTTTTTAGACAAAAAAACTGTTACATAAAGATTAGAATGCGATGGTAAATTTCGCGACGGCGCGCGACAGTATATTAACTCAGTCGGGAAGATGAGCGGTTGAAATATGGTAGGTCCGGGTTCGAATCCAACCCGCCGCGTCCTTTTTTCAAGTTAATTTTTTTTTTTAAATCAGTATTTATCTAAGTCACTCAGGTACTAGTATTCTATTACACAAGCGTTTTCATTTGATATCCATATTGAAAAAAAAAATATTCACAGTTTTTGTGGTGGCGGCCATTTGGAATTTGAAATTTATTATAGTGTACAGTATTCTACTAGTCAAACCCTAACATTCAAGGAAACTGTCTTTCAAATAAAAAATCAGCATCAAAATCGGTACATCCGTTTGAGAGCTATGGTGCCACAGACAGACGCACAGTCTCTTTACTAAGCAGTGGGCGACTGAAGAAGAAGAAGAAGAAAAAAATTGCAGTCATAGGAACTGCCGATAGAAGTGACAACTTATAAACTCAGAATTTGATAACTTATTTTGGAAACTACGGAAACCGGAGCGTGAAATCGCAGGGCGTGGGAGTGTCGTGCTTAGGCATCTACATATTTATGTTGACGTATTTCTAAATAACCAATGGAAAATGCTGACGTATTTCTAAATAACCAATGGAAAATGCTGACGTATTTCTAAATAACCAATGGAAAATGCTGACGTATTTCTAAATAACCAATGGAAAATGCTGACGCATTTCTACATTTTTAGATGGCCAATGCCCATGGTCCCGAATTTACCCGAAGATTTCTTATCAAGATCCCGAGCGTGACGCTAGAATTCAATTCACAGCCCACGAAAAATCTGTCTGTGGCGCGCTAAAAGAAGTTTTCACTTCAATTAATTTGTGCTGTGATGATAAATATTTAGAACAAAAATCCACTCTGAAGCCTGATTACTGAAAAGTTAAAAGTTGGCTGATAACTGTCACTCCAGCGACAGTTATCAGCCAACTTTATCATGTCGTTTTTGGATGCGCGCGCATCGTTAAACATTGGCCCTTGCCCATCTTTTCTTTCTATCCCCCATCTTTTCTATCATTGGATACTCAATTCATGTAGCTAATGGTATACTCTATAGGTATAAAGATTTCCTATAATTTTAGATTCAGAGCCTGCGGTCAAGAAACCTAAACTTCCTAGGCAGCGTTTCCGATATATAGGCAACGATTTTAACGCTTTCGAAGAAAGTTCCAGCCCTGTGAAAGCTAAGAAAACGAACACTGTTAAAAATGCTGAAACACTCGATGTTACCAAGAAAAAAGGTTGACAGAAAACCTTCTGACACTGGTAAGTTCAACTTCAACTCTTGGTTTGTGGCTTTTATTGTGGCGCTGGTTTTTTTTTTTTTTTTTTTATCGCGTATAGGTCCGCATTTGACCATCAACTCGCCTGATGGTAAGCGACGGTGTGGTCGAAGATGACGCACGTTGACCTAGAAGGTACCTATTCACTCTGACCTTGAAAAGTTCTAGATTGTATCTCTCAGGGAACAAGGAGGCCGGCAACTTATTCCACTCCAAAGCTGTACGTACGAGAAAAGTGGATTCAAACCTTTTAGTACGGATTTTGGGAATATCCACAGTGTATGTGTGGTAGTGAGCCGACTTACGACTTGTCCTGTAGTGGAAAGGGGAAGGCAATATCAGGTCGTGCAACTCCGCTGCACACTCTCCAAAATGTATCCTGTAAAACAATGACAGACTAGCCACTTTTCGACGATGTTCTAGGCTTAGCAGTTTTTTTAGCTACTAAGTCTCTATCGCCGATTAGCCTAATAGCGCGCCGTTCAACCGAGTCAAGAGTCTCGAGCTGGTACTTTGCCGATCCATCCCATAGGTGGCAGCAGTATTCCACACAAGAACGAACTTGATAAGTTATGATGATGAGCTGGTAAGTTAGTTGAAAGTTAGTAGTAGAACTTAAGGCTTGTTCGCATTAGGCTAGCAAATTAGTTTAGTAGAGAGTAATTTAGTAGCTAAAATACTCGCTACTATTCAAAAATCGTTCGCACCGTGCTTTAGTACAGTTCACAAGTGAGTAGCGTTTCGCAACATGAATATCCTACAACGCAATAAAATAAATGAATGAATAAGCTAATCTTATCGAATCGTAATGGCTATTTTAGAAGAGGTGAAGGAGGAAATTTGTGTGATCAATAAAATAAGTTATTCCACAGACAATTTCGTAATTGGAAAATTGTTTGAAGTTATTTTTCTCTCCAGACTAATTCGACAAGTTCGAACCTGTTTTGCCGGCGAGCCAATGAGCGCACCGCTCGCAACGAACGCGTGGTGGGGGGTGCTACTCGCCCGTTGAAAATAGAACAAAATGGATTGACTCGACTAAATCACTTCCTAAACTACTCGACTAAATTTTCACTGTTCATACACGTTTAGTTGCTAAATTACTCGCCACTAGGCTTATTTACTAGCCTAATGCGAACAAGCCTTTACACGCAAAACAGGCGCACTGAGACGTTGAGTTGCGGAAAAAAGCCCGCCCACGAAGCCGGAGCGGAGCGCCACTACTACTACTAGTAGTAGAACTTAGTTGTGAAGCCGTGGTGGCTACAATTTCCAGTTATTCTACCTTCAAGTATTAATGCGCAAACATCACTGTGTTTTCCGGTTTGGAGGGCAATGATTCCAGAGAAATTACAGGACTTAGAGATAAATCATCTGATAGCTCATGGTGATGAGCGGAGTGCAGTGTTAGGTAATGATTTGGACTCTTTGTTGAAATAGCTGTTATGGGGAGGCGTGTTGCCTACGATCAGGCACATGTCGTGCTCGGCCCGTCACTCTTAACTCTAAACTATAAAAAAAGAGTTGAACCTGTGTTCTAAAAAAGTCTTGATAGTTCTACTAAAGGGTGGGTATATTTCCGACCTTGTGTGTTTGATGTATATTTTACTGTGTAGAAAAATATTTGCAATATAAACATGGTACGTTGTAAATAATGCAAAGATATTAAAAGAAATCGTATTTTTGTAGATGAAGGACAAGCTCAAAATCAGAACGGAGAAGATGACGTAGAAACGATACTCCACAAACACAGAGACAATATACGAGCTATACTTATAGCGTCGAATGCCACGCCTCTCAGAGGACACTGGGGCAAAGGATATGCTTGCTCTTTCTGTTCCCTGCAGTTTGAACAGCCCTCAGCACTAAAACAGCATACTTATACACACGGAGGCCTCTTACCAATAATCAAAGTCAAAGCAATATCAGATCATATGATCAAACTGGATGTAACTAACTTACAATGCAACATTTGCGATTTGCAAATCAGCGATTTAGAAGAATTAATGCTGCATTTGAAGGAGATACACAATATGTTGATCCATCTTGATATTCAAAATCATATAGTACCGTTCAGTTTCGACAATGATTATTTGAAGTGTGTTAAATGTATAGAGGTTTTTGAAACTTTTAAAGATCTATCAGATCATATGAGTGACACGCATTATAGGAATTACGCTTGCGGCATCTGCGATAGAGGATTCGTTAATGTCAGGTCTTTGAAGACGCATTGTATATCGCACGGTATCAATTTAATCGCTTGTGGGTATTGTTTACAAGTTTTCGAAACTAAAGCGGAATTGGCGGAACACGAACCGGTCCATTTGAAATCTGTCGATAAAGTGATATACGTAGAAGCAGACACAACCAAAAAACATAAGCAGTCCATAGGAGAAGCAATAATAGTCGAAAAGGTGGCACGAGAAATTGTGAATGGTGTAAACCAGAGAATAGTTTATCCCTGCAAGAAATGCACTGAAGTATTTGAGGGTAAAAGTGATTTGTTGTATCACATAAATTCACGGCATAAGCCTATCAAATGTTCGTATTGCGATGAAACTTTTGATTATCAGGATACATTACGACGCCATGTTACGAGGGTACATCCGACGAAATTGCACGGATGCACGCTATGCTTTAAAAAGTTCTATACTGAACAGCTATTGAGCGATCATATGGTGGAACACGAAAAAAGTTTCAGCTGTGAAGTGTGCTGCTCCCAGTTTAGTGAAGAAGATGTGTATTTGGAACATATGAAAAGTAAACATGGGTTGGAATAAGAACGGCGTTGCTTCGTATCACACCTTTACTCTTTACCTTGTGTATATAATACTTATGCGCCACGTTACATTATCATGATAGTTTTTGTTAGAATATTTTTGTTCATAATATCCAACTCTTCTATTTCATTCTACTTGTATTATTAAAGTTTTGTTTTTAAAGTTGTATTTAATATTGCTAGTTATTTGAATGATTTGATTCGTGTTTACTATGTTATTGAAAGCGTGATTATGTAGGGATTACTGTATATATTAATGAAATATAGCGAATGTACTACTAGTTTATTATTGTCCTATTTGTCTTAAAACGTTCTTAACGTCTGAGGGGTTCTTGGCGCCAGTCGTCATACAATTGTAGTATCCACTGAATACGGTAAGTGTATGAAATGCTTTCATACATACTCTGCTTATGAGCGTAAGTATAGTTGGTAAGTTTAGGTTAGTAGGGGCCTGTGCCTATGATCTAGCTCAAAGTTCGGCAGGCAATACCTAGATTATGATAGTATTATATGAACAACACGGGACCCAAGATGTACCTTGAGGTACACCTAGACATTTGAAAAGGATTAAATTAAATATGTTATTAGAAATAAATTATAATTGTTTAAATTACGATTTTTATTGTAACCTAATTAAGAATTTAAATAATATCACTAACAATATTGAATTTATTGTTCACAAAAATAGCTCACCCAGTCCAAGGCTTGACTATGTACTAATGATATTCATAGTATGGGTGTATATCAAGTACTGATTAGTTTATTCCATGTGCGATTTTAAATGAGATTTAAGACTCCAATTCTGTATAAAAGTTTCGCCACAAAGATGGCAGCTATATCTCATATCGTTACTATGTACTCTCATATGCAATTTTAGAGATTTCTTCCTCATAAAAGCTTTTTTACACACGTCGCAAACGAAAGTCTTATTACCGAAGTGTTTATACATATGCTGCGTCAATTCAGATTTCGTAAAACACATAAACGGGCATAACTCACATTGGACATCTCTACTGACCGCGTGTATTCTTTTAAAGTGCATCGTCAAACTATATTTTCTATTGAAAGATCTGTCGCATTCACTACATTTATACAGCAGAAGTTCCACTCCATGCTTCTCCTCCAAATGGCGTTGTCGCGAGAAATAATCAACAAACTTCTCCGAGCATTGCGGACATTTCATCTTTTTCAACTTCCGATGAACGGTATCGAAATGTATCTTATATTTGTATCTGTTCAAAAATATCTTCTTGCAAACTTCACAAGATATAATCGGAGTTACTCTATGTAGCATATATGTATGCACTTTTAACCTATGTCTGGTTATAAAGCCTGCTCCGCATTCCTCGCAAATATAGTTTCTGTAATGTGAATTCATGTGTGTTTCAACTGCTCCGAACGTTTCAAAGTTGACCCCACACGCATGGCAATCAAAATTACATTCTCTATCACCCAATTCAAAAGGTATTACTCTATCCGAAACTTCATATAGCTTCTTCTCATGAGCATTGACTAAATGTTCCTTCAAATGTTTTATAGAAGACACATTCTCATTACATATAGTGCATTTCAGATCTGTTACATCAGCATAAACTATAAGTTCATCAGCAGAATATTTCGTTAACAATTTAAATAGTAATTTCTTTGGATGTTTTAGCTGATGATCTCGCAGTTCTTGTGGATGGTGGAATATTTCTCTGCAATAGAAGCAAGGGGAAACCAGACCTCATCTTAGATTTGAATACTGTAGCATTAGAGTTTTCTAGCATGGTGTTTGCGTTCAGTGCATGCGCCATTTTTTCTGATGGTTCGTGTAGTGTGTGTTTAATCTTCGTCCGCTGTTTAAGTCTTCGGAATCTAGCCGTAGATTTAGTGTTTCTTTTGCTCCTTGCTCGAGATGGTGGGATGGCTTCATTTACGCTGATCGTGTGTGCTTCGATTACTTTGCCTGGAACAAGAAAAGGTAAGTCTATTTCAATAGTCCGACGATAGGACCGATTTTCCCCTTAAAAAATGTTTTGGAATTGAAAATAACGTTCTATACTTATAGTGATGGATACACTCTTACCATAATTTGTATAATCCCGACGCAAGACTGAGTCGGCTACTAGTCTATATGTAGGTAGGACTAATAATAATATTGAACGCGCTAATCTTAAAAGGTACTGGAATGCTATAGGCTATTTTAGGGTTCCGTAGCCAAATGGCAAAATACGGGACCCTTATAGATTCGTCAATTCGTCATGTCTGTCCGTATGTCACAGCCACTTTTCTCCGAAACTATAAGAGCTATACTATTGAAACTTTGTAAGTGGATGTATTCTGTAAACCGCATTAAGATTTTCATACAAAACATAGAAAAAAACTAAAAAATTTGGGAGTGACCCAAATTTAGAAAAAAAAATATTTTTTTCTTCACAACCATACGTGTGGGTTATCTATGGATAGGTCTTCAAAAATGATATTGGTTTCTAACATTTTTTTTCTAAACTGAATAGTTTGCCCGAGACTCTTCCAATCTGGTAAAATGTGTCTCCCCCCCCCCCCCCCCCTTGTGACTTCTAAAGTAAGAGAATGACAAGGATAAAAAAAGTGTATGATGTACATTACCATGTAAACTATCAACGAAAATTTGTTTGAATGAGATCTAGTAGTAAGTAGTTTTATTTTAATACGTCATAAATTCACTATTGTTAAAACACTGATTAAAGTAACGAACTACAAGAACTTTGTTGTTATGTTACTTGCTGCTATGGAAGCCTTCATGGGCGAGTCCGACTCGCACTTGACCACTTTTATTAGGCTATATTTTGTACCACGAGCGAAGGCGGGACGGACCTCATAGTAGTATCTCATAAAATTAGTAGGTACCTACCTACTTAGTTCCACTACTGTTACAGGGCAAAAAAGTTGAATCATATGAGGGGCGAGGGTAAGGCACTGCTAGACAGTTGGGAGAACTCTCCTTGTTCAGTAATTTCAGCATACAGGTATTTATTGGTAGGGGAATTACTGCCGTCTTTCTCTTCAATCATGTTATAGAAAAAAAGTAGGTCAGTTGAAGTACCTACCTATATCCTTACATGGAAATAACGGCACGTGGCCAAAATGGGAACTGACGCCGTCGTCAAACCCACCAGGGTAGGGTTGCCGAAGCCCGATTTCTCGACGCCCACACCCTCTTGACAATGTCATGCAAGTGTCATTATAATTGTTTATTGTGACAAAAAAGACACACATCCAAATTTATATATACATACATCGTTCTATAAAACCTAATAAATTTTTATTTTTTTTGTTACAACCCGGCCCCAGCTCAGCATAATGCCGGTTGGATCCAACCGACGCGACGCTGGTCTTCCGCTGGTGCCGGCGAATGACGACACACACCACATACACTTAATAATCTTACACATAATATATTTTATTTACCTAGCCTCATCACATAACAATACATACATACATATATTCTAATTTAAAAACACATGTACATGCCTCAACTAAACTTATTTATAAATGCAACCCCATACAACCAAGTACCTAACTATGGCAAGCTGATGATACGTGAACATAAATAATTTGAAATAAGAGTTAATACACATAAAATATTTATACATATAATCAAAAAGTAACAAATAGCCCTCAAATAGCACTGGTATCGTTTCTAAGTTGCTCCTCTCCCTTCTGGTGTCTAAAAATAAATTCTCTAAGATGCAACCTAAAACAATAAATACTTTGCAGGTTCCTTATTGGCGGAGGAATGTTATTCCAGCATTTCGTCGAAGCGTAACGGAAACTGCCCCTAAAAGCGGCAGACCCGTGCCGCTGCATCGAAAGCTGCGTGGTACACTGGCGAAGAGGCCTATCACTTTTTTTCCATGACAGCTTATCGTATAAATATTTGGGGCATTTAAACTTCAAAACCTCAAACATTAAGCAGGCCAAATGTAACTTGCGGCGGTGCATCATTTTCAAAATTTTGTTCTTATTTAAAAACTGTTTTTTTTATTTATTTATTTCGTGGTACGCCTGTACCTACCTTTTAAATTCTCCAGATGTCCGAAAAATACCGGACAAATGTCTACAAGTGAGTCGCGTGTTGGCAGAGGTTTCACTCTTGAGAAGCGATCTAATAATTCTTTCTCGCCGGGGATCCAATCTTCGTCCGAATTCAGATCTAAAATGATAAAACTCTTTGTTAGTATTTAGTTTAGCGAGTGCTGGACACAGCAAGGTTCTTCAAACTTCTTTTGGAGCGCTACGGACATACTTTTCGTGGGCTGGGAATTAAAATCTAGCATCACGCTTGGGAATGAACAGATATTTTCGGGTAAATCACCACCCGCCGTCACCCGCGTAGTTTCTAAAGTGAGCTTTCAAATTCTGAGTTACTTTATATAAGTTTTCACGGCAATTCCTATGACTGCCATTTTTTTTTCTGTTTACAATGTTATAAAAATAAGCAGAAAGGGCGGCTGATAGTAAGAAACCCGTCTTCCCGAAAAACCGAATGTCCGTAAAAAACGTTTTCAAATCACTGCCTCGTAATATAATAATGTTTATCTTTATAGCGAGTCGATTTGGATTCAATTAGCACATAGCAATAGAATGTAAAGACTAATGATGGTGGTTTGATTAAAAATTACGAATCACTGACATTTTTGTAAAGTGGTAACCTATTGGTTGTTTTTTTTGGAAATATCTGGTAACACAGACTGGTAGATTTGACATTGACGCAAGTGTTTAAGTTACCATTTACCAAAAGCGCAATTTGTATTTATACTTACTACAAGAATTACGCTCGCTTGATAGCATCACATAATTAGGTGTTCGAGTTGTTCTTTTTATCAATGAACGAACTATGACATTAACTATGTAATGTTTATAATAACAAACAATTGATTATCTAATCACTCAATTACCATCAAAAAAAAATGGTAAAGTCGGTTGGTTTGCGAACGATACTTTAATGTGACAACGTCATAACAAAACATTGACAGAGGCGGCGCAAGCGTACAATGAGCGTAACGGGACATTTTTTCATGCATGAAGCCGGCGTTCATCGATTTATTAGACGATGTCACGTCAAACAACGCCTGCAGATATTTTATATGAATAATTTATGAATGATTTTAAAGATAAATACATTTATTGCAAGTAATATGAACCGGAATGTTTTGTGATTGATCAATATACAGCTAATATGATTAAATACCAAAACTGTTTTCAAGTTCTGCTTTTTAAATAGCTGCAGGCTTCAATCACGCCTACAAACCTACCTACTCACACTATAACTTTTGTTAATTTCATTTAATCTAATAACAAGGTACATTATTTAACAATATTTGCCAAAGTAACAGTATAGATTTGCAAATGGCACATTAAATCGCAATCGTCCTTTTCTACCGATTCCTGTTCTACACTTGCAACACCAGCCAAATATTCAGTTTCCATTGATTACTGTCCAGTCTCTTTTTGTTTATTTTTCCAAAATCTTTACCCAATGATCTAACATAAACGAAAGCAATCAAAATGTATCACAAGTACATAATACTTGTATTCGTCGCGACCTGCGTATTCTTCGTTTCCGGGCAATACGAAGACAAGCGATGCAAATGCGTATGCCCGAGCCCTTCTGCAGTTTTGAACAACACTGGAGGCACGGGGCGCCGCCCCTTCATCGATAATGTGCCCCCGAACAAATGCAATTGCGAGGGGGTGATTCTGCCTCGAATTGGAGACCAGATCAAGGGGAAAGAGGCTGAATTTTGCCCGAGATGCGAGTGTAAATACGAGAATAGAAACACTACGATTATCAAGGTAAAGTGTTTTATAATTCAATAATGTTTCTAGGCCATATGATACCAAAGCCTTATTGATCAGGTGGTCAAATATCTATATATATAAAAATCAATGCCACTTTTCGTTGTAAGTGATCTCCTTCTAAATAGCTCAACAGATTTGAATGACTTTTTTTGGGTAGGGTAGGGCCCCGGAAGGTTTAGATTCACAAATCAGCCCGGCAGGTGGCACTGCAGTTGGTTACTATCCGAGCGAAGCCGGGATGGGCCGCTAGTAGTCTATAAAAACTGTTCACATTAAAGACTCGAATCTAGAAGTAGCAGAATAATTTTGCACTACAAAATTATTCTGAGCAAAATCACACAATTCGATGTCAAAAATCAATACAGATTGATTTGTTGGTTTTGATTAGTTTTTTGTGTTCCTTCAATTGTGTGATAACTTGGTCTAGGACCAATGATGTGCACCAATATTTTCTGAATTAAGTATCTCTTTTGCAAACATAATTTATTACAGTATTTCTAGTGAATTTTGTTAAAATAATGAGAGTAGGTACTGAAATTTTAAACAAGAAATATCTCTATACATAATTATTATGACTAAAGAATAAGAATATGGTGCTTAGAAATGTATGTTTGAGTAATCATGTACTAAATCACTGACATCAGCTTTAAAACAGGTCAATTAAAATGGAATTAGGCAAAATGTTTACTGAATGCTTCCAGCATTGCCAAAAATCAATATAATACAATAGGTTGGGACTTAGATACAGAAATAAGTAAATAGATCAGGTTTTTCCGCACGGTTTCTTTGTACCAATCGTAAGCAGATGAGGTGTATGTTAGCTATGATGACATAGTGATGTGCCGCAACAAAAGTATGTTGTATACGTAAACTCTTTGGGTTGTGGCCACAAAGATGGAGTGATAAAACGCAATAAAAACTTGACTACTTAAACAGATACGTCTATAAGGTTCTGCCACATGATGGTAAATCCATAAATTTAACCCTTCCAAAAAAGGCACATAAAAGACTTTCCTTTTCAATTATGACTATTTGGTATCTTTGCATAAGCTGACCACTAAATGTTTCCACTGCTGGGATTCGGGGCCTTCTCTCACAAGGAGAGAGTTGAGACTATTATCCATCATGATGGCCCAGTGCGGGTTGGTGGGTGACACATGACCTCGAAAGATTCTAGGTACATGTCGGTTTACTCACGATGTTTCCTTCACAGTTTTTAAGTTAGCGACATCGAATCAGTTAACCGAGTGAATCGAATCATGAAAACTGGGCATGTGATACGGAACAAAAGTAATCGGAGTGGAATCGAATCGGAAAGTAAACGGAACGTGGGGAAGTAATCTGGGGAAATACAGGGACACGGCGGCGCCGAATTAAGGCTAAGAACTCATGGAGCGATTTTCACACGCGCCAGCCAGAACCGGTTGCGGAAAACCGGTTTTATTTAAAAAACTCACGAGATCGCTTATTTTCGCGGTTTAGCAGCCGCCGCGGTTGATATTATCGCCCGCAAGCGTAGCGAGAGATGATCACAAGACAAGCGGTTTACCGCGAAACGCCCGGTATTGTGTCAATTGAATTCTAGCGTCACGCTCGGGAATGATAAGGAATCTTCGGGTAAACTCGGGACCATGGCCATGTGGCATCTAGAAATGCGTCAGCATTTCCCATTGGCTAATGCTCATACATTTCTAGATGCCCATAGTCATGGCCTCGCCCTCCGGTTTCATCCGCGTAGTTTCCAAAGTAAGCTGTCAAATTCTGAGCTATAAGTTTTCACTTCTATCGGCAGTTCCTATGACTGCCAATTTTTATTCATATACATATATATGAATACAATCATATACATATATATGATTGTACAGAAGCTGCGGGCCCCCAACCGCGACAGTCGAGGGTAAATCGCTCCATGAGTCCTTAGCCTTAATAAAACTAGACCAGCCGTGACTTATCTTACGTATCTTTTCAGGTCGTCGTTATAATCGTCATATGGGTTATAATGCTACTCGTAGTCTACATGGGCTTCCTAATCTGTCTAGATCCTCTAATAAACAAACGAGTGAAGGCATCATACCAGGAGCACACCAACGAAGATGACGAGAGCACCGTCGGCGGACCGTCTGAGATGAGACCGACTGGAGGGAATGTGATGAACAGAGTGACTCATCAGCAGGACAAGTGGAAACGACAGGTCCGAGAGCAGAGAAGGAACATTTATGATCGGCATACCATGCTCAACTAGAGTCACAAGTAAATGTAAAATTGGGATGTGATGGTCAAATAACTAAAAAATCTCTATATATAAACGTTATGTTGGTTTGTGTACATATCTGGGTCTGGTCATTGACAGTAGGTTTGACTGGAGTAGGCACATTGCAAAGGTGTGTAATAAGTTGCGTGCTATACTGGCTAACTTAAACATCATCAGGTCCAATGTCCCATTTCAAGTGCTTCTAACCATGTACAAGGCATTGGTAGAAAGAGTAGTATCATACGGATTGACCAGTTATGGGAGAACATTTAAAAATCTGAATCAAATATATAACCTACAGTATAGAATTTTGAAACTAATTACACCTAAACGAATAAAAGAAAAATACAAAAATAACCCGGCCCAATTATTTAGATATTGTGGAGTGTTGCCAATACAAAATAAAATTGACCTTCATTTGTTATGTGAACAATATTTTAGAACCGAAATTAAAAACAAAATTAAGCATTCTGTTATTACAAGAAGTATATCAAGTAACAAATTATTGGTACCTACACATAACAATTTTTATGGTAAACACACGTCACAGTATTTAATTCCGCGCCTGATCAACAATCTACCGAGTGAAACTCGTAATAAAATAACGATACTCAATTTAAAAAAAACTATTAATGGGGTAAATAAAAGGTGGGAGCGAGAGGTAAAAAAACTATATAGGTATACCTCTCGCTCCCACTTCTACAGCGTATAAATTAACTACATAGCCGTTTTTTGTCAATACTAAAGCTAAAGTTGAACAGGATAGGAAAATACTGTCTGTTATACAAGGACGCATTTTTGCATCACAATGTGCCACAGTGAAGCGTGGCAGGGTACAGCTAGTAAATAATAAATCCATCTATAAAAAAAATACACATATCTTTTCTATTGTTTCACAAACGAAAAATGGCGAACATACAGTGCCTAGAAGTTTAGAGTGATGTCAATTAATTGTACGATTGTTACGAAGAAGTGACGTCACAAAGGTTTTAATATGTGAAGTTTCTATATCTTTTATGATTTTACAATTTGATAAATCAAAAAAATACATGTTTTTTTTACGTAACCTACCTGACGGATTAATTGGAATGGTATATTTTTTGACCTAGTGATCATCCCAATGAATAATAGGACCTAGTGTAATTAATAATACAACCATTATAGCTTAAGATGATGTTTTGTTAGTTTTGGTTTTTATTTTATTTTAAATTGGACTTAATTGTAATAAAAGACATAAATAACGTGAAGGGTATTTTCTTTTACAGTAAAATCCTTTTTAGGGTTCCCAAAGGGTAAAAACGGGACCCTATTACTGAGACTTTGCTGTCTGTCTGTCCAACCGTCCGTCTGTCACCAGGCTGTATCTTTAAGAACAGTGATAGCTAGATAGTTGAAATTTTCACAGATTGTATTTATATTACCGCTATAACAACAAATACTAAAAGTAAAATAAATATTTAAGGGGGGCTCCCATACAACAAACTTTTTTTACCGTTTCTTGTTCAGTGCTAATAATGAAAAATGGAACATGAACTATTCACAGAATGTTTAGTTTTATGTTATCTTTTAATATAATAATTACAAGAACAAAATTAAAAATTTTGATTTAACCCCGACTACCTCAGATTTGTTATCTGTACAACATTCTACTAGTCAAGCCCTTTCATTTGATACCCATTTTGAGGCAGTAGTGAAAAAAAATAATGTAATTCGCCATTTTGTGGTGGCGGCCATCTGGGATTTGAAATTTGTCATAGTGCAAAGTATTCTACTACTTAAGCCCTTTCGTTTGATACCCATATTGAGGCAGTAGTGAAAAAAATAATGTAATTCGCCATTTTGTGGTGGCGGCCATCTTGGATTTGAAATTTGTTATAATGTATAGTATTCTACTAGTCAAGCCCTTTCATTTGATACCCATATTGAGGTAGGTTTTGAAGAAATATTTTGTCCGCCATTGTGTGGAGGCGGCCATCTTGAATCGATATTAACCAAACATAGCTAAGAACATCTGCACGGATTTCGAATAAAAAAAACACCGCATCGAAATCGGCCTATTCGTTTGAGCTCTACAGTGCCATAGATAGACAGACAGACAGACATCGACGTCAAACTTATAACACCCCTTTTTTTGGTCAGGGGTTAAAAATAAAATATATAATAACTTTTAGTACATCATAAATACACTATGATCATCGATCTGAGAAAAATATCAATCAAAGTTACAACAAACTACAAGAACTTATGTATTATGTAAATTGCTGCTAAGGAACCCTTCAAGGGTGAGTTCGACTCGCACTTGGCCACTTTTATTTCTACTTCTCAACACTATAAAGCAATCATCATATCTACTCATTACGATACCTTTTTAGAAGTCGTAAATAATAACTCACCATCATCATCATCATCACAGCCCACCCCGAGATCTTCCCTCTTGATACTATCGGAGTCCTCATCTTGGGCCTCTGTCTTCACTTCATACTTCATGTCTCCGGCACTCTCCAATGGGTCTATGAAAAAGAATAACTTTTAAAAGCAAAAGTTTGTAGTATTTTTCAACTTTCGTGATTTGAACACATACTGTTTACAGAAAAAAAAATTGCGTTTAAGTCCTGTATACTTTTTTAAACACTTTTTTTAACCCCCGACCAAAAAAAAAGGGGTGTTATAAGTTTGACGTCGATGTCTATCTGTCTGTCTGTATGTCTGTATGTGTGTGTTTGTCTGTGGCACCGTAGAGCTCAAACGGATGCGCCGCTTTTGATGCGTTTTTTTTTATTTGAAGGTTAATATCCGTGCGGGTGTTCTTAGCTATGTTTGGTTAATACTGGTTCAAGATGGCCGCCTCCACAAAATGGCGAACAAAATATTTCTTCACAACCTACCTCAATATGGGTATCAAATGAAAGGGCTTGGTTAGTACAATCTATACTAATATTATAAAGCTGAAGAGTTTGTTTGTTTGTTTGTTTGCTTGAACGCTAGGATCTCGGGAAGTACTGGTCCGAATTGAAAGATTCTTTTTCTATTGGATAGTCCATTTATCGAGGAAGGCTTTAGGCTATAGAAAATAACTCTACTATTAATTGAAGCGGAGCATGAAACAAGAATGTAACAAAATCGGGAAAAAGTATTCCCCTTTTGAGAGTTTTCGTACGTTTCGTGCTTTGACATGACACATGACAGCATGTGTCAAAGATTGCGTCATTGAATTTCAGTAATGTGTGCCTTGAATATAAACCTTTGCTAATTTTTTTTTTCTAAATCTGATTTGGTACGACCAATTTCCGACAGGTGGCGTAGCAGGTAGCTGAAGAGGTTTTTTGTTTGAAATCGATATTCTCAGGAATGAGTGAACCGATTTCAGTCATTCTTTCACCGTTGGATATGTACGGGATCCCGATGAATGCTACATAATATACCACGGGCGAAGCCGGGGCGGGCATCTAGTACTATATATAATATACACTATAACAAATTTCAAATCCAAGATGGCCGTCACCACAAAATGGCGAATTACATTTCTTTTTTCACAACTCCCTCAATATGGGTGTCAAACGAAAGGGCTTGACTAGTATAATGTTGTACAGATAACAAATCCAAGGTAGTCGGGGGTTAATCAAAATTTTTTAATTTTGTTCTTGTTACTAGTATAGTTTACACTTAGGTAAACCTACTTAGCACCAACTTACACTTGCACTTGACCGCCATCTCACCCGATGTTAAGCGACCAAGCGGTCTATGATGGAGTGTGCTTGCCTAGAAGAAACCGATTCACTCTCGATTTGAAGATGTCGCCGCCGGATCGTATAATCCGCTGTATTACATTACGGCTAGCCGTTTTGAAAAAACATGGCCGTTTTGTAATGCGGCGGTTCAACGATTAGCCGCATTGTCATTGCGATACGTTCTTCAATACGGCGGCCAACGTTTAGCCGCATTGTACTACTGCTTAAATTGTAGGGTGACCATACTTACAAAATAAACAATGAAAATTAATTGTATTAATCATAAAAAAGCTGACAGATTATCTCTTGCCATATTTCTTACACTTTTTTTTTAAACATCATACCTCTCAGATAAAACTTGAAAGCCCCTAACTTGATATTGGTGATGGTACTCCTAAGAAATATGGTGCACTTAGACAAGGGTCATCATTGAGATTTGACTCCGGGTGGGCTCCCGCCAGAAGCTCTGCGGTCAGCCTTGAGTGTCGCTTCTCCATACTCGGCCTACGCTCCACGACGGAGGTCGCCGGCTCGCTTCGCTCGCCACCTCCCCCCTTCGTTGCGACAGACAGACACACAGACAGATTCCCTGACAGACAAACGACGTCAAACTTATAACAGCCCTTTTTGAAGTGAAACTTCTTATGCGACTTCCAACAAGGTTAAACGTTTAACGCTACTATAGAAGGCGTATGAAACATGTTGTTGCGGGGGAGGGGGAATAGAAAGAGACAGAGCTACAGTGAAAAGTTTCACTTCTTCCGCGCGGAAGGTCTCCACGCACTATTTTTTTTTTGGTCGGGGGGTTAAAAATAGATTTACCAAACTCTTGATCACCAGCACCAATAGCATCCAGAAGCAGAGTTTCATTGTACAGCACTTGCGAGCGGAACTCTTCAGCTTCGAGGAGTTTCTTCACACACGTCGAGCATATCTGAGACGTGAGACCAGGGTTTGTGGATAGCTAGAAGAAAATAAACAGCACAAGCTTTAGAAAAGTAATATGTATTATACAAATAATCAAAATTGAAGTATCTGCTTGTAATACTGAAATAACAGCTTTTTAATACATGCATACACGGAAAAAAGTCGGACGTAGTCTCGCTAAAACAAAAACTGTGTCCATCAAGTCGGCCCCATAATATGCACGTGTGCGCTGTCACACACAGGCTAACACGCACACATCAGAGGGTCATTACACGCACTACTTGTGTATATGTTGCGTGTCAGCCTATCTGTGACAACCTGACAACGCACACGTGCAAATGTGGCCGACTCTAGTGACACAGTTTTTGTTTTAGCGAGACTACGTTCGACTTGTTTAAACGTCCATCCATGCATAGGAATGTATAGACAGTACATACAGTAATATCTCGACTTACACTACCCCGTTATACGCGAATTAGGAGATACGCAGTTTTTCATTTGCCCACGCCGCTCTGTCTATGTTCGGTTTACGACAAGATCAGTCGTATTCCTCGTGGAATTGTTTTACGTGTGCAGTGCGCATCGACGTTTAAAAACCCGGAACCCGAAAAAGTCCCTATTACACCAACTTTCCAGTAGCTGCGAGTCACTATGCTGTTATGTGGCAGGCATGTTGCTTACCATCAAGGCAAATGTCCTGCTCGTCTCGTCACTTTTTATTTAAAAAAAAAACTTTATACATACATGTTTATAATCAAAAAATTTAACCCCGACTTACGCGTATTCGACTTACACGGCTATCGCTTGGTCCCACCTATCGCGTAAGTCCGCGATACTGTAACGAGAGACTAAACCAAAATAACATTTTTTACAATAATTTTAGTCTGCTTTTCTGTCTGTTTGTCACAGCTAATATCCAGTACGGCAAGACCGATTATGACGGGCCTTTCACTACTAGATAGCTGATGTTCTAATGGATAACTTAGGCTACTCTTACTTGAGGAAAATAATTAGGGTTCCGCGAAAAAAGAGAAAACCATAAAAGGCGGGTGAAACCGCAGGCACATTTTGAAATAATTTTACAATAATAGACAAATATTGATCAACACCATTGATACATTATTACCAGATTCAAGGACTCATTTTGGACTTGTAGTTTCTTACTTAGAATATTTGTTTAACAGTATAGTGATTGGACAAGCATGATATGCACCTGATGGTAAGTAACAGACCTATCCAAAACACCCATGCAGTCATTCGAACATGAAGAGTCTAAATCAGTGTTTAAAAGACAACCTGTGCTTAATTATAAGGGTAAAATGGGCCTTAATAATTAATAAAGCATTTGTTGTATACTGTTTCTTGTCCATGCCTTGTTGCCTGGTAGGGTTCACTCTAAGTGATAACTAATTAAAATGCTTAGATAATAGTATTTTCTAGAGTTACTTAGAGTACTCTATTAGTGCAATCGTTTTGTTTTTCGATCGCACCAACCGAAATCTGTGGCCGTCTACCTCGCACACCGGCATGGCGTCGTAGGTTTTCCGCTTCATTGTGACTTTTGCGGTACTCCCATTGAGCAGGCAAGACAATCCAGGTGACAAACGGGCTCGTTTCCGTTCCCAGGCGAAGCAAAAGCTTATTCCGAATCTTTCTTTGTTGCTGTCCATGAAGAGAGCCACTCCGCGGATACGGATCCCTGCTTCTCCTCGGTCTGCGTTCTCCAGTAGTTGTTTGACGGAAATGCTCTTCGATGAGTTAGTTATGTTGGGCGGGAACCGCATGCCGCGCGGCGTCCACAGACAGCGGGGCAGGGTGTGGTGGTGATGGGGGGCGCGTATTTGAATTAGTGGAGTTTCTCATGGCCGCTATGCGGAATGAGCTCTCCATGAAGGACAGGAGCCGTGTTCTGTTATCTGGATCTACTAAGATGTTGTGGAGATCCGAGACAACCAGCCTTCTGTAGATCATAAATTCGAGCGACCATGAATCGGGGACAATCGACTAGCACGTGCCAGACCGTTTCGAGTTGGTCGGGGTCACACTCGCATGCCGACTGCTCTTGAGCTTAAATCTGTACAGGTAATCTGCTATTCCTCCGTGTCCCGTCAACGCTTGTACCTGGAAGGGAGTCAGTTTCGTGGTTCGATGGTCCGATATGCGTTTGCTATATCGGGGAAGAACGTCTGGGTGACTTTTCCGGTGTCCGAGGTCTCATATCGATCCTGCCATTTCTTGACCGATTCTTCGTGGATTTTCCTTTTGGCGTAGGACAAGGGGATCCCCTCGTATTCCCTGGGTGACTCCGTGAGTGCCGCCGATTTGGCCAGTTCGTCGGCTCTTTCGTTGCCGACGGTGCCAACATGCGCTCTCACCCAGAAAAGACGCGAGAGATCTCCCTTCAACATCTATCTGTCCAATGTCTTCCTTTACGCACTTAACCAAGGGGTGGCTCGTTTTTGGGTTACTTAGCAGTTCGAGTGAAGATCGGGAGTCACTCAGGACATTGCCTTCTGGGTCCTTGCTCTTTAACGCCATTTGAGTTGCCCGGTAAAGAGCATAAAGTTCCGATTGAAAGACTGTGCATTCGGAGTGGAGCTTGAAGGTCGAGTTCTTTCCTCTCTACCATTCTCCCACCATGTTAGAGCAGCTCCAACTTTACCTTCAATTTTACTGCCATCAGTATAAATTTGAGACCCTTGTGGAAGATTTGAGGAGTCTTCTAGGAGCTCGTACTCTACGTTTTATGTTTTCACATTACTGTTTGGCAAGAGTGAGGTGTCTTGGGAAGACCCAAGATAGACGGCAAAGGGAGCGTTCAAGTATTATGTAACACATTTTTTAAAGATTTTATACCACCCTTCCCCCGACTCGTAATGCACCATAACAAATTAACACCCTCTCACTCTATGTAAATATTAGGTATCAGCCATGTGATCATTTTTCTAATCAAATCATTTATTGAGCTTGTGGTCCTGGATGACAGTTACTTTAAAAGTCTCCACACAAATTGCCAACTAGGGAGATTTTTATTTCCTGATTATTTTTAAGTACAGAAATACCTCCATGATGCACCGTAACGTTTCACAAGACACCTCCTGCCCCCAAATTACGTTACGTAATACTTCAATAGTCCCAAAGAGTCCGAGCAGTACCAATGAGGTTCTATTGGTTACGTTTACATTTAAAATTGTTGATATCCACACATAAATTCGATTCCCACCCAGTGCAAATATTTGTATGATGAATTCAAATATTTGTACTGTGTCTGGGTGTTTCTATGTATTATAAGTATGTATTTAGAACTAAATGAGTATTATATCAGCTATCTGGCCGCCATATTACAAGCTTTGCTTAGTTTGGGGTCAGATGGTTTGTGTGAATTGTCCACCAATATTTATTAATTTATTTAGAACTATATGAGTATTATATCAGCTATCTGACCACCATCTTACAAGCTTTGCTTAGTTTTGGGGTCAGATGGTGTTGTGTATGTGAAATGTCCACCAATATATAAATTAGACTGATCTTGTGGATGTCTCTAGGGAGTCAGCTCACTGAGCTTGTAGGTTTGATTTCTGCTCAGGACAGTCATGTGAGTGACGAATATTGATGTTTGTGTATCATATTGATTTTAAATTTATAAGTGTTATATCAGCTATCTGGGTTCCATAGTAGATACAAGCTTTGATTAGTTGTGGTTAGATGGTTTTGTGTATAAATGTCGACTAATCCCACTAATATTATAAACTAACAGCCTGGTTCCCTTTCCCATCATTTTCTCAGGATACAAATTAGCCTATGTAGAAGTGGGAACGAGAGGTATACCAGCAAAATCTCTCTATAACCTGCTGAAAGACCTTGGCTTGTCCAGAAGTGCAGTAAGTTCTATACTGGAACAAGTATCTAAAGCTGCACTAGTAGGCTCATATCAGATTTGGCTGGGCAGGGAGAGAAACACGTGTAGTGAAGGTGAGTGTTGATGTACGTCAGAAAGAGGCCCCTTAAACCTACACCTGTGTCACAAGTCTCGGGATCTATTTGGGATTTCTCTCTCTGCCACACGATGGACCCGGCACCCGCACGGTGAATCCATGGAATGCTAAGAAGATCGTTTCTCTTCCGGACTACATAATTACAATTTTCTGTGGTTGAAATTTCAGCCATATCCGTTCATATGTTACGATTAAGACATGATAGAGCAACGATCATCGAGATAGCCAAACATTGATATTTGTAATATTAGTAGAATACGAAAGTTTTAATGATTGTTGCTCAATGTTGGAACTACTGAACGGATTGGGATACAATTTGGAATACTTTAGAATTAGATTAAAGTTTGGAATAACACATCGGGAAACTCATATAACCTGGGAAAATAACGAGAACAGGAACTGGGTTGTACGTGGATAAAACTCGGAGCGCTGTTAGTTTAAAAAAATAAACAAATAGAGCAACAATTATTCATATTTTTCTTTGTTAATTCTGGATTAGCTACTGTATAGTCGATTTGTTCATAAGCTACGACTGTAAGTGGTATTTTGTAAGTAAATAAAACTGATTTAACTTACGAATATGTTAAAACAATCTGTAAAAGTCTCCGCATATACTTTTCGTTGACCATTTCTATTATATTCTGTGTTCAAATCCCTGTGGTTGCCTTTTGATAAGCAGCAGCGGCATTCTCCGTATTGAGTTATTTCAGGAAGAATATCCATTTTCTCAATACATATGGTTTATTATAGATTTTTAAAGTTTACACATTTTGATCGCAAATATAAATAAATAAACAGTTTTTTTCTCTAAAACATGAATTCCGAATCAAATCATCAACAGTCCGAAATGCACGAGAAAACTTTGAAGCTGATATGGTGTTTCGGAACTGAAATTCGATGTATCTCTACTAATATTATAAAGCTGAAGAGTTTGTTTGTTTGTTTGAACGCTAAGATCTCGGGAAGTACTGGTCCGAATATTCTTTTTTCTATTGGATAGTCCATTTATCAAGGAAGGCTTTAGGCTATAGAAAATATTTCTACTATTAATTGAAGCGGAGCATGAAACAAGAATGTAACAAAATCGGGAAAAAATATTCCCCTTTTGAGTTTTCGTACGTTTCGTGCTTTGACATGACACATGACAGCATGTGTCAAAGACTGCGTCATTGAATTTCAGTAATCTGTGCATTGAATAGGTATTTGCTATTTTTTTTTTAAATCTGAGTTGGTACGATCAATTTCCGACAGGTAGCGTAGTTGGTAGCTGAAGAGGTTTTTTGTTTGAAATCGATATTCTCAGGAATGAGTGAAACGATTTCAGTCATTATTTCACCTTTGGATATGTACGGGATCCCGATGAGTGCTATATAATATACCACGGGCGAAGCCGGGGCGGGCATCTAGTCTTATATATTTATAACCTTCTGAAGATTTTGATGCAAAACTTGCTAATAGCTCGTTTAGATTATGCTGATTATTGCAGGAAGCCTTTTCGGGGCCCTTGGCCCCGATAAGACTACGAAATAATTGCATTTTTTGCATTACAGGATTTATGTTGCGAAGGAGTATAGGTACCGAATTGCGTAAAACGTATCGATTATTAACAACACGGCTGGATACTGTCGAATCGATGGACTCAGCAAGTGCTTTGCAGTCGTCACTCAGTCTCGGCGTCCCCAATGTCTTTCGCCCTGTACAAAGACTCCTTTACGACTAGTACGCTGAACTTGTTTACTAACTCCTAAGGGCTACGCTTTAAACCTAATAAAGATCACTGGCTCTAAGCATCTGTGGCTTTAAGTCTTCATGTTCAACGTCATAATCAGCCTGTGTTCTGCCACTGCTGGTCATAGGCCTCTCCCATATTATGCCAGTCAGCCAAATTCCCGGTGCCTCGGTCTTACGTTTCCAACCGCCACCCGCGGTCTTTCGTATATCGTCACTCCACCTAGTCTCAGGGTGTCCTACACTACGTTTACCGATTCGCAGTCTCCAATCCAACTTCTCCACTCATCTACCCCAACGGTCACATCTATCGCAGACCTGGGTAGCGATTCACAATCCATTCGGTTGCACCCGAATGGACTCAGTCGGTAGCGGTCCCGCACCCGAATGGATCGGAATTTGCGATTCTCGACGCCAATCGGGTTGGCGTAGGAATGTCTTTTTGGCCAAACCAAAGACAAGCTACTCTATCTAGTTTTCAAATATGGTAGAAATGTTAACTCATGGTAGAAATATACAAATCGTCAAATAACTGTATTTCAGTTTATTTTGAGGTGCTCAATTGCTACCTTATATTTAAAAATGCATAATAAACAAGTAAATCAAACAATAACCTTAGGAAATTTGCATTTCAAAAACAATAAATCATACATTTTTCGTACCTACATACTTTTTACTTGTCAATCTGTTGATGTTGTCAAAGTCGACGGAATCATTCTTTGTTTTGTTTTGAAATCATAAACCTTAACAACAAAAAAGTTTATAGTTTTAACTCATAAAACACTCAATAACCGTAGCAGGCAGATCAATATTACTGTTCCTACAAATGTGATCAATTACCTATTCATTGTCTAAAAGGACTTTTATGTCCAAAACGACCGTGATGTCGTAGTAACCGCATGTTGCTTAACAACAAAAAGTTTATAGTCTTAACTCATAAACCACCCAATAACCGTATCAAGCTGATCAATATTACTGTTCCTACAAATGTGATCCATTACCTATTCATTGTCTAAAAGGACTGTGATGTCCAAAACGACCGTGATTCGTGGTAACCGTGATGTTACTTAAAATGCGAATGTCAAGCAACTTGGATGCAAATCATATGGAAGACTCATAAAATTGTCAAGAGAAGAAGAAGAGAATTTATAATATAATACTCCATACAAGAAGCCAGCAAATGTGATTATATATATGAGTAAAACGACTTGGTGATGTCGCGCTAACCTCAACTCGCATTTTCAAGCAAATTGGATGCAAAGCATATGGGAAAACTCATAAAATTGTCTAGAAGAGAAGTTATAATAATACTCCATAAGCCAGAGAGTTTTCGTTTTGTTGTTGAACATGAAGATGAAGGCAAATTTTCAGTAAAAATATTCACTTTCTGATTTCAAACCTATTATCCAATTTTATTTTGTAAGAATATGATATTATGTAATAGATATAGTCCTTAACACCAATTGTGATTTAAGTTAAATTAGTTTTCTCTCTATTTAGGTACCTAGGTATTTTAATAAATGTTAATGGTAACATGGTAACTTTTTTATAAATTGTATTTTTTTATAAGAGTGTATGCATATTACATAAATAATTAATTTATCTTGAATCTTAGTTAAAAATCCTTGTATTGCACTAAAGAGTTGGGATCATTATAATTTGAATAAGTTTAGAAATCACAATATCCCAGTTAGGTATTATGGAGTTTAGTATTGAAAAGTTAACTGAATTAGCTAGATTGTATTATGTTTATAATTATAACAAATACTTTAATAATAATAAATTAGGAAATTGAAACATGTGGTATGTACAAAAATCTAAATGTTTTATCGACTCTGGATTATACTTTTGTGCGGAGAGCATTTTATGATTTATTCATTTTTCCAATTTTCTGTTTGGTCTCTTATTATTGGTTGTTCTCAATGATAATAACAGCATGGCTAATACACCATCTCTGTTTTTAAACTTTATTGCTAAATTATGTTGAATATAAAGCATCAAAAAAATTCTTTAGATTAATTATTAAAATATTTACTGTATTTACTGGTGTTTAATTTGAACTTTTAGTTATAATAATCACCTTGTACATTAGTACCAAATAAATTAGATACCCTTGTGAGACCATGGCCCAAAGAGTTTACTTATACTTTACCTAAGCGACGGCTTCATGAATGTAGATGTAAGAGGTATATAATATTAGCTAACAGGAACATGACATATTCAGTAGGATTAAATAATACATAGTTTGTGATACATGTTACTTTTATTTACAGAACATATCTAGCTCTATCTAAGTCTATAATGGTAATGGAGGACGTAGGTAAGTAAATGTTTGTTGAATCAAACATGCGGTACAACGGCAAGATTCTACTTACATATATTATGTGTACCAGTCATGCATTGTCATAATTGCCAATGTCATAAAGATGTTTGAATTCATGGTTCGGATTGGCACATTATCATTCAGAAGATCGTCTCATTGGTACCTATACCTTCTGGTAGCAGTCCTTAGCTTCATCAAGTATAATGAGACAATCTTCTTAGCATTCCATGGATTCACCGTGCGGGTGCTGAGTCCATCATGTGGCAGAGAGAAAATCCCGAGACTTGTGACACGGGTGTAGGGTTAAGGGGCCCCTTTCTGACGTACATCAACACTCACCTTCACTACTCGTGTTTCTCTCCCTGCCCAGCCAAATCTGATTTGAGTCTACTAGTGCAGCTTTAAATACTAGGTTATAGAGAGATTTTGCTGGTATACCTCTCGCTCCCACTTCTACAGCGTATAAATTAACTACATAGCCGTTTTTTGTTAATTCGTTTAGGAGGTTGTAATACTTATTTTGTTTGTCGTCAATCCCTTTTGGGCTCTAGCTACTGAAAAGCTCATGGCTTCACATATGATTTCAGGTACTCTGTCATGGCGCCGCAAGTAATGACCCCATTAAGGAGCACCTTGCATCCCACCAATATGTGCCTTGCTGTACATATCGCCTCTCCACAAGTATAGCAACATTTTTCAGAGGCTTTTCCCCACCTTACCAAGTTACTCTGGTCAGGAGGGTCATTTGGAATATCAATTGTAATGCGTATTACATAAATGATTAATTCATCTTGAATCATAACATCTCTTTGTAATTAAAAATGCTTGTATTGTACTTACTAAAGAGTTGGGATCATTATAATTTTAATAGGTTTAGAAATTACATTGTCCCAGTTAGGTATTATGCAGTTCAGTATTGAAAAGTTAACTGAATTAACTAGGGTTGTATTATGTCTACAATTAGGAAAATAAAACATGTAGTATGTACAAAAATCTAAAGGTTTTATTGACTCCGGTTTATACTTTTGTATGGAGAGCATTTTATGACTAATTCATTTTATAATTTTCTGTTTAGTCTTTTATTAATAGTTGTTCTCAATGATAAAATAGCAAGGCTAATACACCATCTCTGTTTTAAACTTTATTGCTAAATATGTTGAATATAAAGCATCAAAAAATTCTTCAGATTAATTATTAAAATATTTACTATAATAAATGATGTTTAATTTGATCTTCTTGTGATAATAATGACCTTGTGCATTACAACCGAATAAATTAGATACCCCATTTATTATACTAGGAAACTTTAATGAGGCCACGGCCCAAAGAGTTTACTTATACTTTATCTAAGTGACAGCTTCATGAATGTAGAGGTAAGGTAAGAGGTAGGTATAACACTATCAGCAAACAGGAATGTCACATATTCAGTAGGATTAAATAATATACATAGTTTGTGATACATGTTACTTTTATTTACAAAACATATCTATCTCTATCTAAGTCTATAATGGTAATGGTGGACATAGGTAAGTAAATGTTTGTTGAATCGAACATGTGGTACAACGGCAAAATTCTACTTATATTTAGTTCTGCATTACCATTATTGTACCTATACCTTCTGGTAGAAATCCTTGGCTTCATCAAGTATAATACAGAGCTAAAGTCGAACAGGATACTAAAACACTGTCTGTTATACAAGGACTGATCCAGAGAGGGTCAAGGGGTCATGACCACTCTTAGGCTGGTTCCAGAACCTAGGTAGACCATTTATTAAAACACTTATTGTACGGTCTTCTTACTTGACCCGACTATATGACCACCACCTGAGGTCAAAGCTGGATCCGATCTTGCTGTTGGCTATATCGTATATGACGTCATTTCTCGTATCTCCAAAGTTTCTTGGTGAATTCTAGCCTTTTGCTCAATCATGACATGTTTCATCCTTTCATCTCAAAAAACTGAGTATGGCAATGATCCATATCTTCCACGTTGAATCACATATGCCTTACACCGGCAAGATTCTACGTTTAAATACACGTACACTGTATTGTCATTATAAGGACCTATAACTTCTGGCAGAAGTACTTTTAAGTAACCTTTGCTTCATCTATAGATAGAGCTAAAGGCGAACAGATACAAAAATACTGTCTGTTATACAAGGACCAGAGGACCTCCCTCTCTCGTGTCGGGTCGTGGGTCATGACCCCTCTTGGGCTGGTTCCAGAAGTAAAACGCACGCACTTATCACACGTTCACACTTCTTACTTAGCGCCGACTATGTGAGTATGTGACCACCACCTGGGGCCAATGCTGGATCCGCTCTTGCTGTTATATCGTGTATGACGTGATGTCTCGTATCTCCAAAGTTTCTTGCCTTTTTGCTCAATCATCACATGTTTCATCATTTCATCTCAAAAATAAACAATAACAAATCAAGTATGGCAATAATCCATTTCTAGCAATTTTTAGAGCACAAGCTTAACTTCAAAACCCAAAATTTCAAAAACTATACACATATTATACACTAAAGTAAACAAAAACTCGTTTAGTGTCCATAATCTTACAAACATATTGAGAAAAACAGTTTTCATCATTCGGAGGCCCATGCGTTGGGCGTTATCTAGGCTGTAAAGCGTAGCGATTCACAATCCATTCGGTTCGGGCTGAGCCACGGAAACTGGCCGCTACCGACTGGGACGAGCAATTTGCGATTCACAACGGAGATTCCGATTAGTTTTGACGTTTCCAACCGACTACCAGCTGTTTCTATTCGGTTGAGATTCGGACAGCTTTTTTATCGTGGATAGCTAAATCCGATTTTCAGATTATTGTATTTACTGAATTTTTCTCTGTTTTTCTCAATACGTTTGTAAGATTATGGACACTAAACGAGTTTTTGTTTACTTAAGTGTATAATATGTGTATAGTTTTTGAAATTTTGGGTTTTGAAGTTAAGCTTGTGCTCTAAAAAATTGCTAGAAATGGATTATTGCCATACTTGATTTGTTATTGTTTATTTTTTGAGATGAAATGATGAAACGTGATGATTGAGCAAAAAGGCAAGAAACTACCAAGAAACTTTGGAGATACGAGACATCATGTCAAATACGATATACCTAACAGCAAGAGCGGATCCAGCTGTGAACCCAGGTGGTGGTCACATAGTCGGGCCAAGTAAGAACGATAAGTGCGTGCTGTTTTTAATTAGTGGTCTACCTAAGTTCTGGAACCAGCCTAAGAGTGGTAATGACCCCTTGACCCACCCTCTCTGGATCCGTCCTTGTATAACAGATAGTATTTTCGTATCCTGTTGAACTTTAGCTTTAGAATTAACAAAACACGGCTATGTAGTTAATTTATACGCTGTAGTGGGAGCGAGAGGTATACCAGCAAAAACTCTCTATAACCTGCTGAAAGACCTTGGCTTCTCCAGAAGTGCAGTAAGTGCTATACTAGAACGAGTATCTGAAGCTGCAATAGTAGGCTCATATCAGATTTGGCTGGGCAGGGAGAGAAACTCGAGTAGTGAAGGTGAGTGTTGATGCACGTCAGAAAGGAGCCCCTTAAACCTACACCTGTGTCACAAGTCTCGGGATCTACTCAGGATTTCTCTCTGCCACATGATGAACTCAGCACCTGCACAGTGAATCCATGGAATGCTAAGGTCATCTCATTATACTTGATGAAGCAAAGGACTGCTACCAGAAGGTACCAATGAGACGATCTTCTGAATGATAATGTGCCAATCCGAACCATGACTTCAACATCTTTATGACATTGGCAATTATGACAATGCAGAACTGGTACACATATTATGTAAGTAGAATCTTGCCATTGTACCGCATGTTTGATTCAACAAACATTTACTTACCTATGTCCTCCATTACCATTATAGACTTAGATAGAGCTAGATATGTTTTGTAAATAAAAGTAACATGCATCACAAACTATGTATTATTTAATCCTACTGAATATGTAATGTTCCTGTTAGCTAATACCTCTTACATCTACATTCATGAAGCCGTCGCTTAGGTAAAGTATAAGTAAACTCTTTGGGCCGTAGCCTCATTAAAGTTTCCAGGTATTTCATAAAAGGTAAATCTAATTTATTCGGTACTAATGTACAAGGTGATTATTTTAACTAAAAGTTCAAATGAAACATCATTTATTACAGTAAATATTTTAATAATTAATCTGAAGAATTTTTTGATAGTTTATATTCAACATAATTTAGCAATAAAGTTTAAAAACAGAGATGGTGTATTGCTGTTTTTACCATTGAGAACAACTATTAATAAGAGACCAAACAGAAAATTGTAAAAACGTACTAAAGTATAATCCGGAGTCAATAAAACATTTAGATTTTTGTACATACCAAATGTTTTATTTTCCTAATTTATTATAATTAAAGTATTTGTTATAATTGTAGACATATTACAATATAGCTAATTCAGTTAACTTTTCCATACTAAACTGCATAATACCTAACTGGGATATTGTAATTTCTAAACTTATTCAAATTATGATGATCCCAACTCTTTAGTGCAATACAAGGATTTTTAATTAATAAGAGATACTAAGATTCAAGACAAATTAATTATTTATGTAATATGCATTAATACTGTTTATAAAAAGTTACCATGTTTCTTCAACAAATTAACATTTATTGAATTTATTAAAATACCTACCTAAATAGAGAGAAAACTAATTTAACTTAAATCACAATTGATGTTATGCACAAATCAGTAGGTAAGTGAATATTTTTACTGAAAATTGCCTTCATCTTCAATGTGAGTTCAATGAAAACGAAAACTCTCTGGCTTCTTGAATGGAGTATTGTATTATTATAACTTCTCTTCTAGACAATTTTATGAGTTTTCCTATATTCTTTGCATCCAATTTGCTTGAAAATGCGAGTTGAGGTTAGCGCGACATTACCAAGTCGTTTTACACATATGTATAATCACATTTGCTGGCTTCTTGTACGGAGTATTATATTATAAGTTCTCTTCTTCTTCTCTTGACAATTTTATGAGTCTTCCTTATGATTTGCATCCAAGTTGCTTGACATTCGCATTTCAAGCGACATCACGGCCGTTTTGGACCTCACAGTCCTTTTAGACAATGAATAGGTAATTGATCACATTCGTAGGAACAGTAATATTGATCTGCCTGCTACGGTTATTGAGTGTTTTCTGTTTTAAGAGTTACAACTATAAACTTTTTTTGTTCAACTTCAACTTTTGGTTTATGGCTTTTATTGTGGTTTAGCCTCACAATTTCGCCAATGTCACGTAGAAAGATAGACCGCCACACGGGGAGATTGGTGTACGGTAACTTTTGTTGAATGTAATTCGTGTATATTACTTTTTTGTTGGTTTGGTTTATGGCTTTTATTGTTGTTAAGGTTTATGATTTCAAAACAAAACAAAGAATGATTCCGTTGACTTTGACAACATCAACAGATTGACAAGTAAAAAGTATGTACGAATGACTTATTGTGTTTCAAATGCAAATTTCCTAAGGTTATTGTTTGATTTCCTTGTTTATTATGCAGTTTTAAATATAAGGTAGCCATTGAGCACCACAAAATAAACCGAAATACAGTTATTTGATGATTTGTATATTTCTACCAAGAGTTAACTTTTCTACCATATTTGAAAACTAGATAGAGTAGCTTGTCTTTGGGTTTGGCCAAAAAGACATTCCTACGCCAACCCGATTGGCGTCGAGAATCGCAAATTCCGATCCATTCGGGTGCGGGAACGCTACCGACTGAGTCCATTCGGGTGCAACCGAATGGATTGTGAATCGCTACCCAGGTTTCGGCCTTATAAATAAAGTTCACAAACGCTAAGCAAAGTGGCCGATTGTACGCCTTAGTCTTCTGTACAATCTCCCGTACCGTGTAAATGTGATCCATGGTGCTGTACTCACTTCGAAACCCGTCTGTTCAGGAGGCTAAAACTCGTCGAGTCTTTGGGCGAGACCATTCGTGATAACTCTTGAAAATAACTTTTAGAGTTTCAAAAAGGCATTCTCATTTTTTGTCGGTCCAGTCATTCTCGCTCCACAAAGCCACACTTTTCTGGACAGCCCTTGGTCTTAGACGATCACCAGCGACCAGCTGCCGGTTGTCGTCAATATCCCCACGTACTCAGGACTCTCACACCTCACACCTAGCGCTGCTAAAATGTGTCAGCTAACGCTTATCAAACTCTTCATGCCTGTTGATTACGTTACATGGTTCGTGAACCGACCGGTGACAGATTTGAAGAGGACAAGCTTCCGGATCCACGTTGAAAAGTCTTTGGCTTATTTAAAAACACCAATCCTGCTATCTAAAATAGTTCTGCGTAGCAATTCTAAACACTGTCTATTGAACTCTACTCGGAATCAAACCTCTCGGTCTTATGCGTTTAGAGTGACAGAGACATGGATTATCATTCCGAAATTGAGCTGTCGCTGTGCCTTGTATCGCGATTCGCGATGCTACTAGTAACGGTGCTTTGGGTCGCGATGCCTTGTATCGCGGTAATATGCGTCGCGATGCTTTACGTCTCGATGCCTAGTGTCGCGGTGATTTGCGTCGTGATGCTATGCGTCGCGATGCCTTGTGTCGCGACGTATGCGTCGCGGTGCTATGCTTCATGATACTATGCATCGCGATGCTTTGTGTCGCGACGTAATGAGTCGCGGTGCCTTTTGTAGCGATGCTATGCGCCGCGGTGCCTTGCGTCACGGTGCTTTGCGTCGCGATGCTATGCGTCGCGTTCGTGTACGTCGCGGTGCCTTACGTCACGGTGCTATGCATCACGATGCCTTGTATCGGGACATAAGGCGTCGCAATGCTATGCGTCGCGGTGCTTTGCGTCGCGATGCTATGCGTCGCGATTCTATGTGTCGCTATGATTTCGTCACGATGCTATGTGTCGCGTTCCTGTGCGTCGCCGCGGTGCCTTGCTTCATGGTGCTATGCGTCGCGATGCTTTACGTCGCAATTCTATGCGTCGCGATCCTGTACGTCGCAGTGCCTTGCGTCACAGTGCTATGCGTCACGATTCCTTGTGTCGGGACATAATGCGTCGCAATGTTATGCGTCGCGGTGCTTTGCGTCTCGACGCTATGTGTCGCGATTTTATGCGTCGCGGTGCCTTGCGTCACCGTGCTATGCGTCACGATGCCTTGTGTCGGGATATAATGCGTTGCAATGCTATGCGTTGCGGTGCTTTGTCGCGTAGCTATGTCTCGCGATTTTATGCGTCGCGGTGCCTTTTGTCACGCTGCTTTGCGTCGCGATGCTATGTGTCACGACGCCGTGCGTCGCGCTGCATGCGTCCTTCATGGTGCTATGCGTCGCGATGCTTTACGTCGCAATTCGATGCGTCGCGTCCCTGTGCGTCGTGGTGCCTTGCGTCACGATGCCTTGTTTCGAGTCGTAATGCGTCTCGTTTCTTTGCGTCGCGATGCTTTGTGTCGCGACGCCGACGTAGCGTCGCGATTCAATACGTCGCGGGAGTCTTGTTGCACGACGTAATGCTTCGCGGTGCCTAGCGTCCCGACGTAATGCGTCGCGGTGTTTTGCGTCGCGATGCCTTGTGTCGCGAGGTAATGCGTCGCAATTCCTTGTGCCGTTACGTAATGCGTCACGATGCCTAGCGTCGCGGTGATTTGTTTCGCGATGACTTGTGTCGAGATAAATGCGTCGCGATGCTATGCTCAGGCCAGATCTTTTGATTCGTGGCGATGATTAAACATGCAAAGTCAAAGTTAAAAAAGTCAAAGTTATTTATTGGTAAAAAATGTAACATTTACAGGTCAGCCACATGCAAAGAGAATGTAATATACTACGTAGCCACAAGCAAAGAGAATGTAATATACTACGTAGCCACATGCTTGAAGTAATGAGGGTAGGTGGGTGCCACAGTAGGGGCAGTGCATCCTCACTCGCTCAAGGTCGCGCGGTTTTAGCCTACAGCTAGACCGTTCCTCGCACGGAACAAGTGCCAGGCGGTTGTCGAACGCACGTCTGAGCTAAAAATGTGTCGTTCGATCAATTTGAGAGAACCGGAACGCACCTGAACCATAGATAAAAAGACCCGGGTCGTTCGACCCGTTCAAACGAACCATTGGTTATTTTTGAGCCACTGCTACATAATTATGTTAGTCAATAGAACTACTCGTCCAGTTGCTTTTCGTTTCGTTCACCGTTCAATCAAACCATTGGTTCATACACATAAACTAATAAACAGTTTATGAATTACGTTTCGGGATTCATGACGATCGTTTGACAACCATTTAATTCTGATTTTGATCTTAGTAAGATTTTTAATACGCAAACTGGTTTTATATTACGTAACTATAATGAATGGAGATAGATAAAAATGAAAAATGAACAGTTCGGATGCCAAAAAATAACCAGCATACAATAGACAAGATAAACGATAATAACAAATAACTCATGGTTCGGTCAAATATGGTTCGTGCCGTTCGTCGGCTTATTCGACCTTAACTTCACGCGTAATCTGATGTTGTAATCGAACAAACGAATCATTTTAAGCTTAGTGATCCAATGGTTCTTGTGGTTCTCGCGACCCGGGTTATTTGATTCAATCGTTCGTGAACGACTCATATGTAGTCTGAGCGCTCGCGCAACACGTTTCCCGCGCAAAATGACGTCGCCATATATTGTGCTGTATATGGATGCACGAGTCAAAAAACAAAGAATTTATCATTTTTTCCTAGTTGTACAAAATATACCATTATTTTTTATATTTTTCTGCTAACCGTACAAAAAGTACGGGACATTATAAAATAGCTTGTAATCGAAGCTGGTTGTATGTATTAGTGTAGGTAAGTAAAAAAAAAAGAAAGGTTAATTTAATTTAAGTACCTACTGGTCCGAATTGAAAGATTATTTTTCTATTGGATAGTCCATTTATCGAGGAAGGCTGTAGGCTATAGAACATAACGCTGCGATTAATAGAAGCGGAGCTTGAATCAAGAATGTAACAAAAATATTCCTTTTTGAGAGTTTTCGTAGCGTGCTTTGACATGACAGCATGTGTCTAAGATTACGTAATTGAATATAAAACCTTTGCCACAGATTACAGACCTTTGCTAATCAAATTTGTTTCTAAATCTGAGTTGGTACGACCATTTTTCAACAGGTGGCGTAGCAGGTAGCTGAAGAGGTTTTTTTGTTTGAAAGCGATATTCTCAGGAATGACGAACCGATTTCAGTCATTCTTTCACCGTTGGATATTTACGGGACCCCGATGAGTGCTATAATATAATGTACCACGGGCAACGCCGGGGCGGGCATTTAGTACTAAATAACACTGACACGTGAACTACAAAACACATGCGTAAATGATGTCAGTGATCATAATTCCCGTAAATTTATTTCTTTCAGCAGGTTGTGTTCAGTAATGGCATTAGGTAGATAATAATGCTGTTAAATTTTTTCTAATGTAGAAGAAATACGGTATATAACTAATGTTACGTAACTTCACCATCCACCATCCACCCGGAAGAGATGTCTTTAGCGATATATTTGCCAACTTGTAGACACTGTTTGTAGTGGTGGAATGAGGAATTTTCCAGATGCGAATTGTCTTGTCAAAAATAGTTCTAAATTTTGCCAAGTGTGGCACCACTGTTTGTTTTTGTGAAATTTCTCTAACAAAATAAAACAATGGCGCCACCTATGGTGAAATTGAGAACTGACTTTGACAGGCCTTTTTGCATCTAAAAAACGGCCCATTACTCATTACTCTTGCCAGAGTCCGTCTCCGGAAGTACCTTTACTCACCTTTACCCAGGGGCAGTCCCAGCCTTGAATTTTGGGAGGGAGTCACCAGTACGCAGCCTCAGATTTTGGGGGGTCACCAGTAGAAATACAATAAATCGAGTAAAAAATACTTTACTAGTAGTGCCCTACGATTTTACTCGCGTAATTGTCGTTCCAGTTGTTTTCCCGCGTTAAAAAATAGTCTATATACATACTCTTAGATATTTTGATTTTTTTTAGATTTTTTATTCAACGTACACGATTTTAGGAGGGTGTCATGTCCCCTGTGACTCTGTGTCCCCTTCGGACCGCGCATGCCTTTACCAGTTATTCTACCCCCAAGCAGTAATGTGCAAACTGTGTTCCGGTTTGAAGGGCAATGTTACCATATAAATTACAGGGCTTCGAGATATAATATCTTAGATATCTGTGTGACGAGTGCAGTGCTAGGTAATGATTTGGACTCTTCTGTTCCAATGGCTGCGTGTCACTATGTTGTTATGTGGCAGGCTTGTTGCTTACCATCAGACCTATCTCCAGCTCGTCTTGTCACTCTATACTACAAAAAATAAAACAAATATGTTTTTTTTTTGTTTGGCGTGTAAATAAAGTACTTACATCCTCATTGAAAAACTTTTAATCAAAAACATTCAAAGTTTGAGATTTTATTACACATACCTATCACCTTCACAACACTTACAACCATCATAAATTCAACTATAACACATAATCAATCTCGTATTGATGTAAAGACTTCATATGGTTTCTAAGAGTAACCGCTTGAGCGAAGGCAGACCCACAGACTTGACACTTGTGCTTCTTCTCAGTGCTATGAGACCTAACATGTTCCTGCAAGGACTGAAGCCGAGGATAACTTTTGTCACAGAATTCACACCTAAAGTTTCTCTCCCCAGTATGTGTTGCCATATGCTCCTTCAACCGAGACGGTAGATAAAACCGTTGATCGCACAAATCACATTGATGTCGGAACACTTTCAAATGGTTTCTCCGGTTATGTTCTACTAAAGTCTTTCGCCTATTATAAACTTTATCACACAACTTGCAAGGAAATGTTCTTTTGTCACCGTGCACTTCGATCAAATGCTTGTTCCTCAAAGCGTACGATAGGAAACTTTCTTCGCATTTGTAGCAGTTGACC
Source organism: Ectropis grisescens (assembly GCA_017562165.1). Classification (NCBI taxonomy): domain Eukaryota; kingdom Metazoa; phylum Arthropoda; class Insecta; order Lepidoptera; family Geometridae; genus Ectropis; species Ectropis grisescens. The sequence goes on from CM029790.1 coordinate 8,310,953, forward strand.
GTTGGTCTTTTTTCATGCACCGTAGCCACATGTAAGTACCTACTATATTTAGATTTCAGATTCTTTCCACATATTTCGCAGGGGAAATTGGTTTCGACCCTAGAATGAGTTTTAATGTGACTCCGTAGAGATGTCACTTCTAAGAAGCACGCACCACACTGATCACATATATGTGTTCCGAAGTGATTAATCATATGTTTCATTAATGAATCGAAATATGGGAATACTTCATTGCACTCGATACACTTGATAGAGTCCATTGTTAGTTTGAATTTTAAGAATTCATTTGTGACTTGGTAGACTTTTTTTCCGTGGACCGTTGAAAGATGTGTTTTTAAAGAGTCAATATTATCTATCTTTTCTGGGCACAGCCTGCAGTCCACTCTAGTGACGTCTATTTTTGGTATCTTGTTGTATTCTATCATGCTTTCGAATTCTTTTGGGTCGTGGGAGAAAGTATGGGCTCTAAGTTCTTCGGGGTTCGTGAATTGGTCCTAGAACAAAGATAGTTATTTATTAACTTCCACGAAACAGGAAAACAAATTAAACTTAAACGATTATTAAAAAACAGTCAAGTGCGGGTCGGACCCGCGTACCGAGGATTCCGTACAAACCTGTAGATATACAGGGTTATTGGTAATCAGCTGACATCTTTTATGGGTATGTTAATTGCATTAAATTTGTCAACTTTTGTTCTAGTTTTTTTAACATTCATTATTTTCATTAACTAACATTAGGTCTAAAAATATCGCCCTCTTCATAGTAAGAGAGCGCGCACTCTCTAACGCTCGATAAAAGAAGTACCGACGCGAATAGAGTTAAACAGTGCTAGAGAAAATAACAAGATACAAAGAGTAAAAAAAAATATTTTAAAGTATTGAGTTTTATCAAAAGTTCTACAGAACAAGTATTTATTATTTAAATAATTACAGAACATGCTTTAAAATGGATCTAGGCTGATTACCAGTAATCCTCTATAAGTAAAAGATTGGCATTTTCGAGTTCAATTTTACTAAATTATTTTTTATTAAAAAACTTGCGTCCCGTTCCGGCTTCGCTCGGATATTGTCATATAACGACTATTCATCGAAATAAAAACTATCCTATCTTTCAAGTTGGATCAAACTGCACACGGTGTCCAAATTTGATTAAAATCGGTCAAGTAGTTTAGGAGTCCATCGCGGGCAAACATCGTGACAGGAGATTTATATATATTAAGATGATGTAACAAAAAATATTTGATTTCCGCAACTTTTCTCTTGGGTAAAATTGCTTAGTACCAAATTTCAAGATTCTTACACAAGAAGTACCAGTAGGAGATTTTTTTAAAAAATGCAGCATAAATGGCTGTATCTTTTGATTGCGTTGGCTTAAAGGCTTATTTCCACTGAATTCAGTGTAGCGTAATTGCATTCAGTAAGCAAGCATAAGCATAGCTAAATTCAGAAGCGAGGATTACGTACTTGGTTCTGAATTCAGTCGACAAATCTTGCTTCTGAATTCCGCCACTAAACTTAGTCAAGTATAATACGGGCTTTAGAAGTTTCGATTTTTTCACAGCTCTAAGGGACAGTAGACCTGAGTATTTGATATGAATTTCAGCTTGATACCTTTTTTTTTTTAAATAAAGAGTGACGAGACGATCAGGACATTTGCCTGATGGTAAGCAACATGCCTGACACATAACAGCACAGTGACACGCAGCTATTGGAACATGAAGAGTCCAAATCATTACCTAGTACTGCACTGCGCTCGTTACCCAGAGACCTAAGATCTTATATCTCTAAGCCCTGTAATTTCTCTGGAAACATTGCCCTTCAAACCGGAACACAGTAATGTTTGCACATTACTGCTTGGCGGTAGAATAACTGGCAAAGGTGTACTTCCCCAGGCGGACTCTGCCAAGAGTCCTACCACTACATACCTCAACGAGTTCCTGACACAAGAACAAAATTAAAAATTTTGATTAACCCCCGACTACCTCGGATTTGTTATCTGTACAACATTCTACTAGTCAAGCCCTTTCATTTGACACCCATATTAAGGGAGTTGTGAAAATAGATATTTATTTCACCATTTTGTGGAAGCGGCCATCTTGGATTTGAAATTTGTCATAGTGCAATGTATTCTACTAGTCAAGCCCTTTCGTTTGATACCCATATTGATGTAGTAGTAAAAAAATAATATAACTCGCCATTTTGTGGTGGCGGCCATCTTGAATTTGAATTTTCCTATAGTGTATGGTATTCTACTAGTCAAGCCCTTTCATTTGATACCCATATTGAGGTAGGTTGTGAAGAAATATTTTGTCCGCCATTTTGTGGAGGCGGCCATCTTGAATACTAACCAAACATAGCTAAGAACATCCGCACGGATATTAACCTTCAAATAAAAAAACCGCATCGAAATCGGCCCATCCGTTTGAGCTCTACGGTGCCACAGACAGACACACACACAGACAGACAGACAGACAGACAGACAGACAGACAGACAGACAGACAGACAGACATCGACGTCAAACTTATAACACCCCTTTTTTTGGTCGGGGGTTAAATTAATTGTCTTGACATACAGTTGGACAACGAAGTGTTTAGTCTTACCTTACAGTAGTAACAGTAGAGCATGCTAGTTCTATTGACGAACGGACAGACATACGAGCAGTGTACTATTGTGACCGCGTTTTGAAATGTCATCGTATCGTGGCTGAGTTCGGGTTTCGTCTTCTTGGGGCGACGGTCCGTATTCTGTGCAACTGAAATATATAAATCGTTATCTTCTCTTCTATCACTACTTAGTATAAAACAAAGTCCCTTTCTCTGTCCCTATATCCCTATGTACGATTTGATCTTTAAAACTACCAAACAGATTTTGATGCGGGTTTTTTAAATAGATAGCGTGATTCAAGAGAAAGGTTTATATGTATATGTGCATACAACAGTAGTAAAACACTAATAATTTTAAAGGTTTCTAATCTAATTTCCTAAATAAAGCCATTTTTTGCGCTTACTTTGCAAACGCTGGCTGGGGATATGAATATAATTAGGGCTAGGGCTATGGATATAAAAAAAGGTTATAAATGTCAATGTTTGGATATTTTGATAATTTGCTGTTCTAACTAGAAAAATCCCGGATAATAACTGGTAACTGGGCGTAGCTAGTAAACTACAAGTCCACGAAACTTGATACTCCTCCAACCGCGTAATTTTCGTATTTTTTTTTTGTTTACGTTTCAATATACAGGGTTATTGGTAATCAGCCTGCATCCTTTTAAGAGGATGTTAAGTTCATTGAATCCGTTAACTTTTATTCTAGTTTTTTTTAATAAAAAAAATTGGTTGCCTGTAAAGTCGGTATACGGGCGAAAGTTTTACGTGACAACGACTTTGAGTGGTAAAATAATTTTACGGAAGGGACGCGTGCCTTTCACTTTTTATGTCTGTCTCTCTCGCTCTTAGGCGGGCTAACCATGCCCGAGTGGAAGGGACGCGTGCCTCTCACTCGCTCTCGTTGTGAGCGCATAACGTGAGCGGAGCGTAACGCAGTTTCTTGAAGTGTCACCCGGCAAACCAATTTATAAGACGTTGTCACGTCAAAAATTAACGTTTATGATTATTTGTATTTGTCCCCCGTACAAAATAAAAAAAAAGTGTAAATACACTTCGCCCGATCTAAAAGCATCGAACTCATCGTAATAATTCGTAATAAGAACGCGCGCACTCTTCAACACTCGATAAATGATGTGCCGAAGTGAATAAACACTAAACAGCCGCTGAACAGTGCTAGCGAGGACAACAAACACTATTATTTTTTTGGGATATGCATTGAGTTTTTAACAAAAGTTGTTTGTTCAGAACATGCCATTAAACGTATGCAGGCTGATTACCAGTAACCCTGTATATATAGATTATTTATTATACCTTTTAAAATTGCGTGTACGGACGGATACCTAGAGCTGCAGGTCTACTACGAAGTCCGATAAACGATATATCGGCCGAAGTTATGGACGTTTTATACCACGAAACACAATCGGTCGATTGATGACACAAAAACTGTCAAATCAGCGTCGGTCGGAATGAACGAAACGCCCGATCAGGTCAACCGACCGATTGTGTTTCGTGATATGAAACGTCCATAACTTCGGCCGATATATCGTTTATCGGACTTCGTAGTAGACCTGCTGGTAATATAAGACGCGACGTTAGTACAACCTCAGAAGTTAGACATACCAGGCTGGTCGATCATGGCGTCCAGTTTATCTCTCAGTCTCTTCATCTTCCCGACGATTTCCCTCTTCACTATGCTCTTTTTAGTCTTCTTCTTTTTCTTGTTCTCTTCCCCCAGGGACGCTTTCAGCTTCGCCAGCGAGCATTTCATCTCGGCTGCAATATAAAAGACAATCTCCCTTCATACCGGAACATGGTGATGTGTTCACATTAATGCTTAGAGGTAGAATAATATAATTTGACAAAGGTGTTGTAGGTAAGTACTTCTCCAGGCGGACTCTGCGATATTAAATAATATCGAAAATCACATTATTAAATTTTACTATATTCATAGGAAATGATTAAACGCTTTATTTTTATAAGCTGTTGTCACGTGACTGCAACCTGTATGAGCTTATTACGTCACTCAAAACAAACTGTCGACTATTTTACTTCTGCATTTTTTTATTATAGTTTGCGGTCTTAGCAACGGCCATTTTGATTGTTTGTATTCAAGTAAATGTAAGACACAGATTTCTAAAACAAAAGGCAGATGGAACGTTCGAAACACAGATCCTGAGGTCCAGAACCAAATATCAAACGCCAAAGCAAATACAAACTCCAGTCAGTACGAAACGGACTTCCGTCTCGTACGGGAGTCCCGTGTGATTTTAAGTTTTGTTTAAGATAATGCCGTCTTGTGTCTTCAAACATTGCAAACATTGTTCTCAAAAATCAAAAAAGGAAAGAGGAATATCATTTCATAGGAAAGTTTGAATATTTTTACTGCTATTTATATAATTTAGGCGATTTTATTTCGATTGATGAATAGAAACACAACACCTCAACGAAAATTGGTTAGTGTTGCTATACTAAATTGAAATTATTTTCCCTAAAGTTAAGGTAAAATATAGATTATGATTCTTTTTTAAGATACTCGTAGACCAAATTATTTATGTAGATTGTATTATTCTATTTTAAACCCTATTTTTATAATCGGATTTTTAAATTTTATGTGAATCGATGCCTAGCACAAATCCACGTCATTACTAGTGTTTATAAAAATACTAATAGTGTTGATGAAAACTATAGTTATGAAGCAAGTTTTTTATACTTGTAAGTAGGTATAGTGGAGCTTAAAAAAGTAGGCGAGTTCTTTTGAGAGATCTAATCATTTTTAACCGACTTCCAAAAAAAGGAGGAGGTTATCAATTCGACCCCTATGTTTTTTTTTTTTTTTTTATGTATGTTACCTGATTTCTCGAGAACCTCTGAACCGATTTTAAAATTTCTTTTTGTGTTCGGATGGGTATGCTTCCCGAATGGTCCCATATAATTTTTTTTGAAATCGGTCAAGTAGTTTTTGAAATATGAACCAAAAACTAAAAAAATTGCGTATCTGGATGACGTTGTAGATTTCACAAAAGTTATGAATCTCGACCCTGTCAATACAAAATTGTTTAAATGCTTTAATAAAACTTGTTTTTAACCCCGACCAAAAAGGGTGTTATAAGTGACGTCGATGTCTGTCTGTGTGTCTGTCTATCTGCTGTGGCACCGTAGTAGAACTCAAACAGATGGGCCGATTTCGATGCGGTTTCTTTTATTTCAAGGTTAATACCATAGCAGATGTTCTTAGCTATGTCTGGTTAATGTCGATTCAAGATGGCCGCCTCCACAAAATGGCGGACAAAATATTTTCACAACCTACCTCAATTTGGGTATCAAATGAAAGGGCTTGACTAGTAGAGTACTATGTACTATAACAAATTTCAAATCCAAAATGGCCACCACGACAAAATGGCGAATTATATTATATTTTCATTACTACCTCAATTTGGGTATCAAACGAAAGAGCTTGACTAGTAGAATACTTTTCACTATGAAAAATTAAAATCCAAGATGGCCGCTTCCACAAAATGCCGAAATACATTTCTTTTTTCACAACCCCCTATATGGGTATCAAATGAAAGGGCTTGACTAGTAGAATGTTGTACAGATAACAAATCCAAGGTAGTCGGGGTTAATCGGGTAGTTAATTTTGTTCTTGTACACTAAAAGAGTAAAATAAACAATTTTCGTACAAAAATTAAACCGACTTCAAAACCACAAATAGGCACTCAAAAGCGAAAAATAAACTAAAATCATTATTATAAGCGCTACTCACTCATCTATTTGAAGTCGGTGCCAGTCAGGTCAAAAAGTTAGTAGATTGATGCTATGTAGGCACAGGTAAGTAGTATCTATCCTATACCTGTTAGATTTAGCTGGCACCGACTTCAAATATATGAGTGAGTAGCGCTTATAATAATGATTTTAGTTTATTTTTCGCTTTTGAGTGCCTATTTGTGGTTTTGAAGTCGGTTTAATTTTTTGTACGAAAATTGTTTATAATTAACCTCATGTTATCTGGTCGAGTCAGTAGTGACATTGTCGAAGTTTTATACGGCGCTAATGTGTGCGTACATACTTACCCAAAAAAGATGTTGGGATCAGGCCAATCGCTGTTGGCACCACATATACTGGCCTTGCTGCCAAGGTGGGTTGTAGGTATAAAACGTTGCTCTTTCGAGCTCCCTGTCCCAACAAACTTGATTTTGGTTCTCTGGGTGGACATGAAGCTGTTATTCGTTCTGTCCTGACTTTCTTTGTCCAAAATTGGGGAGAGGGCTGTTAAAGGTGGACGTCAAGAACGCCTTTAATTTGGTTGATCGTGGAACCCAGTTGTCCGAAGGGAAGAATAAAATTCTTGAACTCTACAATTTTCTTTGGCAATGTTATGGCGGACCCACAAAATTATCAAAACAATATTTTGCTATCTTCCGTTGGCTATCAACTTGGTGAACCTTCGGCCATGCGACCTTCGCCCTGGCCATTCGCTCTATCATTTAACGTCTCCAGTCGAATTTAAACGTTTGGTACTTGGACGACGTGCTGACGGACGACTTGGAGAGTGTGCAACTGATTTGCATGATCTGATACCTCTCTGCCCTTTTTTTTTATCGGAATGCTCGTAGCTCGAAAAAGCAACATCGTTTCATGGTTGATGTTCCAAAGACACGACTGAACAGATTTGACTCTACTTTTGTGATAAGAACAGAATAGGCTGTGGAATACGTTGCCTGAGTGGGCTTTCCCCATCTCTGTGTCTTCAAATCGAGAGTGAATCGGTTTCTTCTAGGTAAACACGCTCCATCGTAGACCGCATCGTCGCTTAACATCAGGCGAGATGGCGGTCAAGTGTAAACCTATAAAAGCTAATAAAAAAACAACGACGGAACTTTGGGTGGCGATGTGAATAATGTTCAACTGATTTACAAAAACTCTTAGACGGTTTTCGCTGGTTTGTATCAACATTTTTGAAAAGGTGAACTTTTCACGAACACGCGTTTAGACAAAGATTGGATAGTAAACAAATTGAATGATCTGGCCCCCCCCAATATCCATTCAGTTGACAAAAAATTCTCTGCACCTCCTGTGTTCACCGATATTAAATAACTACTCATTTAACCACCTTTTGTCAAGCATAATATTCAAAATTTCACTCCGATAGAATACTCAAAATAAACACACACATGACTTTTACTATTATGCGGCGTTGTCTTTTTACTCCCAAATTTTCTGTACGAATATTCGAATTTTTAGTTGCATGCAAAATCAACATTCTTAACTTCATAGGATGGAAATAGTACCTAATAACTAGAAAACCTTGCATAATATATAATCGGTGTTATAATAAATTATTTTAACATTACAATATATGTATGTGTTTATTAAACGCGAAGATTTCCGAAGCTAAGACATCAATAGTGGGATTGTTTTCTTAAGACTGGGAACATTACACGCACACCAACGTGAGTAATTTGACACCGTCGGTGAGAGCTGTCACGCATCATAACTAATTACTGGCCTCACAGTGTCGTTCACGAAGGTTTCATCTGTTTAGAAATCTGTGATGTAAGAAAACACATAAACTGGAATAATAACATAATGGACATGAATCGCGACCAATATTTTGCGGTTCGTGACGTCATGGCAGTCCGGTGACAGTCGTCAGTGTTTTAGCGAGAAAAGTCGTCACTGTTTTAAAATTACTCTATTATTGTAGGTATATTTACTTATCGAAAATACTTACAACTTGGTAAACCAGTGTCAATCTTTAAAATAAAAGCAATTCCGAAAAAAAATTTAACATCCCTAACCTACACAAATTTCAAATCCAAGGTAGCCGGGGGTTAATCAAAATTTTCAATTTTGTTGTTTTTACCTCGGTAAAATAACGGGATTGAGAGGAACTCCGTGGGGTAGCTTCTGCTAGTTCAAAAAAAAACTTGTCAATCATAGGAACTGCCGATAGAAGTGAACACTTATAATTCAGAATTTGAAAGCTTACTTTGGAAACTACGCGGGTGAAACCGGAGGGCTAATGGGAAATGCTAACGCATTTCTAGATTGCCAATAGCCACGGTCCCGAGTGTACCCGAACATTTCTTATCATTCCCGATCGTGACGCTAGAATTAAATTCACAGAAAACTCTGTCTGTGGTTCGCCAAAAGAAGTTTCACTTCAATAAATGCGTATAAAATAATATATTACCTACCTAGTGGCTCACTATCCGGCGTGTCGTACTGGTCGTCGCAGGGCGTCGCATCATCGCACGGGGCTTCGCCCCCCACACGCGGGGGCATCGTCGCAAGGCTCCGATTTAACGATCACTTCCACCTTCCTCTCCAGCTCTGAAACAAAGTACTGCTCATGGCGTGGCGACTTTTAAACCTATTATACGAGTCATAGTATAAATGAATCATTACCTAGCACGGAACTGCGCCCGTCCCCCAGAGATCTAAGATATTACATATCTAAGCTCTGTATGTAATTACTCCGAAGTTCTACATAATGAAGTTGGCTGCGCGTTTTCTTTTAAATAAACCCTATGGCAGTTGGCCGCAAGAGACCTCTACTGCCAAGCCAGCTTTGGGCTAATAAAAAATAAATAATTGGCAGTCATAGGAACTGCCGATAGAATTGAAAACGTATATATAACTCAGAATTTGATTTGGACACTACGCGGGTGTAACCGGAGGGCGTGGCTATGACCATAGCCATCTAGATCATCCGAGTTTACCTGTAGTGGTAGGGCTCTGGCAGAGTCCGCCTGGGGAAGTACCACACCTTTGCCAGTTATTCTACCGCCAAGCAGTGATGTGCAAACATTACTGTGTTCCGGTTTGAAGGGCAATGTTTCCAGAGAAATTACAGGGCTTAGAGATATAAGATCTTAGTTAGATATCTGGGTGACGAGCGCAGTTCAGTGCTAGGTAATGATTTGGACTCTTCATGTTCCAATAGCTGCGTGTCACTTTGCTGTTATGTGTCAGGTAAGTTGCTTACCATCAGGCACATGTCCTGATCGTCTCGTCAGTCTTTATTTAAAAAAAAAAATCACAGGCCACGAAAAATCTGTACGTGTACATGGTCCGCCAAAAGAAAGAGAAGAAAAATAAGTTTTCACTTCACAAAGCGCCGTAAAAATATTAGTATGCTCCCTGAGACGATCTTCTTAGCATTCCATGGATTCGCCGTGCGGGTGCCGGGTCCATCGGGTGCCAGAGAGAGAAAACCCGAGTAGATCCCGAGACTTGTGACTCGGGCGTAGGTTTAAGGTTCCCCCTTTCTGACGTACATCAACACTCACCTTCACTACTCGTGTTTCACTCCCTGCCCAGCCAAATCTGATATGAGCCTACTAGTGCAGCTTTAAATGCTCGTTCTAGTATAGAACTTACTGCACTTCTGGACAAGCCAAGGTCTTTCAACATATACAAACTACTTTGAAGCCTAAAATATCAAGGTATCGGTGCAAGTCTACAAGTTCTCACCTTCCTTCGCATGTAGCTTGGATTGCAGGAAGGCCTGTTCGCTGGCAAGTACTTGGCGTCGGAAGGCGGTGGCCTCTCGCAGCCGGAGCACGCACGTAGCGCAAACACAGCACTCCAGGCTGTCTCCCTCGAGGTGCGATAGCTGGAATTCAATGTTTAACCATTGCAGCCGCCAAGGGCGAATCCGTGGTCATGACCCCCCAAAGCTAGGTCCTCAATTTAGGTGGACCACTAATTATGCATGCATGCACTTATTGCACGGTCTTGTGACTTCAGTGACACGTAGCTATTGGAACATGACTAGTCCAACTCATTACGTCATCCAACGTCACCCAGAGATATAAGATCTTTTATCTCTATGCTCGGTAATTTCACTGGAAACAATTCCCTTCAAACCGGAACATAGTATCATTCACACTATACTCCTTTTTATACTTCCCCTCCTCCTTATTCTCAAATCTTTCTTTCCATCCTATGGTTGCCTGGAAGAGATCGCTTTTAGTGATAAGGTCGCCAATTGCTACTTTATTTTGTTTTGTTATAAGTAACTTTTGCTTGTTTTTTAAATTAAGTGCAATAAAGAGTTAATCTATCTATCTATACCTATTATAGATAGACAGAAACTCTTTATTGTGACACAAACAAATTAAAATGTAACAAATAAACACTTATTAACTAGTGCCACAAGTGGCGGTCTTATTGCTAATAGCAATCTCTTCCTGGCAACCAGCAAAAAGGAAAATAGCACACATATACTCGTAGGCGGGGGAAGCAACATTCATTTAATAATACTACTATATAACTATACAAAATGATCTATCTCAGTTGTACCATCTGCGAACCTCACAGCTGCATCTGCGGGGCCAAAGTCGAAGGTAACGGCCACCACGGTCTCAGTTGCACTCGATGCGTGGGTCGTAGGCCAAGACATCATGCTATCAACGACATCCTGAGGCAAGCTCTTGTGTCGGCTGAGATACCCAGCATATTGGAGCCCGCTGGGCTGTCGCGCTCAGACGGCAAGCGACCTGATGGCCTTACTTTGATCCCATGGCAGAGGGGACGCTGTCGCGTGTGGGATGAAACGTGTGTAACCACGTTTGCATCCTGCCATCTCCCCGCTACCAAGCAAAGCGCCGGCGCAGGAGCGGAGGCGGCTGCCAGAGCTAAGCACCATAAGTACTCGTGTTTGGGGTCGGCGGCATATGATATCGTCCCGTTTGCCGTCGAGACTGCGGGGCCTTGGTGTTTAGAGGCTGGAAGGTTTGTGCTAGGACGGCGTTTGCGTGACAGAGGACGCGATTTCCGGGCTGGCTGGTATCTGGTTCAACGGATTTCCATGGCGATCCAGCGGGGGGAATGCGGCCAGTATTATGGGGACTTTTGAGCGACGCTCGGCGCGTAGGGAAGTTTTTATTTGACCAGTCTTTTTTTTTGTTGCGTGTTTTTGTATTTAATTTGTTTTGACAACTTTGTAATTTTATTTTGACTATTAAATTTAGATACTTTCAGCCTGTAGTAATATTGTATAAAGTATATTAAAAAACGAATATACCTAATTTAAAAATAAAATAAAAATAAAAACTATATAAAATGATAAATATTAACCTATAAACATGAGACTAAAATTTAACTGATAAATACTATAAATATCATATCTAAATAAATATAAATAACAATAAGCGGATTACAGTTTATTATGTATAGAATCACCCAGATATAGAACCAATACTTGCATTCATTACACAAATACTTGCACCCTGCACTGGGTGGGAATCGAATGCACAAACTACTGTTTCGCAGTCTGCCAACAATACAGTGGTATTACAAACTAAGCCATTATTACATTTTAATACATAATCTATGAGCCTGCCCAAGTGTGGGTTAGCAAATGACATGTGTCCTCAAAACACATATTTTTTACTCCAAACAAGCCATTTCCTCACGATATTTTCAGTCATCATTATTAGCCAGTGGCTATGACAACATCTGCATGGAATAATATACAGCGGTGCAAGCAGGCTCCGAACCTACGATAAGGTAGTTAGTAGGTCATTTTCTTCACTATCCTACCATGCCTTCAATTAATACTTAACTAATAAAGCACTAGTTATTGTCTAATTTGGCGAATTGACAGAACGGACATGTTGTACCCACCCTACATAAATTGAGATGAGGGTAGGAGGATGCGGAGTTTTTGTTTCATGTTAGTAACTATAACATAAGTAATTATTAGTTTTTCGGGATAAAGAGTTGCTAAGAACCTCAAGTCTTACACGGTTTTACTCTAACAGGCGATCTTACGAAGAAAACTATATAAGGTATTTTTCGACGAGGGGGCAAAACTTTGGGGTTCACTTAGGAATTGAAACTTAAGCAATTGCTCAAAAAAAGAGTACTTTAACTCACGAGAAGCCCAAAACAATCCATAATCATATCAGAATAGATTTCTTTCTGATCCATCCATTCGTACTCAGCTGTTAGGATCCGACATTTCTTGATTTCACGGCAGCAGCGGCACTTCGCCGGATTTATTATAGGTCCTTTACTTTTGCCAATGTTAGCTGGTGCAGACATTTCGACAATTTTTTGTTGTTTTCGTAGAAAATTGATATAATTTCATAATAAAAGTTGGCGATTTTCCATTTTGTTTTTTGTTTTGATTTGACACTGACTCACGACGTCACTGCCAGATTTACAGCTTTTTCGAAAAGTGTTGCGCGGTTGCGCCATCTACTAAGCAGTAGTCGTACTATGCACTGCCAGAAGGCTGTTTGTGTGGCGTTTGCTTTACAGGTCACATCTCATTAGGTACACCATTACAGCCGTCTGACACTCCAACCCACACCAGAATGTTTGATTTGGTTTACTTTCTATCAATACATTTTATCTGTACTCTATACGTTTGCTAAACTAATAAAAACATATTTGAAAAGCTTTGGGTAGGATGGTGTAATATAAGAATATATATGGTGTAGTATAAGTAGTGATTAAGTGATTGTGATTATTTACTCCGTAGTAATTTACATTCTATAATTATCTTTGACTTACTTTGTGATGGTGTTATAGTGGTTATAGTCAAAAAGAATGTAAAATACTACGTATTTGTAGTGATCTGTGGTGTCAGCGTTCAGAGTGAGAGATATAGTGATCTGTGACCATCTCTCTACTTAGTCTGTGGCGGTGTCCACTTCCACTTCCACTGTCCACTGTGAATAGGGATGCCAAAAAAGTGTATTGTATCGATATATCGCATTCGTAACTGTATCGAACTTGTTTGGATCGATACGCGATATTATCGATTTCCTTTGGATCGATATATCGTATCGTAACCGTATCGCATGCCTTTTAATTAATATGCAAGTATATATCGTGCAAAGGGTTATCTTTTTAGTAGTGTTAGTTTAGTAGTTTAAATGTTTTGTATCATCTTATCTTACCTGCAAACAGCAATAAAGATTGTATTTGTATTTGTGTTACTATATTCTTTTATTTTTTTAAAGAAACAATTATATGCATTTAAAATAGTTTTATTCAACAAAAAAAAAAAAACACAATTGATCACGAGAAGTCTTCTCGTGACCACGGCGGTATTTAAACCATGAGTTAAATCGTGATTAAGTCTTGTACATTATAGACATTATGTGTTCAAATCGCGAAAGCTTAAAAACAATATCGTATAGTGCTGTCGATTTTCCGATATATCGTTTCGTAACGGGCATCCCTAACTGTGAAATGTTTGTGAAATGCTGAGATTAGAGTTGGGTAGGACACGCGTTTACTTTGAGTTTGTATGAGTAACTCATTTCGAATTTTGAGGTGTGACATTGTCCCACTTCATTGTACCACCTCATAAATGAGGAGAATGGCTATCATCACTAGACTGTGACTTGATGCATACTGTGACATTTTAACTACAAAAACGAGTTGAGCTGTGATTGTGACATTCTACAAATTGAGTTACTACTTAACTGCGACATTGTATTACAAGCAACACGTCATGAGTTACTATGATGTATGAAAAGTAATAGATATTTTTGAAAGTAAAATAAAATAAAAAGTGCAATAAAACAGTTCAAGTACTACGCTTTACTGATTTAGTTGATTTTTACTTATTGTAGTGTTACGTTGTTTGAAATTTTGTTGTTATGCCAATACTTAAATAACAGGTAGGTATACTAATTTTTTTACGTTTGGTTGTCCCGCTCAGTCATTTGAGATGCATAGCACGTTACTGCTTCTCGCTCGCTCACAAATAATATAAGCGGGACAACAACGCGCAGGCCGATGAGTGAGATTCGCGACAATTCGTGCCTCATTTGAAGTGGGACAAAATGTATTTTTGAGGTGATGGGACATTCTGTCATTTTGTATGGGACATTTGAGGTGACTCTTGTATGAGATGCACACCTCTAGCTGAGATGTGACTGTTTTGTTGTTTAATTACCTACATTTACTAAAATTAATTCTAAGACGTGGGTAGTCTAGTAGGTACTGATTTTATAGTAATCTAATTCTTTTTTCTAACACTATGTTATTATAAAGACCGTCATATAATAAAACATTACACAGTGAAAATTCGTATAAAATGATAGTGGTCAATCGCAAGGGGCCCGTAGTGGAATCGGGCATGTGTCGTTGTTGCGGCGATATGAAGCGATGTCGTCTGCTGAACGAAGAGTACGAATGGCAGGGTCAGAAAGAGGTTTACTCCGATATGTTCGTCGACTGCTTCGGTTTGCTGGTAAGGGACTATTCAACATGTTTTTGTTGTTACTTCTTTATAATCAGAATCGTTTATTGCTCAACTGTATACAACAACAGTTTACCCATTTCGGGCGTGCAATATTAAGTTTAACATGCTTTTAAAATATTACCAAATGTCGCATGTCTCTTTCATTCATGGCTATTATTTAAATGAATGAAAATTTACCATAAAATGATTTATTTATTACCTAGCCTGTATTCAAGACAGTATAAGTATTATATCATAGATCTGGCCGCCATAGTCCCATAGTACAAGCTTTGCTTAGACCATGCTTGCTTTGCTTTTGCGGGACCACAATTCCTTTGTACTAATCGTAAGCAGATGAGGTGTATGTTAGCTATGGCAACAGAAAGATTTGCCTCAACAAAAGTATGACACTATCACAAGAGATACGAGACAAGAGCAATCAGTCCCATGCTTTCGGTGTAAAGCGTTTGTTCTAACTCTATATGTAGTATAGGTATGTAAACTCTTTGGGCGGGAGCCTCCTGTGGAAGTACCACACATTTGTCTTATTTACAGTTATTCTATCACCAAGCAATAATGTGCAAACATGACTAAATTCTGGTTAAAAGGAAATATTTTTAGAGAAATTACTTACAGGTTCTTTTTATTAGTTAATCACCTTATCTCCAGATGACAAACACAGTGATAATCAATAATTGGGACTCTTCATGCTCGAGTAGCAGTGTCACTGCTGATTTGGGCAGACTTGTTATTTACCATTAGCGTTGTTCATGCACATCCCTGCACTTTGTTTTTTAAAAACAGTTAAAGTATTGTAAAATGAAATAAATGATATTAAATTGAGTGTCTTTTTAAATGCTATGAGTGGCACATTACACATAGAACAACATCTGACCCTAAACTAAGCAAAGCTTATAGTATAGGAGCCAGATACAGGAGTGGTCACAGCATCAAATTTTGGGGGAAGTCAGCAATAATAATATAATATATGATATTTATATGAGTAAGAAAGTTTTTACTAGTACTACTTTACTAGCACCCCACAATTTTACCCACAAAGTTGCTGTTCCAGTTGTATTCAGATGGTAAAGTATAGCCTACTAGCTGTACCCTGCCATGCTTTGCTGTGTCACATTGTGATGCAAAAAATTAGATAAAAACTTAAAAACAATCCTTGATGCAGATTATATATCATTGTAAAATTTCAGCTCGATCGGTGCAGAACTTTTAGAGTTTTTGAAGCGTACACAAACCAACATAACATTTTTGTTTATAGAGATGGACTATTTGGTATTTTGTAAATTTTTAGATTTTCCTATTATTCTTTACTTTATTATTTTGCTTCCATTAACATTGGATTGTGATAAATTCTCTCTACTTAGTCTGTGGATAAATGCCTAATCAGTTTTTGTATACTTATGTAATGTAGATAATAATAGAGTAAATAATGTAATCTGTGAGTAAAATTTTTGAATAGGCAGCTTAGAGTGATGAATTATAAAGTTTTTTCGTCAAATTGTCATAGACAACCTAATATTTGCATGCCATAAGGTTGATTATGGAGTTCTCAATGTAAGCATTTAAGATCTTATTGTAATTACCCATTTTCGCAAATAAAGACATTTTATTTTATTTATTTTTTACAATTTTGGGTGGGGTTAAAAAAATTACCTGTGGACTAAATATTTTGTAACTTAGATTTTTAAATTTTTTAATGTGTAAAATGAATTTAATTTTAAATTGCAGTTGCATATGATTAACGGAAAAAATAAAGTATTTTATTGAAATGAAGCCTCCTTTACAGCTATCCCATTTAGAAGGGGAGGCGTTGGAGCGAGTGATCTGTGCCACATGCGTGTCTCGACTGCGAGAGGCGTCCGCCTTCCGCAGACAGGTGCTGGCTTGTGAGCAGCGACTCTTGAAGAACGAGATACGCGTGGACGGTGATGGTATGTACCATTTTAGTATGAAAACTAAGGTGTTTTTTATAGTTTAGAGTGACAAGGCGAGCTGAAACGACACATAACAAACAGCACAGTGACACTCGGTTATTGGAACATGAAGAGTCCAAATCATTTCCTAGCACTGCACTGCGCTCGTCACCCAGAGATCTAAGATTTTATATCTCTGAGCACTGTAGTTTCTCTGGAAACATTGCCATTCAAACCGGAACATAGTAATATTTGCACACTACTGCTTGGCGGCAGAATAGCTGGCAAAGGTGTGGTATTTCCCCAGGCGGACTCTGCAAAGAGCCTTACCAAAACAACAAGGTTAATACATACAACCTCCCTGCAATCCAGAAAAAGATTTTTTTTTTGTAATATAAATTACTTACTGGATTAAGAGAAGGAAAATAGGAGGGCGACGCACCGAAGGGGGTTCACAGGGGACAAACAAAACCTCTTTTGAATGCCAAACGAAAACGAGCAGCGATCACGAGCGGGCGCGATCTCCTAAGGCCTTCGTATGCGATCACAACTTTATAGAGTCTCATATCTACAGATCCTGTGGAAAACATAAAAGCAGAAGAAGCAATTAAGGTGGAAGACGATTCCATACCTCCGGCTGCGCAGACTAACGCACCAGCTGATGATGATGATGGCGTTAGCTGCGACGATGGGCTCCAGGACGATGATGATGGTGAGATGCTTTTATTAATCTTTTTTAACCCTTTCTAACCCCCAACCAAAAAAGGGGTGTTATAAGTTTGACGTCGATGTCTGTCTGTGTGTGTGTCTGTCTGTGGCACCGTAGAGCTCAAACGGATGGGCCGATTTCGATGCGTTTTTTTTTATTTGAAAGTTAATATCCGTGCTCTTAGCTATGTTTGGTTAATATCGATTCAAGATGGCCGCCTCCATAAAATGGCGGACAAAATATTTCTTCACAACCTACCTGAATATGGGTATCAAATGAAAGGGCATGACTAGTAGAGTACTATACACTATAACAAATTTCAAATCCAAGATGGCCGCCACCACAAAATAGCAAATTATATTTTTTTTTTCACTACTACCTCAATATGGGTATCAAACAAAAGGGCTTGACTAGTAGAATACTTTGCACTTTGACAAATTTCAAATCCAAGATGGCCGCTACCACAAAATGGCGATTTACATTTCTTTATTCACAACTCCCTCAATATGGGTATCAAATGAAAGGGCTTGACTAGTAGAATGTTGTACAGATAACAAATCTAAGTAGTCGGGGGTTAATCAAAATTTTTAATATTGTTCTTGTTGTATGTATTTGTTTTTGGCATCGTAGCTACCGAACGGATCAACCGATTTTGATTTTTTGAGTTGAAAGATGTGTTGGAAGGGTTCTTAGATATTTTTAATTTCTTGTAGTGAAAACTTCTTATGGCGCACCATATACGGATTTGGGCTGTGAATTGAGTTCATGCGGCACGTTCGTAAATGAAAGAAATCTTTCGGGTAAACTTGCATGATCTAGATTTCTAGATGGCCATGGCCATGCCCTCCGGTTTGACCCGCGTAGTTTCCAAAGTGACCTATCAAATTTTGTCATCTTTCCACAATCCACGGACCTGACGGACAAATTAAATAGGTATATGTTTGATCCAGTCGTCATTCCAATTACAACGCTAATGTTACATATTACTACGTATAGAATTAGAGAAAACGTTATATGTACACCGAAAGCACGGGTCTGATCGCTTTTGTCTTGTCGCTCTTGTGGTAGTGTCATATTTTTGTCGCGACACATCGCTATGTTGCCATAGCTAACATAAACCTCATCTGCTTACGATTGATACAAAGGAACTTATATATTTACTCATTCTTTATCTAAGTCGTACAAACGAACCGTGTGGAAAAACCTGATCTATTTACTTGTTCTTTATCTAAGCTAATGACTATTTCAGATAACATAAGCCTAGCCAACCTCATTACCGATCGGAGACCCCTCCCCAAGGCTCCCAAACACAAGAAGGTCTCTAAAAAGCGAACAACCAAGGCATCTCCAGACAACATGAGACTGGAGTATCTGAAGATGAAGAAACTGCTGCAACGGAAGCTGAGTAAAGTCAAGATGGAAGAGCAATTCAATGGTAAGGTTCTTATTACCAGATAGATTCATTTCATCTTACCGCTAGACCACCTCTTCTCTAGAATCTTTTTTTTTTTTTAACTTTTATAGGTTTACACTTGACCGCCATCTCGCCTGATGTTAAGCGACGATGCGGTCTACGATGGAGCGTGTTTACCTAGAAAAAACCGATTCACTCTCTATTTGAAGACACCAAGATTATAACAATCGGGGAAAACCCACTCAGGCAACTCATTCCATAGCTTAGATGTTCTTATCACAAACGTAGAGTCAAACCTCTTCGTCCCTGTCTTGGGAATATCCACCATGAAACGGTGCCGCTTCTTTGAGTTACGAGAAGTACGATAGAAAAAAGGGCAAGGAGGTATTAGATCATGCAGATCAGTTGCACACTCTCCGAAGTGTATCCGATAAAAAACCGATAAGCTAGCTATCTTGCGGCGATGTTCAAGACTGAAGTCTTTTTCGTGCTAGAATGTCTTTGCCTATGAGCCTTTTGGCACGCCTCTCAATCGATTCCAGAGCCTCAAGCTGATACTTAGCCGATCCATCCCAAAGGTGCGAACAGTACTTCATACAAGAGCGAATCTGTGCTTTGTATAACAAAAGTAATTGTTCAGATTTGAAGTACTTTCGCACCTTTGAGAGGATACCTAGTGTTTTGGCAGCTAATTCGAATCGCCGAATCTCCTCCAAGCCCCCAAATTTACTCCAAAATACTTTTTCAGAGCAACCATCATACCCTCTAGAAGAGAACGGTGCAAAACGTCCCCGAGTCATTGATACTGAACAGCAGACCTACTCCAATGTAGTCACTGTGGTGGAAAACTCTTACGTCTGTCCGTTCACCACATCCTTCAGCGACTACTTCTGCATGTACTGCCGGCAAACATTCACAGACCCCTCGAAATTAAGAGAGCACACATTGGAACACGACCCAACAACGTACAAAGAAAAATATGACAACAAAAAGATGGCCCAAATCGATATACTCCGAATCGATTGCAGGCTATGCCCAACCAAAATCAACGATATGGAAACACTGAAGACACATCTAGAAAAAGTTCACGGTAAGAAATTCTATCCAGTTACGAATGAATTCTTAAAATTTAGACTAACATTGATGAGTTTGACTTGTGTAGAGTGTAACACTGGTAGCTTTAAGTACTTCCACGCATTGAAGAAACATATGGCAGAGCATTTTGGTACGTGTATCTGTGATATATGTGGGGCACATTATTTTGAAGAACGAATACTGTTGATACATCAAAAGACTCATCAGAAGTCTAGTGATGAGGTGTATCCGTGCAAAGATTGTGGTAAAAGCTTCAAATCTCGACATAATAGATACTTACACGAAGCGAAGGTTCACAAAAAGGAAGCAGCGTACCCTTGTAATAAGTGTGATGAAGTATTCTTTACGTATACATTGAGGTATAGACATTTGAGAGACACTCACGGTGAAGAAAGAATGTTCCCCTGTGAAATATGTGATAGAGTCTACGATTCGAGGAAGTCCTTGAGAGAGCACAGTCGACGAACACATTTGAAAATTTTAAAACATCAATGTGATTTGTGCGATAGACGTTTTTACCTACCGTCTCGGTTAAAAGAACACATGTCTACTCACACCGGGGAGAGGAACTACCGATGTGAGTATTGTGGGAAGAGTTATCCACGTCTCAGGGGGTTGAAAGTTCATATGCAAAGCCATAGCGGGGAGAAGAAGTTTGCTTGTACGTTGTGTGGTGCATCGTTCACTCAGAATGTAAATTTGAAAAATCATATGAAGCGACAGCATCCTAATATGGATATGGACGTTAGTTATGTTCATTCTTAATGGGGGAGTCTATAATATAAACCTTTTTATAGTTCTTGAAAAATAAAATGTCCATTTAAATGTTTCATTTTTGACTTGGAACGAAATTGAAAGAAATAATAAAATGTTAATTACATAAAGTGTGATTACAAAGCACCATAAATTTTTTGGGGTGTTAAATAAAGTAATAGAATACTTGCGAATGTTTCTCAGATGCCGAAACGGACTTTTATTTTTGAAAACTATAGTTAATTAAAAAAATTATATTGTGAGTTTACACGGTTACAACAACTAAGTCAAAGGGTTGCGGTAGATATTTAAATCAGTTATGCTATGACCAATTGACCAACCCTGAAATTGCGATAAATCAGTTGGTCCATTACATTTTTTTAACTAGTTGCCTCGGTACTTTCTTGTAAAGAGAGACGATTTTCTTAGCATTCCATGGATTCACCGGGGTGCCGGGCCATCGTGTGGCAGAGAGAGAAAAACTCGAGTAGTTCCCGAGACTTGTGACTCGGGCGTAGGTTTAAGGGGCCCCTTTCTGATATGAGCCTACTAGTGCAGCTTTAGATACTCGTTCTAGTATAGAACTTACTGCACTTCTGGATAAGCCAAGGTCTTTCAGTAGGTTATAGAGAGATTTTGCTGGTATACCTCTCGCTCCCACTTCTACAGCGTATAAACTAACTACATAGCCGTTTTTTGTTAATTCGTTTAGGAGGTCGTAATACTTATTTTGTTTCATCGCGTGGTCTTTAGGTATATTAGTTTCCCACGGTACGGTAAGTTCTACAAGGACTATGCGTTTCGTAGCTCTAGAAAAAAGGAAAATGACCGGTCTGGACGACGAAACACCCACATCCTCTGGGATTTTGTAGTGCTATTATTGGCTTGTTTAATCCCGTAGAAGTAGAAGAGAAAAAAAATCGAAATGTGTGTGAAATGTGAAATTTGGACGTCCAAGTATTACGTCCCGCAATTTTTAAAGATTTGAATTTGACGACTGGGCGACCACTAGCTTATATGGTTTCCTATTCGTAGTGATTTGGGCGACAAAGTTAATTAAAACACAGCTGAGTTTCTCTGTGAGGAAATAATTTATTGCGTTAATTTACGTACTGACTAGCGGTCTGCCCCGGCTTCGCTCGTGGTACGTATATAGCTATATAACTCGTGGTTCACGTACATTTCCAACGGCGAAAGAATTTTTTAAATCGATCCAGTAGTTCCTGTGATTAGCGCGTTCAAACATTATGTCTCTTCAGCTTTATAATATTTGTATAGATGTGGTAAGCATACCTATAACTAATATTTATGTATAGCTTTTCCTTCGCAAAGAATCGCCATTTAACACAAAATGAATCGCTTTTGGGAATATTTTCTCATTCACTGAAAGCTTATTTAAAAACTTCGCATCGCGAACGACTACAAATTACAACTCATTACTAGAGGTTGAGTTCGATAAAATCGTTAGGAAGATGCGAAATATATATTTGCAACAAATATAGATACATCTAGAATAAAGAAACGCGAAAATAAGTCACCAAGTCATCATAAGATTATTACACACAATATTTTAAGTTTCAAATTTTCTTGTCAAATTACCTTAAAATCTTGACAAATTTCCATGTCAAATTATAATTTTAATTTCTTTTAAAAGTTTCGAGTTTCCATATCAAGTTTTTCCTTAATTTCCTTGATTTGTTTTGTAATTTTCCTTGACATGTTTCGTTCATTTTCAATTTCTATATCATTTTTTTAATAATTTCCTTGACAAGTTTCTAGCTATAGAGACTCAAGTTTATATTTCTTTGAGATGTTTCGTTAATTTCCTTGTCAAGTTTCTTGAATTCTTACAATTTTCAAATTTCAAGCATCACTGTCGTTATCCGCGCCCTCCGCGTTTTCCGGCCGGTTTCGAGTTGTTGAAGTTTCGCAGTAAATAGTAGTTTGTGTGTTTGCCATAACATAATTTTACATTTCGTAAAATTCCTTGACAAATTTTGCAGTTTTCCTTGTCATGTTTCGTTAATTTTCAATTTTCATATCACTTTTTTTATAATTTCCTTGGCAAGTTTCTAGCTATGGAAACTCAATTTTATATTTGCTTGAGATGTTTCGTTAATTTCCTTATCAAGCTTTCTTAAATTCTTGCAATTTTCAAGTTTCCATATCGTGTTTCATTAATCATGTCAAATGTTCTGTAGAATCCTTTGATAATTGTGTTTTGTTATTTTCCTTGCCAAGTTTCTGGAATTTCCTTGAAATGTTTATTTATTTCCTTGGCGAGTTTTCTATAATTTCTCCGATATGTCTCATATTTCCTTGGAAATGTCTTCCCATGTGAAATTTCTTGTAATTACCTTAGAAGTTATAGCTAACGTCTTACGCTTATGAAGTTTATTAACATAGATTGAACAAGAATAAAAATTTTGCAATCCACTTCATTTTTTAAAAGCTTAAAAAATCATGTCAAAAAAATAATTGACTAAAGACAATGAATTGTTAAAATTTATAACATTTAAGTAAAACTAACAATAATAATAAAACTGAAATACTATGTTAACTACACTAGGTACGCTATGCTCAAGTACCTAACTAACTACTTACACTAATGACATCTGAATTATCCATAGACCAAAGCAGGTCTACAATATCTCTAAAAGTAAACTTAACATAGTATTTATTTTTTCCCAATATTGTTTTTGTTTCTATTTTGGTCTCTTTACTTTGATTTTCATCTTCGCAAATAGAGTATCGATAGTAGTAGTATCATCACTTAGGAATTGGATTCCATTGAGTCGCGCTTGAGCTCCATTGGTATGCTCATCTATAGGTTCGAATCCAAGCATGTTCCTATTTGGTATTAAATTACCAGCTATCTGATCTGACGGCAGTTGATCATACTCTGCATTATTAGCCATTGACGCTAGTACTCTGTTTGATGTGACAAGTGGGGATACATAGCATTCATAAACATTATGTGTCTGAGCATTTACTACTCCGAAAGATCCACTTGGCATTACTTCAACATTATTCTCAAAGACTGGTCCTTGCGGAATTGCAATTTGCGGCAAGTTAAGCTTAACTTCTTTACCATCTTGAGTTATCACCTCAGTGATATGTGAAAAGTAATCCACTATTGATTGCGGAATTACTTGATAATCAGGTAAAATTTCGCGAACATCAGTTCGCTGATTTAGAACATTCTGTCCTGATTTTCTTGCGACTTCTAAAATTTTCAGATTTAAGTGCGTTGCCATAGAGTGCGTAAACATTGATAGGGGCAACCTTTCATTTAAACGGGGATCAACGCCCCTCATCTTTTCATATGTCTGGTTAACTAAGGGGATAAACCCCGAAAATTCGAAATTTTGACTGTACATATCAGTATCTGGAATAAGGGTTGAGTGAGGTCCGATATCATAAAGCGGTTCATCTCGTGCTCCTTCATCAGATGTTTTTGGTACTACTGTTCGTGGTTCAGTTTTTTGTCTTCTTTCTGCTGACTCTCTTTTCCCTTCCCCCGGAATGCCTGGGATCGTTGGGTTGGTTTGCGTCTAACGTTGAATTCCCTTGATGTATCATAGGGTGCTGGTTGAAAAGCCCAATCGTTAGCTTCTTGACGATCATTAAAATGATTAAAAGCACGCTGAGTGTCGCGAACTGCTCGGCGGTTATTGAAGTCATTCATCTCTAAGAAGTAAACTTGTGTCATAAAAAACGACGAGTTTAACTAGTTTAATGCTTCTAGAACTTGTTTGCCAGATTTGATTTTTTTTTTTTAACTTTTATAGGTTTACACTTGACCGCCATCTCGACTGATGTTAAGCGACGATGCGGTCTACGATGGAGCGTGTTTACCTAGAAGAAACCGATTCACTCTCGATTTGAAGACACCAAGATTATAACTATCGGGGAAAACCCACTCAGGCAACTCATTCCACAGCTTAGATGTTCTTATCACAAACGTAGAGTCAAACCTCTTCGCCCGTGTCTTTGGAATATCCACCATGAAACGGTGCCGCTTCTTTGAATTCCGAGAAGTACGATAGAAAAAAGGGCAAGGAGGTATTAGATCATGCATATCAGTTGCACACTCTCCGAAGTGTATCCGATAAAAAACCGATAAGCTAGCAATCTTGCGGCGATGTTCAAGACTTTGAAGTCTTTTTCGCGCTAGAATGTCTACTGATGACGTGATTTTCCACAATCTCTCGATATCCATCGACAATATTTCTGAAAGTAAATCTAACAAAGTGTTCATTTTGTTCTAATATTGTTTTTGCTTCTACATATTTTGGTCTCTTTACTTTGATTTTCATCTTCGCAAATAGAGTTTAATGTTTCTAGAACTTGTTCGCCAGATTTGATTTGTTTGATTGACTACTGATGACATGATCTTCCACAATGTCGATGGCTGGCTCTAGATATTAGTTTCTTAGGTATACGACCCCATTATTTCCCAAGACAAGAAATAGCTTGTTAGGGATTGTGTTGCTATCGTATCGGTAATAGATTACGAGGCTCTTGCGCAACTAGTGTAAATCGAGTATAAAGTTGAGAGTTTTGTTAGTGCTGTATGCTTTAACTATAATGGCTTTTTCCTCACAAGTGAATGTTGTTTATGTTTGGGGCGTAACTTAGACTTCTGTGAGTCTCGTCTAGGGATTTGATTTAATTCTTCTGTGAAGTAGGCAGGGCCAACAATGCTAGTG
This sequence comes from Ectropis grisescens, assembly GCA_017562165.1. Lineage (NCBI taxonomy): Eukaryota > Metazoa > Arthropoda > Insecta > Lepidoptera > Geometridae > Ectropis > Ectropis grisescens. Next base: position 8,336,384 of record CM029790.1, read on the forward strand.
TGCATTCAGGTGCGAGAATTTTAGTGCGTTAGCTAAAGTTTCTGACCTGTCGGAAAGTTGTTGAAACGATGTCTTTATTTCGTTGAAAAATCGTCATCCCTTTGTGCAGCACTATATCCAGCACGTCTGCTCTCTGTTTTGGGTTTGTGGGAATGTGGGTGGGGTAGTCTGGGCGGGTTAGGAGCTTTAGGACTAAATCTCGTTATGACTAGATAGCGGGTCTGACTAAATAGATTTATGACTAAATCTCGATATGACTACATCGCGTTAGGTCCACATCGCTTTTGAACTAGATCGCGAAAAGACCAGATAGTGTAACGACTAAGTTGTCGTTTGTTTTCTAAAGTACAGTTACGCCGATAAATCAGAACAATGCAGTTTTTCCTAAATAAATGCTTGTATTAAAGTTAAATAATATTTGTTCATTACACTTGTTCACAAAGTGGCTCTAACTTCACCGCAATCGGGCTTATAATGACACCTATAATCAAATGGTGCATTTTTCTTTCCTATTACTCGCAAGTAAGTCGTAAGTTTTTTAAATTGGTCTAGTTGCTTTGTTCTAAAATCATATTGGATCTTTTTTGTATCGAGTTTCGATACAAAAAAGATCGTATTCAATAGAACAAATGAATCAATGTAGCTATTGCTTGCTCACGCAAAAATTACACACATGCAGCATAATCTACTTTTACTTATATCTTAGTTTTAAATTACTGACATTTTTTAAAAACACGAAAGGTGTTATGGCTTGGTTTTCGAGCTTGGTTAATTCAGTTTTATATTTTCGATTAAATAATACGGTGTTCCTTTTTCGGTTACCTTCAAAAAATGCATTTTGGCTTCTTTTGTCCTAAACCTGTGCCTCCTTTTTTTAAATTAAATAAAAATAATAGTAGCGTAGATTTGTGCTGCATGCGCACGTTGAGACGACGATGCCATGCCTCTAAGCAGTTGTTTGTCCGGTGTTTCTCGTGTGCACAGGAAACAAGCACAGTATCCTTTAGCCACTGCTTGCAAAAATAGCTCGAGAATGCTTCCATTTCTGGCGAAGTTATGGAATTTTCCACAATAGCCGACCATCCGTCTTGTATATCAGATGAAGGCAAAAGAGGCAGATAGTCATCCTAGTTATGTCTCGCCCTTCTTTATTTTTTGTGAGACCAATATCTTTCGCCTTTTTCCACACTGCTTTATTGTAATGAAAAAAGCATCCGGTCACTACCGCATTCGGATTCACTTCCCGAAAAGCATTGATAACTCCCAACTCATAATCACATTAAAATTTTTTAATCTTTACCCCGAGAACATCACGAATTATAGTGAATAAGGCGATATAAGTTGTTTCACGTTTATTTGGTAGAAGGGCATACAACATGGGAAATATATTTGTAGTTTCTTCCGTACTATCAATGTCCACATGAATACAGAATAATTATTGATAGAATGGTTTGGGGACACATTTGAAGGTTCCGTCTCCAAAAAAAACCTTTCCTTGGTCTGCATAACTTTTGATATTCCTTTTCGAAAACTCAGACGAGAATACGAGCATTTTATCGTCATCTGATAATTCGTATTCTGCGATCAGAAAGTCTTCCTTAATAATTATTGGCACCGTAACTTCGCTAGATTTTGAAAATTCGGTTTTTTGCACTTGAAGATAACTTTTGCGGTGTCTATATAGGACATCTTTCACTGAATTATAGGATCTACTGACACTGTTTGAAGTAGAAGATAGTTCTTGCAGTGTTTGTTCATAATTTTTTTTAATGGATGACACATCTTCGCAGACCCTTCGCTTTGCTATATCCAGTAAGACGTCTCCTTCAATTTTTTCGCAATCCTGCTCACAGTTGTGCAGACTCTTCCTAATTATTACGGTATTTTCTTTATTTAAGGTTATAGAAGCACTACACTCCTGTCTCTTAGAACAACGCCAGAAAGACGTTCCACTGGAGCTGTTTGATACAAAATTGTACCGATAGCCATCATGAAGAATAGCTTTTCTATTTTTTTTTGCTTTCTACGAAATGGATTTTTTCTTTGTTTTCCATTTTATTTTACTCAATAAGTGCGACACAAACAACAACCATCACAAACAAAGCAATTGAAAATGAAATCACAAACCATCAGCTAGACAAGAACAAAATTAAAATTTTTGATTAACCCCCGACTACCTCGGATTTGTTATCTGTACAACATTCTACTAGTCACGCCCTTTCATTTGATACCCATATTAAGGGAGTTGTGAAAAAATAAATGTATTTCGCCATTTTGTGGTAGCGGCCATCTTGGATTTGAAATTTGTCACAGTGCAAAGTGTTCTACTAGTCAAGCCCTTTCATTTGATACCCATATTGTGGTAGTAGTAAAAAAAATAACATAATTCGCCATTTTGTGGTGGCGGCCATCTTGGATTAGAAATTTGTTATTATGTATTGTATTCTACTGGTCAAGCCCTTGCATTTGATACCCATATTGAGGTAGGTTGTAAAGAAATATTTAGTCCGCCATTTTGTGGAGGCGGCCATCTTGAATCGATATTAACCAAACATAGCTAAGAACATCCGCACGAAAATCAACCTTCGAATAAAAAAAACGCATTGAAATCGGCCCATCCGTTTGAGCTCTACGGTGCCACAGACAGACACACACACACAGACAGACAGACAGACAGACAGACATACATACAGACAGACAGACAGACAGACATCGACGTCAAACTTATAACACCCCTTTTTTTGGTCGGGGATTAAAAAAGAAACAAAAAAACATCAAAGTGACAATTGTTTAAAATTATTCCAGGTTTGGGAACTGCATGGTATACAAATTGTTTTTTTTGTCCAAGAAGTACATATATGCATGTATGTAGTATATACAAAAAAATAATCGACATACGTAGTCATTAACGGAAATATATCGCTCCCTTAATATTGTATGGGCACAATTCGAAATTTTGAGTTTTTGAGTTTTTGTGCCATATGGGCTCAATTGCGACTGTTCTAGCAGTTGGCGCTCACAGAAAGAGAAAAAAGCAATGTTTTTAGGAAATATTGTAATAGTGTCCCTTTCGCACCCCCGCCCCTCGCGCCCGCGTCTTCCCGCGAAAGGGGCCCAACTAGTAAGGTGCCAGTGTTTGACGAAGCCGGACCGCTGACGCGGTGTCAGAATTTGAATTGTGCCTTTATATTACAAATTTTCGGGTAAGTATTGCAATATTATTTAGTAATATACAGGTTGAATTAAAGTTATACCCTTTATCACCAAAAGTTATTAAAATATGTCATCTTAAGTCTAATTAGTTCCTTATTTTACAACAAAATGTTGTTTATTATGTGTTTATCTCCAAATCATTCCTGTTTGCACAAAATTTCATACAAGAATTGTGTTTACATTTAGGATTAGTTCTTTACGTAGTTTAAAATATTTAATCAAATTATGAATTGCGTCTATAATCATCAGTATATTTAGTAGGTACTTATCCTATAAAATACAGAACGTATTTAATAGGTTAAGTAGGTAGGTATGTTCAAGGGAATAATTTAATCTATGTAATGTAGGTATAAAAGAAAGTTGGTGTTAGTTACACTATTTATAACTCCAGAACGACTGCACTGATTTGGCTGAAAATTGGTGGAGGGCAGCTTAGAGCCAGGAGAGGCACATCCCATTATCTCAGAGCGTCAACATCAAGGGAGTATATTAGTGGTGGAAAAACTATTGCAGACCTGTTTAGAGACTTTGAACAGCTTCAAAAAAGTAAAAGTCTAGATGCTGGCCGGTTCCACACCTTTTATGAAGTGTTCACAACCCAATTCAATATAGGATTCTTCCAACCGAAAAGGATCAGTGCGATCTTTGTTTACAGTATAATAACTTGACAGGTAATCAGAAAAGTGACCTTCAAGAAAATACGATACTCATTTGAAAGAGAAAAACTTAAGTAGAAAAGAGAAGAAGAGAGATAGAATGAATATTGATGATCATAACCTATGCGTTTGCTTTGATGTTCAGGCAATTATGCAAAGTCCGAATGGAGAATCTTCGGCATTCTATTACAAATCCAAATTAAATAGCTATAACTTTACAATGACAGAATTATTGAAAACCAGAGAAGAACATGAATCTGGTGATGACTGTAAAAGCTATGGTGATGTACATTGCTATTTTTGGGACGAAACCCAAGGTAAAAGAGGTGCCATAGAGATTGGAAGTTGTATTTTAGATTATTTAAGGAGCGTTTCAGAAAAAGCTGATCATGAAGTAAATGTAACGTTTATATCTGATAATTGTTCCGGGCAAAATAAAAATAAATATATCGCTGCTTTATTTATGTTTGCTGTCAATAATATAAAAAACTTGAAAACAATAACGCACAAGTACCTTATTAAGGGTCATACCCAAAATGAAGCCGATAATGTACACAGCTTAATTCAAAAACAAATAGCAAAAGATCTGAAAACTGGCCCAATATACACACCAATTCAGTACATAGCAGCCATCCAGAGAGCAAGGAAGACAGGAAAGCCTTTTATTGTTCATACTCTGACTTATGACTTCTTTTATGACGTGAAGGGATTGCAAGAAAACTGGGGTTATAATTATAATACAGACCAAGAAAAAAATAACGTTGTATGGAACAATATTAAAGTAATGAAATTTACTAAAGAAAACCCTTTTACTTTTTTTTATAAAATGTCCTACAATGATGAAGATTTCAAAGAAATCAACGTTCGCAATAAAAGGAAAAAGATGTTAGAACCAACAGAAATATTTATGCAGAAAGCTTATGGTGCGCCGATAGCATTAAGCACCAACAAGAAGAAGGATCTCCAGGAGTTAGTATCGAAGAAACTTATTAATCCATACTACGCAACTTATTATAATAGTATGTTAATGTAAGTTTTTTTTACTGTAATAACTATTAGTTTTTGTTTATAATTTCATAATATGTTTTTTAGAAAAAGACAGAGATCATTTCAAGCTATTTGTTATCGAAATAGTAGTCATTTACGTCGGTAACAATAGTATAAAACTGATTGTCATTAGTTAACCAAAGTTGATTATAATTATGTTATAAGGGAATGACTGATGTAAACGGAAGACTGTAAGACCGATTATTATAAGATAAGTAAAAGTTTTGTTGATAAAAGATTGTAAGGGTTTTGTTTTAAGAAGTTTATAGAAAGGTTGGTGAAATGAATACAAAGATTTACATAAAGTTTGTAGTCATAAGAAAATGAGACAGATTTTTATGGAAGTTTTAATTATTTTTCAAGTTCCTACTTTATTTAATATTATGTGCCACTTTGTTACTTTTTGATTAATATAATTTTGTATGAAAATTGTCTTTGTTTTATTCACGTCATTTTCGATTTGGGCACTTTTACCCTTATTCAATAGGTTATATTGTGTAATAAAGCATTATTTAACAATAGGCTTTATTATGTTGATAATTTGTAGGCTTATAAAGGCACATTTCAAATATTGCCTTCATAAATTAAATAAAAATAATATAAAAAAGGGCTTAACTCGGAAGAGTTTTTAAAAATGTATGTATAAGTACTTTTTTAATTTTTTTTTGTAATATTTTAGATGATAATACTGTAGCATGTTTAATGTAGTTTATGTAAAAAAAAATCAAGGTTATAGGACTTTAAATTATGAAGTTATGGAAAATTAAGTAAAAGTATCGGGTTTTGTAAATCTTAAAACCGGTTTTCCCAAAAGTATGTGTTTTTGAAATGGGCCTTTACTTTATTGTGGGTGCGATATGTAATTCGTTTTTGCATACAATTCCTAGGAAATATATCTAATTCCTACAATCCCCCAGATTGTCTGAAATAAATTATATTTGATACATTTCCTAGGAAATCTATACATTGCCTAACTGACAATCGGAAATGTAGTAAAACATTCAAGATAGCCCGACTCGGAGTACTCCGACTCCACCTAGTCTTGTCGGTACTACCCCCAGAGTGTATAAAAAAAACGCGGAGCCAAAAGCTCAAGAGAAGTCCTGAGTGGAGCGAATGGAGAAGCTATACTCAGGGCTGACTGCAGAGTTTCTGGCGGGATCCCCCCCGGATTCAAATCTGAGTGATAGAGCCTAATTGGACATTCGAACAACGTGTTTTATTACAAAAAGCGTTCTTTTTATACATTTTTAATTCGATATTGGAATTATATACAATTCCTACGAAATGTGTACATTTCCCAAGATATGTATCGAAGATTATTTAAAATATCGATAAACTGGCCAACATTTTGCTGCCGGCCGTTGGTTCTTAATTCACAAAGCCCAAAATAATGCCATAAATGTGGCTCACCTTCGAACAGTACCTACTGGTTGTTTGAAACATCTATTTTCATTTTTAAAACTCTTATAAGTAGATAGGTTTATCATCAAATTGCATAAAAATTGTTTTTGGGAATTCTCCCTTTTCTGGTTGGTCTCTCCGTAGTCCATTCCATTTTATTTTTTTAATCTCTCCAGAGCCATTCACCTTCCGAAACTTTTCAAGTTCCGCCGCAGGATTACACGAGCACCCAGTGCAATTCTAATTGAATTTGGCAATCCTCCTGTGCTGTTTGGACCTTGGGGAATAAATGAAGTATTTGGCTTTCGGCCGTACGTGGACGGTTCTTTAGATTCATCGTGAGATTTTACAGTATACATTTTGACTGTTTTTGCCATTTGCTCCACTATTTTTTTGTTGTCATCAACTAGTTTATCATAAATACGTACTGCTTCGTCGTCAGCAAAATCACAATCAAAGGCACACGACTTTTTCTAGTTAATTTCGTATTGTTCTATATAAAATTCACCTACTCGAAGATTATTTAAAATATCGATAACCTGGCCATCATTTTGCTGCCGGCCGTTGGTTATTAATTCACAAAGCCCAAAATAATGCCATAAATGTGGCTCACCTTGGAATAGTATTGGTTGTTTGAAACACCAACTACCTTTAACAGGTAACAACTGCATTATATCTCCGAAAACCAAAACACGTGTAAACGAAGATGTATCGACCGTTAAAACGTCATACGAAACTAAAAACATTTCATAATCATAATCATAATCATTATTTATTCATAAAATATCATTTTACATGTCAAAATATAACCATAATAATGTCATAAAAAATAATAAATCAATAAATGTGCCGTTGCACTCATATTCTAAAATTATAAAATTCATTGAAGTCGTAGAAAGATTGCTCGATAAGCCATTTTTTAAGTTTGATTTTAAATAGATTTAGACTCTCTATCGTTGTGACGTCGCGGGGCAACTGGTTATAAACTACGGGAGCCATGACATGCGTCAACTTGGAGGACCTAGTAAGGGAGTGTGGGATCACTGCCAGCTTGTGCCCAGCCCGTGTGGGGTACGAGTGCCGGGCACCGCACTCCTCGTACTCGCCGAGGTTGACCCTGGCGTATACCGCCACCTGGTATATGAGAATGCCGGGTAGCGTCATTATCCCCAGGTCTTTGAAATATGGGCGAGCCGGGGTATCCCACGGCACTTGCGCCACACACCGTACCGCACGTTTCTGCATACGGAAGGCGCGCTCCCACTCCGCAGCTCTTGCCCACATTTCAGCGCCGTACTGCAACTGTGAGTGCACAGTTGCGAAGTAACATGCACGCGCTACTTCACTGGGGACCAGTTTCGTCACTCGGCTCAGCGCGAAACAAGCGCTCCCGATTTTCCGCATAATTTGTCAATATGACGATCCCACTTTAAACCGCAGTCCAACTCAAAACCGAGAAATATGGTTGATTCTTGCTCATCAACACTCATTCCATCAACCAGCACTTTTAACGGTCTCGATGGCTTTCCGGACAAGCTAAATTGCATAAAATGAGTCTTGCTGAGGTTCAGAACCAATCCGCTCCGGTTGAACCAGGTAAAAGCTGGCCGGCGGCATCATTCAGTTTTTCTCCAGATCTTCTACTGTCGGTGCTGTGACCACTGCGACTACGTCGTCCGCGTACATCAGTACTTCTGCAGCGGTCACCGCCTCGGGCAGATCATTCATTAGCAGGAGAACAGGACGTTGGAAACTGAAGACCCTGAGCCACACCCATTTCTGACGTCATGGGATCCGATTTTTCCGATCCACCGACGACTATTTGAGCTCTATCCCGCATCAGACCCGTCAAAAGTGAATGAGCGACACCGACCACACCATAATGCTGTAGTTTACCAGACAGCACGTCGCGGTCGGCGACATCAAAAGCCTTTGACAGGTCGCAGCACAGAATCGCCACTTGTAGTTTGGGTCTGACTCCCGGGCCGACACGACACGGCGCACCACCTCACGAGCAAGAGCGGCGGTCGAGCGCCCTCGCGATACGCGTACTGCCTATCGGAAAGAGCACCCGTTTCCGTCAGGAATTCGATAAGCCGAGAGCTGAGGCCATTTTCAAATATTTTAGCAATGGCAGGTATAATCGAGACCGGCCTGTAACTGTCGATGTTTTCTCGACTTCCCTTACCCTTGTAAATTGGAGATACTTTACTTAATTTAAAAGCGCTCGGGTACGAACCCTCCTGTAAGCAAGTGTTAAACCACTCAGCAAATATAGGGGCTAAAGTCACGATAGACGATCGGATTAACTTTAAAGAAATATCGTAGATATCCTTGGACGTTTTCGGTGGTATTTTATTTATGACAATGCGTAGTACCTCATCCGCGGTAAATCTCCTCAGCCGCAGAGAGCGGTCTGCCGGCGCGCGCGCGCTCGCCAGCGAGCTGAGCGCTCGGCGAACGTTAGCGCGCGGCGCGCGACACGCTACGGCAGCCTGAACAAATCTCTCATTCATAGCATTTAGAGCGAGCTTTTTATTTACAAATATTGAGCCATCTACATTTTTTTCCGTGTCAGTAAAATCAATGTGAGGAGAATTATATTTTCCCTCTCTCCTTATTTACGACACACCACATCGCTTTGGACGCATTATTGCCGGAATATATCATATTAGAGTAATGTCGAGATTTCGTACTTTTTATAAGTGAGTCATAGTAATCAGTCATGTCAGAAATAAATTTATTAATTGTATTATTATTTGGTACTATTTTACTAAATTCAATGAGGTCAAAAAGTAGACATTTATAGTCTATTACATCCGGCGTTACCCACGATGAGTCATTTTTTATTGATATTATTAGTATACGTTTTTTTTAGTGGAAAACAGATGTCAAATTTATTCCTAATCACAGTCAACACTCTCTCAGTTTTTTGAGATGCATTGCCGTTCCCGGTCAATAATCTAGTCCAGTCCATGCTATCCAAGGATATGACGAAGTTGCGTTGATTGGCGTGAGTAAACCTTCTTACGTAACGGGCGATAGGCAGTTGTCTATGAGCGACCAAACTACATTTAATTCCGCAATGATCACTTAAGTTGGTAGCTACAGGTTCCGCCACTACAGAGCCCGCAGGTAAGTTTGTGTAAGCAACATCCAAGCTAGTTGATGTTGAAGAGGTCACCCTAGTAGGAAAATTCACCATGTTGGTCATGCCATGAGCCGACAGTAAGTTTATTAATGTTCTATCGTCACTTTTTAATGTATGCGCTGGATTTATATTAAAATCTCCAACGATTATGCAATCTAAACCTAACTCTGTTATCTTCTCGAGCAATCTTTCAAAATGACTTAAAAATTGTTTCGTACTAACCAAATTAGTTCGATACACACATATTACAGAAATGTCATAGTCAATTAAATTAATGGCAGAAATTTCCATAAATAATTCCATTGATAACGAGGTAAGGTCGGTATTTTCTAAACATTTTGTAGCCTCATTAACAAAGATGCACGACCCGCCGTGTTCATTATGCTGCCTGCAATAGTACGACGCGAGTTTATATCCGTCTATGGCCACACATTTGAGATTCGCTTCTTTATTCCAATGTTCCGTAATTGCAAGTACATCGCACTTGAGTTCGGCCCGTAGCAGCACCTCTAACATTCCCGTCTTTCTATTTATGGAGCGAATGTTTTGGTGGCTTACGATAATTGATTTCCGCAGCGCGAACGCATTCGAATTATCATTAGTCAGCAGAGGTGCGTGAGCGCTGCGGCTCCGTGCCGGAGGACTGGTCGCGCCGGGCGCCGCCGCGGGCTGCGTCGCTCCCCACCGCGGCGGCGGCGGCCGAGAAACCAATCGGACAGCCGAACTAGGGGTGGCCAACTACTCGAGGCGCTGATAAACGAGTACATACTCTCAGGGAATCCTATTACAAATGCAGCATGTTTTCCTGATAGTACGTTGCGTTTCGTCACCGTATATTTTTCGCATGGCTTTATCTTGTTCAGGTAGTTTAAAACATTTTGCTCCGTCGTTTCGGGTTTGAACGACCAAGCCTGAATGTGTTTCAGTTGTTCAACTGTTTGAAGTTCGTTGTCAACTTGTCCACTACCTTTTATTATTTGCCGCGATTTACGGGTCGATCGCTTTTTTTCTACTTTATTCCAGCCGTCATTATAGTTTGAGGTATCGTTTCCACTAATATCAGAAACTGCACAAGATCCGGTATCGATACTGCTATCCGATACAATTACTTTTTAATAGGCTTCTCCCTAGTAGCTTGTTGCTTTGGTTGGGACGTGTTCGTCTCTGCAGTTTTTAATGTAGGCGTTCGGGCATCGGTCGGAGTGCTGGTAGTTCCAGCGCTCGTCGTTTTAATTTGTGACGCTGCAGCAGCCGCTGCTGCAGAGTTTAGCCGAGCTTGACGTATCGGTCGTTGTTTAGTTGGAACAACGTCAGTAGTTGTAGTCACAGTTTTTGGTAATTCGGTTTGCGTTCTACCCTCAAAATCCAATTTTAGTTGCGTGATTAGTTCGGTTTGCGTTGAAATTGTTGTGGCTTGCCTGGATAATGATGTGTTTTGTTCCTTCACCAACGCTCGCAGTGCACCCACTTCATCCTTCAGGAACGCGACGGTCTTCAGTACCTCCATCACGTGAGTTTCAAGGTTTTTAAGTGACATTGTGATTTTAAAAGATTTTAATTACAGAGACGTACGTCCGAACGCAAACGTAGTCGGGGGTAGTCCTAGTTTCATAGTATCCTAGTTTCATCGCATATAGCCCAACGTATGTGCCGCCACTTCTTTCTCATATCCTCTAGGCTCTGACCTGTCATATGCCTATAAACTGTTGTTTTACCATTTTCAATTCCTAAACATAACACGCTGTGCGTGGTTTTACCCAAAGAGTTTACATATACTACGTATAGAGTTGGCACAAACGCTTTACACTGAAAGCACGGGTAGCATCTTTCTTGCCTTGTCGCTCTTGTGGAAGTGTCATACTTTTGTTGCGGCACATCACTGTTGCCATAGAAAGTATGCACGTCATCTGCTTACGATTGACACAAGTAACCGTGCGGAAAATGTAACTCTATACGTATATGTAAACTCTTTTTGTTTTACCACTGACTGGCCGTGCTGCTACACCTGTAGATGTTATTACTTCTACATATTATGTAGCATTAGCATAACGATGTGTATTTATGCAATCTATGTCAATGACACAAAAATAACAGTCTGAAATGTGTTCTCGCGGTTCAGTCCAAACCATAGGTACAACAAACGATACAGATCGTAATAATTTCTTTTGATTAGTCAAATTCTACGCACACGTTATGCAACAGACATGAGGGGGGGATTTGCCTTGATGAGCGACAGAGAAACAAAACAGCAGTGATAACTCTAACATGAGCTTCGTAAAATTACGACGTTGCTTTTTGAACGTAAGGTCTCCATAAACATAACAAGAGTTAGTATCATTGTAGCACTTTCTCGGCATGTTAACAAAATAATAAAACACAAAAAATTCATTAAATTCACGGACAAATGGTTTTATGGCTATTTTTTTTTATTTATTTATTTTTTTATTATTTTTCGTTTGTTTGTTTTATTGCGTAGTACGAGTTATGAGTATTACTGTATCACAAAATATCTGAGTCTAATTGACACATGAAAAGATTTTATAAGAACGATTTAATAATGAGGATAGGTTGATAAAACGAAATTAGCAGTCAACGGTCGTTGGCTACCCCAGTGTTGAGTGTTATTAACGATGAATATCGTCTCCCTCCTACCTCGATGTGCCTCGTTTTGACTTCATCAAAATTACATTTTGGTTTCTATCTTCTTACATCTTATTTGTATGTGGTCACTTCGTATCTCTTGATTGCCTCTGATTCAAAATTTTCTAACTCTTTTTTTGTCACGCAACGTAGGCTGTTCGTTGATCTGACCCTATTTATCCTTGAGATAGAACTGATATTATGGCAATATCTGAAGTGTCTGGGGTGTGTTTGGTTATTTACCTGTTTTGATTTCTTGGACAAGATGTAATTCTGCCCTAAATTCTCCAAATCTTCTTTTTGCAAAGCGTTAATTGAAATAGCTGTGAATGATTTGAGCTTGTCAAAAAATTGGTTCTAGTGATATTTACTCGTAGTAATACGCTTATCTGGGTTTAAGGTACTCGTAATTGGTGATCTCATCAAATCCATAATTTTATCACCAAAATAGTCAATTGAGTTATTTTCTATATGTGTTTGAATGATTTCTTGGACGAGTTGTATGTCCTAAACTCTCCATCTTTTCTTTGCAAAACGTCTTTATCATCTGTCCAAGTTTTAGCGCCTGGACTTTGAAACAAACTTCTACAGCTTTCCCTTTTAGTTTATTTCTAATAAGACATTTTATGTAGGGGTTATTTGTTGGTAGGTAATTATGTAACTCTAATGCATTATCTACTCCCTTTAGATAAAATGTAAGTATTGTAATGTAATGTAATATTGTTCTGTTTACGTTGTAACTGGGTAACATCATAAGCAAAGGTCGACTGATTTCACAGAATCGGTTTGTCCTCGACAAAGGATTTTTCACCCGGATTTTTCGTAAGGCATTTTTATCTTATTAAAAACAAGTGATCTCAAGAAACTGTGTAAAAAACGCTTGTACGAGATAAATTGATATCATTTAGTGCGGGTGAATTATTTTTTGAGTCTTCAACTATCGATGTCTTAAAAAAAGAAAACAGTTGAATTGTTACTTAATATAACGGTTTTACATAAAAATAAAACCGATATTATGTGCCGAGAACGGAAAACATACAGCATTCTAGAAAGGGCTTTCTGGTGAAGACTATGAATCCCAAAGATCGCACCGCGCCGGGTGCCCTTGCTGGTGGCGCGCTTGCGGCGCCCTCTGGTGGCGTCAAGATGAAGCTAATTGTCTATGGTATAGACGTCGACCACAGATTAATAAGATAAGTATACATACTGCTTCTTCATATAATGCTGTATGTTTTCCGTTCTCGGCACATAATATCGGTTTTATTTTTATGTAAAACCGTTATATTGATGTGCCTCAGGAAAACATACAGCATTATATGAAGACGTGTTTGTTATCTGCTGGTGTAAGTATGTCCAAGAAATAACAACGCTATGATGACTGAAACATTTTAATACTTATTAAAATAAAGTGTTCAATAACATTTTGTAATTAGCTAAATTAACAAAGCTAATTTGTGTGTGATGTAAACTTTGAAGAACATGATTAACCATTTATGTTAATTTCGCAGTAAATTAACCTAACATGCTTAATGTGTTAAGATATTTCCATATTTTGCTTAATAATGTCATCAATCGATTGGGTATTTGATCATCCAAAGGCTACTGCTATATCTGGTCCACATCTCCTAGTTGTACGTTCATGGCACTGTCTCACTGGACTGGACATATCCAATTTTTTTAATAACAAGATGTTAAGCAACTGCTATAGATAAAATTTATTTGATTTGACTCGAAAACTATTCTGTTTTTCTCAGATAGGAACTAGAAATATGTGATAAGACACAAATTATTCTCATTTTCCATGTTCATACTGCTATATAGCAATAATACCTATGTATATTTCGGTCTATAATATTTAAAAAGGGGTTATTATTTAAAGAACCGTTCCAAACATATATGTTTTACATACTGTTTTTGGAGGAATTGGAAAACAACCAATCTACATAAAGTAACTCTCTAAGACTTCAGGTAGCTGTAGAATTCAGACGATTATCGCTTTCAAAAATTTTAAAATGTACATAGTTATGAAGTTCCATTTTAGTGTGTTGTCTGCAAATAGGCGACATAATATAAGTACATACTATGTGTACTAATTCTGTTTTAAGTGATAAGCTGTTATTTGAAACTAGACTTATCCGTGTTTTAGCTGTCAGCAGTTCTTGAATTTTAATATCAAATTATAATTATTTTGATCAGACTTAAGAAATATTATAACATATTTAACGCATATAAGTCCTCGCTCGACCATCGTTTCGTCCGGTGCCGAGTGACAGTAAGGGTTGGCAATGATTCACACTGACCTAGCGTTATTTTATAAACTATTTTTTCTGTGAGTTTCTCACTCAAATCTACCCTCATTTTCCCAAAAATCTAGGGTTTTATCAATACTCATGAAGATTTCAATGTAATGATACACTCTACAGCGACATTTACCTAGAATCTTTCTAGGTCACGCGTTATCCACCAGGCCGCACCAGCCCGGTGGACCATGACTTTTGCCGACTCCCAGTGATGGGAACGAGTCAGAAGGCTGGGCTGGTTTCGTATAAATATAATTTGTTTGTTGGCTAGTCGAGAGCCACTACCTTGTACGTCCTTGTTGTACAGTTCGAATGTGCTAATAATAACCAGGAAAGAATACTGGAATTTGGGTTCATCAGAGCTTGTCGAAAGCATTTATAGGCTTTGTTGACGACATTTTGCAATTATTTGTTGCAAATGGATCTTTTGAATCCGTTTATTTATAAAATATGGTGGTTCTTAGTCGCTGTTTTAAATCTCATCCTCAAGCTTAAACTTAAGATACCGTTTACATAACGGTTCTGCTACAATTATTTCATGTTACTGTTCACCGTATCTACTTTCAATTTGGTTTTGGTGCTATCTCGAAATGATAAAAATCTTAAATCTTCCATTAATATTTAACCTTATTATTACTTATCAGATTTTATAAAATCGAAGAGCATACGGTTTCTCTCTTCAGAATAGAGACCATACGGCAAGCTGGGCACTCTTTCACAAACTAAATATTAATCAACATTATCGCTCATTGGAATTGAAAACACAACTGCGTAAGACGCGTGTTTTAAATTATCATGTGTTTTAGGAGTATAAACATCATCAGGGAATGTCAGAAGAATGCAAACGATTCGTGGTCATAGATTCCTTCGTTGTTGTGATAGAGTATTAGTCGTTAAGTAATTATTCGTAGTTAGTATTGCTCATGGTGCTTTGTGTATTGAAACATAATGAGAAGTGGCTCCGCGCCACCACACCATCGCAGTAGGTACTACAAACATCCTTTTTGTTAAATCATGTAAGTACAAGTCATACTTGACGAAGCTGTTACTGGTTAACTCTGAGATGGCGGATATTAAAGTCTGCCGTATGGTACCAGAAACAGTAAAATTTAAGCCACCCTTCAATTCCAATTTAAGCAAATCAAATCTAACTTTTGAGATGTAGGTAGATTCATGTACTTTTCTATAAACGCTGTTATGTGTAGATATATGTGCGCCATAGTTGACCTGCTCCTATTTTCTGTCAATAACCTTCCAGATACATAATGTGAATATACATAGATACCTGCTTTCTCGATCATAGTTTTGAGGCATTTCCAGTGTCTCGCGGCTTCCGCAACCTAGAGACGTAACTTGAACACTGCACCAGAAGGAAGTCGTTCAGTAAAGACTGACACGACCCTTCGAACGCAAGGTCTCCGCGACCAAACGTGTGTTAGTAGTAAGATATGGTGCGGGGACCAGGTCCAAAACAAGTATTGGTCAAATATATTGGACATGAGTATGTTCCAAGTGTCTCATGGCTTCCGCAGCCCAGAAACTTAACTTGGTACTGCACCAGAAGGAAGTCGTTCAGTAAAGACTGACACGACCCTTCGAACGCAAGGTCTCCGCGACCAAGCGTGTGTTAGTGGTAAGATATGGTGCTGGGACCTGGTTAAATGTGAGGTATCAATTGTTCCAAATGATGTCTCGCGGTTTCCGAAATCTAGAGGCTTATTTAAATTTTTATTGCACCAGAAGGAGGTCGTCTTGTAAGATTAGTGCGAAGTGCGACTCTTCGTACGCAAGGTTTCCGCGACCAAGCATGTTATGAAAAATGTGGTGCTAAGGAGAGATCAAAATTTAAATATGTATACGTATTAAAATAAAACATGCCATAAAACATTTGATAATACAATAGAACATCTACTTGAATGATATATTTCTTATAAATATCTCTGAAATTGGCGACTTGCTTCTCTTCCGCAGAGAAGGTTTGTTTTATAACAGGGACTCCTCCCCTGAATCGATAGTTATCGATGTGATGAGTTGGATGTAGCTGTGAATTTTAAATCTATTGATATGGGTTTATGTGAAATTTTATTCTCCCAAATAGTTATATTGGCACCCAGAGCTCGCCATTGCATATGAAATACTTTTTTTTTTTTTTTTTTTTTTTTTTTTTAGGTATGTAAGAATTTTAAAATGCAATATATTCACGATCGTATTGTATAAAAGATCCAAACTTAGAATATCCTTACATAAATAAATGGTTATGCATGTATGTTTGCAAATTTGTCCACGTCTGAACTAGTTCGGTGGACACCGAAGGGTATAAAATTTAATTTCGTTTATACCTGTTTTTGATGTTTTAATTAATTTCATAGAATATTATTCAATGTTGATTCCGATTCTGAATAGCCATTTTTCCTTTCTTTTTGAAAGTGGGATTAGATGTTGCCATAATTATATGTAATATTGAGATACTCTTAATAAGTTTAGCTTCCCAGATGTTACTAAGCAGTAACTTATTGGTTACACACCTTATCAAAGTGTATTAGTATTAGTAGGTAGTTGAGACAAGGTTCAAACAATAAATAATTTAAACAAGCCAGTTTAAAACTGGGAGATGCACCTGAAACCCTTAGTTTTCTTTTTAGCAGACACGCTGCCAAGCGTGTAGGTACATGCTGTAGATTTACTTAGCAATTTAACGTTAGCTGGTCTAATAATTTACATAATAGCCTTCAAAACCTTTTTACGTGTGTCTACCCGCATGTCCAAAGAGTATCGGTCACATACTATGTTGGTACAAGTGTGTTCCAGCTATCACACGGTTTCCGCAACCTAGAAACGTAATTTGGAACTGCACCAGAAGGAAGTCGTTCAGTAAAGACTGACACGACCCTTCGAACGCAAGGTCTCCGCGACCAGGCGTAAATGATCGAAATGTTTTCGATATATTGGTCAAAACCATACATTAGAGATTAGGCAAAACTCGCACTAGTGAGCCAGCTGCTCACTTTTGATAAAATGCATATAAATGAATGAAGACTGACCTGCATGTATAAGACCTTGATTCTGGAATCGGTCGATCTCACCTTTTACCACGCAGAGGATTTACCATTTTTCTTCGATGGATGAATTATCCGCTTCACTCACGGGTACTTCGAAAATCTCAATCCGTTGAGATTTCAATAAAATTTCGTGTAATATATAAACACATTTAAAATATTTTTCGATAGTTATTAATTGTTAATTAGTGATAATTGAATATTTTTTTCTATAATTTCGACCACTCGTGGCGAAAGTATACAACGCTATGAATCCCAAAGATCGCACCGCGCCGGGTGCCCTTGCTGGTGGCGCGCTTGCGGCGCCCTCTGGTGGCGTCAAGATGAAGCTAATTGTCTATGATATAGACGTCGACCACAGATTAATAAGATAAGTATACATACTGCTTCTTCATATAATGCTGTATGTTTTCCTGAGGCACATCAATGTCGAGTAGGTAAATTAAACTTTTGAATGGAACTGTTTTTGAAATAGAAATCATTACCATAAAACAATATTAATCTATTTATATGTACCTATGGAACAAATGCTTGTTTCGCAATTTCAGGGTTGTGCACAAAAGTATTTATTTTTATTTTAAATTGATGATAACTTAACGCAACCTTTCGGGAATAGTAATAGTAGTTCTGTGAACCCTATTATTAATTTGCGTTCTAATTTCGAAATGTGCTCTAGTGTTAAGTTCTATTGTGTATACAAATTTAGGTATGTACTTATGTGTTGTGAAAAAAATAAAATAATTTTAGATTAATCATGTTTTTGTTTTATTTCTCCTATAAATACTATACAAATATAATTTTCAAACCTACTAGTATTGTATTGTCGAAGTTTGTGTTTGTTGCTCAATCACGTCGAAACTGAACGGATCGAGTAGAAAATTGGAACACAATTAGATCAAAACAGGGATGTCTGGAAGAGGGATATGTAACGGAGGCAATCTTATCGGAACCGAAGGTGGAGTCGGAACTGAAGTCGGAGGCGTAGGGAGGGTCAGAAGTGGTGGCCAGAGAGAGATTTTTATAGAACAAATAAAACATTATTTAGTCAAAACTTTTTTAATTTTGTAATAAAATAAAACAAACAATCTTAATATATATAAATCTCGTGTCACAATGTTTGTCCTCAATGGACTCCTAAACCACTTAACCGATTATAATAAAATTCGCACACCATGTGCAGTTCGATCCAACTTGAGAGATAGGATAGTTTTTATGTCGATTAATAGTCTTTATGTGACAATATCCGAGCGAAATCGGAACGGGCCGCTAGTTTAAAATAAATTGTCATGTTTTCCAGAAAACAAGAAATTAATTTAGATCGATTTTAGAATCGAATCTCGTAGCATATCTATACTTATAATAAAACTGTAACGGGTCGAATTCTGTACATTGAAGATATTTTGAAAAAATTTTTTTGGGGCACTCCATAGTCGATACTGATGGCGAAACTGCATTTTTTTCTTTCATGTCTGTCTGTCTGTCTTTCTGTATAGAGATCACGCATCACGCCGAAACTACTGATTCAATTCAGCTGAAACTTGGCATGATTTTAGTTTATACTAAGGACATTGCTGTAGGCTACTTTTGATCCCCAAATTCTGATCGGTTTTCTTGCTGGAGGGGGTGAAAGTCAGAATGTGTATTTGGTTGTAACTCATGTTTGCGTTGATTAATTTCATTAATTCTTTTTTTGTTAGAAAGAACATATTTTTTATATTGTTCCGTCAAAATTTGAATATTATCGGTCTGGTGGTTCGGAAATTACACAAACATTAAATAATAACGACACGCGCGGCGCGTTCGGTACATACTAACTTCTAAGTATTCTGTGTATCAGACTATCCACAGAATATCTAGATTCTAGAAAGTGCCCACGTGATCGCGTAGCGTCGTCTTGGATGACAAAATAATTGTCATAGATATATTTTTGTGCGGAAAAACAAACATCATTCGGTTTTAATCGACTTCAAACAAGGAGGATGTTTTCAATCGGGTTGCATGTTTTTTTATTTGGTTTTATTTTACGCGATAACTCCGCTAATTGTTAGTTGATTTTGATAATTCCTTTTTTGTTTGTTAGAAAATACTTCAGAGGTGATCTTAGATATCGAAAACAGGGAGGTAGTTTTTCAAATATCAACAAAAAACTAAAATCAGCTTAGATCTATCTGTTACGACATAGTCATAGCTTTTTATAAAATTTAGTCGAATGACAGAATTAAATTACCTGTCACTGAAGTAGATTTTTGTTATTTTGGAGAAAACATATCAGCATAATAAGTAGCAGCCTAAACAACCCATTAAATGTTCCCACTGCTGGGCGTCGGGCCTTCTCTCGCAAGGAGAGAGACAAGGTTATAATCCACCTCGCTGGCCCAGTGTCGGTTGGTGGATGACATATGACTTAGAACTTAGATTATAGGTAGGTTTCGGTTTCCTCACTGTGTTTTCCTTCACCGTTTTAATTACCGGCATTACGAACATGACTCTGAAAAGATAGTGGTACGCGTGGGTTTGAACCCTGGGTCTCCAGATCGACAGTCGGCGTTCTCCCGACTAGGTCAGCTGTAACTCACTAGACCAGCCGTAACTTATTAGAAAACGTATTATTTCAATCCAAATACTGTTTAAAATTTAAAGGTAGTGTTCAACAAGCTTCGGTGACCGAAGCAGACCGTTGTCATACAATAGATAATACAGATAGAACGGACACTCCCAACCCCCCGCCAATTTTAAGCTTCCTCACCCCTCGGGCCGTTTCGGATACGCTAGGAGCACTCAACGAAGGGCTGGTATCGAACATCTAATTCCTAACGAAATATCATCACGGTGGGTTGTTGTGCTGTTTACTGCTGTCCGTCAACTAAACGGCACAAGATTAAAAGCTTTATTTAATTTCCTAATGATAAAATAACGTAAGATTAGAAACTTTTCAATAACGTTGCTTTATAATATTACAAGCTTTGCTTAGTTTGGGGTCAGATGGTGTTGTGTGTGAATTGTCTACCAATATTTATTTATTTTTAATAACGAAGTCGTTTTTAACTCAAAGTTCGTAACTCACTCAGTTAGTAACTAATGTGCCCAAGCACGGTTTGATAATGCCTGGAGGAATAATTATAGTGACAGAATAAAGTTTCCTTCATGGGTAAGTGTAAAATAAAATGCGAATGTGTACCTACTAACAGAAATAGATATCTATTATCGGTTTCCACCATCATCATCGGTTTACCATTTGCATTTGACCCGTTTTATTTTTTCTAAAATTTTGTTAAATCCTATGCTTTCCTAATATTATATAATTATGCCAATGTTTCAATTTTTGCTGCTCAATTACGTTGGAACGGCTGAATGTACGAGTATCGAGTTAAAATTAAAGACACATTCTTGGTTTAGCTTAAGTAATACATAGGGCAATGTTTAGCCTATGTGTTCTGCCAGACTATAATCTAATTCTATTTCAAATTTCAACCCGATCACTTGATACGTTCCGCCATGATTAAGTAACAAACATCCAAACAGTGACATTCATAATAATTACAGGACAACGTTGGAACGGCTGAACATATTTGGAAGGAATTCGAAACACACGTAGTTTGAACTCAGAAATAGCAAATCGGTTACTTATAAGGTTACTGTGACGTCGGAAAGACTAAGCAAATTTGGTAGAAAATTGAAACAGAGATAAGGTATAGTCTGAAATACCACATTTATGTATTACCTATCAACCTGAAAAGAAGCATGGGCCCTAAGGAAACAAATATTAACTATCACGTCAAAACGGCACAACGATATGGGTTGACATACGAAACACATATGGTTTAGAGTCTAAAATTTTTTCATTTAACTCCATAATAATATATGCATATATTTTCGTAAGGAACTTGATGTGATGGTAAGGTAAAAGCCTAAAATGAAAAATGTATGCACCCGTTTTGGCGTAGATAATATAGGTGATTTGCGTTCACAATCAAAATAACAAGCAACATAATATTCTCATTAGATGGCGCTAATGCCAGTTTAAATCTAAAAGCACTAAAGGCCCATTTAAATCGATGTTTTGCTATTGTGGTATGTATTTTTTCTTTCATCACTAGGTGACGTTACTGGTATTCTAAATTGTACTAATAAGTTTTTGCTGCTAAAAGGATTATGATGCCGAATTTGGATTCTTTCATTCTTGGATTTTTTTCTGTGTTACCTACAATTAAATTCATACATTAACATTTCACTAAGACTTGGCTTAGATTTACGGGTTCAACTTGCTTGAATATCATTAAAACTCAAAATCTTAATCATTTTTATTCCACACAGGCTTCGTTCAAAATTTTACGCGGGCGAATTCACGGGTAACAGCTAGAAAACAGCTTGCGGATAAAAAGAGATAAGTAGGTATCAGATCATGCACATCAGCTTCAGACTTTTCATAATGTATCCTATAAAAATCCTACAAACTTAACACTTGCGGCTATGTTCTATACTATGAAACCTTACTAAGTATGTTTGATTTTGTTTAAAAAAAAGAAAAATGAAGATGATAAAATTAAATATATTTTTGTGTGGAAAAACAAATTCACTCAAACTCAAAGGGTTTTCAATGACTACTTATCCAAATATTTGACGTACGATACTTCCAACTAATGTAAAAGTTAGTAACATCTGCTTACGCGAACGAAGTAGCGGGTTCAGCTAGTCTATTATAAAAGCGAACAATTGATGCAGAACGTCCTGAACGCCCAATTGAGGTCTCAAAACCAAAAAAAACACGATATGGTATTGGCCGACCGGAGATTGAAAGTGCGTGAGATTGTAGAGACTAGGCATACCTATCTCACGCCTCAGTTGTTTCGATTTTAAAGAACCATTTGGGGATGATAAAACTATTCGCTAGATGGGTGCCGCGCTTGGTTTCAATCGATCACAAAAGAATGCGTGTGACAACTTCGAAAGATTGTTTCAACGTAAGCCGGATGAATCTTTGCGCCGTTTCGTAACTGTGGACGAAACTTGGATCCACTACAAACTACAATACACCGGAGACCAAGGAGCAATCAAAACAGTGGGTTTCTAAGGGTAAATCAGCGCCGAAAAAGGCCAAAGTCTGTCTGTCGACGAACAAAGTTATGGCTACAGTTTTTTGGGACGCAAATGCCATAATCCACATCGATTACCTCCAAAAGGCTAAAAGTATAAATGGTGAATATTACGCTAACTTATTAGACCGGTTCGACCAAGATTTAAAAGCAGAAGAAAAAAGTACTCTTCCACCAAGATAATGCAAGGGTCCATACGTCCGTAGTCGCTATGGCAAAATTTTACGAATTGAGATACGAAATGCTTTCTTTGCAATTCGTGAAATGTAACAGCCGAACTTTAAAATTATTGGGAACATTATTCTTTATGTTGCCGTATCCTTTTTGCCTAAGACCCTGAAACGTTAAACTTTGTGGTACAATTAAAAACCATCGATTTTCTTTTTGAAAACTCTTAACGTTAGATTTATCATCAAATTGTACCTATAAAAATTGTTTTCGGGAATTCTCAATTTCTAGTTGGTCTCTCCGTAGTCCATTCCATTCTATTTTTAATCACTCCAGAGCCATTCCCTTCCCAAACTTTTAAGTTCCGCCGCAGCATTACACGAGCACCCAGTGCAATTCTATTTGAATTTGGCAATCCTCCTGTGCTCTTTGGATCTTGAGGAATAAAAGAAGTCTACACTTCTTAACACAAAAGAAGTCTACACTTTCTTCGTGCTCCTACGAGCACGTATGTACGTGACAGGTGTAGTTTAATAAGCGGATGGTAGCGGAGAGCGAACAGTCTCTCGCCCCGCGTCACTTGTACTGTTAATATTAATATAATCAGCAGTTTATACAATGACGTGGTTTCATTCCATCTCTAGTACCAGTAACACCTACAGAAGTATTTGGCTTTTGGCCGTACGTGGACGGTTCTTTAGATTCATCGTGAGTTTTTAAAGTATACAAGTTTTTGCCATTTGCTCCACGATTTTTCGTTGTAGTCATCAACTAGTTTATCATAAATACGTACTGCTTCTTCGTCAGCAAAATCACCAATCAAAAGCATACCTACGACTAGTAAAATTTTAAATTGTTCTATATTAAATTCACCTAATCGAAGATTATTTAAAATATCGTCAAACTGACCACAATTCTGCTGCCGGCCGTTGGTTCTTAATTCACAGAACCCAAAATAATGCCATAAATGTGGCTCAACGTCACCTTAGAACAGTAGGTATTGGTTGTTTGAAACACCTTTAACAGGTGACAACTGCATTATATTTCGAAATCCAAAACATTTACTCCACCAAAAATTTTACTAAGTTTTAATTTTTGTTAACGAAGATGTATCGACCGTAAAACTTGATACGAGACCATCGATTATAAACCAACGTATGTGCCGCCACTTCTTTCTCACATCCTTTAGCGTCTGACCTGTCATATGCCTATAAACTGTTGTTTTACCCTTATCAATACTTAACATTACATACATTATATAACGCAGAATAACGCATCGTCATCAAAACACGCTTTTAAATTGAAACTAAAAATTTGGCTGGTAGAACAGGCATTCTACAAATTACAGGAGTTTTTACCGAAAGGTATAGAGTAGAACACGTAAATTATTTAATTATTGCACCGTATGGTGTACGCAATAGACAGTTTAGAGTTTTAATTTAATTTTAATTATTTACTTTTTTTTTATTTATATTGTTATCATAATAATTAAGTTTTGTGTGACTGGTATTGAAACCTGTACCTATGACTATTTTCATTAACTATTTTTAATTGATTTATTGACTGTATCATATTATTCATTAAGGGCTATCAGAATTATGTAAACGTGACGTGTAACCCCTGGTTATTAATAAATGAGTATACAACGTGTGGCGGAAAGATCCAACAATATTTGGACAGGTCATTCCAACAATGATGTGGACTTCATCTCCGAAGGTCTCTTTCCCCTCAGCACTTTAGATCACGAGATAATACGAGTCAAAGTTTGATGTAAAATTGACCAGCTTCAACCCTAATGCGCGGCGGCGCGGCGTGCGACGACGGAGCGGCGCGCGGCGGTCAGTAACCGCGCAGCGCCGCCGGTGATTAGGGTTGTCAAATAAAATAATAAACAACGAATTTTTAACTTTGTATGGAAAAAAATTGTTGTGCTTTCGTGTCTAATATTCACATATGTGATTCGATACCTAGTATAGATGAACTATAATAAATATTGTTGGACCTTTCCGCCACACGTTGTATATGAGTATATAACGTGCATGGTTTTACTACTGACTAGCCGTGCTGCTACACCTGTAGGTGCTATTACTTATACATATGTAGCTAACTCTTCTGCTCTTCTTTCCCTCGATATTTGTAATGGGTCTGTCTTTCTACCAAGATGATGTAGCCAAATCGGCACAACTTTCATTTTCTACTACAACATTCAGCTCAGGAATTGGTTCGTCAACGACACGTAAAACAGACGACGATATAGCAATTTGATAATCATTTAATTGGTTAAATGGTTCTGGGACTCGCTAATCGTTTGATTAGGTGATTGTAGATTATTGAAATGGACATTTTTTATTTAAATTTTGTGCAATAATTACGCAAACTTTTGTGTTACTATATTGAACAGCTTCAAGTTTATTTTGCTGAAATTTAGTATATTTGATTTTGAAATAGACAGCAACGATGAAATTTCAGGGGAAACCTATGAAATAAGCTACACAACCTTTATGTCCTCTTGAATGAATTTAAGTCAAATAAATAAATACACATTTTCCGTCTTTAAAATTGCAACTGAAATATCAAATGAAAGGGATTGACTGAGTAGAATACTAAACTCTATACGAATTTCAAATTCAAGATGGCTGCCACCGCAAACTGGTGAATTAATTTTTTTTCACTACTCCCTCAATATGGTTATCAAAGGAAAGGGCTGGACTAGTAGAATACTGTACAAATTTCAAATCCAAGGTAGCCGGGGGTACCAAAATTTTTTTTTTTTATGTTGTTCTTGCTTTCATTTGAATGTCAATTTTCTTGCAGTGGTTCTTAACTATGTTTTGTTAGTATCTATTCAAGATGGCCGCCTCCACAAAATGGCGGATAAAATATTTTTTCACAACCTCCCTCAACATGGGCATCAAATGAAAGGGCTTCATTAGTATATACAATAGGAAATCCAAGATAGTCGAAGACAATTTTTATTTTGTTCTTGTTATAGTATATTTAGAAGAAGAACTTTGACTTTGCGCTGTTAGTTATCTATACTCTGGATGCTTGCTCTTCATGTGTCCTTTCAAACTGCAGTTTTGAATAAACGCCTGTCCACAAATGTGACATCTGAAAAAAAAAGATAACTTAATTTAGATTTCTAGAAAAGCAAGGTTGAAGACTACTGTTACTTGATTCTAGGAGTCGTTTAAAACCTTCGCGACTGTGGGTCTGCTTATAATACGGTATTTGACTGAATTTGTACAACCGTTTAAATGATTTCTGATTACATTAATATACATACCACATAAATATTTTCGCAAGATACACTGTTTTACATTAAAAATAAATGTTTAAAGTATAAAGTTCGAAAAGCCCACCAAAAACGCTGTGTCTGGTCACGTGACGCGCGTGACGTCACATGCCAGTAAATAAATCACTGTTCTTAAAAAAACCGTTTGCTATAGATGAAATATTTACTGGCGTGTGATGTCAACAGCGTTGCCATCCTTAACAGTGCGTTTACATCGAAATAAATTTAATTTTCATTGGCATATGTCACAATAAATACACACTATATCTTCCAAAATAGAGTGAAATATATTTATTTAATGTGTTATCTAACAAGATTATCATAATTTATGCTATATTTTCAACATTGTCAAATACCGTATTGGGACGATGACTGGGTCAAAAATAAACCATTCTACGTATTTTTTTGTTTAATCAAATTAGTTAAAATCGACAAAGAAATAGGACACTTCCGGAGTGGGGGGGTTGTGACGTCTCACATCTTCGTAAATATCATATAAAAGTGACGTCATTTAAAATTGTGAAGTGTGTAGCGAGTGTTACCTGTATCTGCGTACGTTAATGTGTATCCGCGTGTGCTTTTTGAGGTATACTCCCAACGTCCACCACTAAAACCGGCCCCAGTGGAGGACGTTGGAACAGTGCATTATTTTTTGTGCCAACGTCCACCAGTGGCGGACGTTGGGACATTAAGAATAATATTTATTTTCAGTGTTTTGTCAATGTAATCTAACTATAGCAAATGTATCTATAATGAAATGTAGGTGTTTATAATTGAACACGATCTCTCTTATTGTAGCGAAACTTTTTAAGAACAAAGCAAGTCAACCAATAAAAATATCATAGTTTGATTACAGGTGTAATTAAATACCTGATTGCGGGCATGCGCGGTCCGAGGGGGGGGGTCACAGGGGACATGACCCCCCCACCCCAAAATCGTATACGTTAAACAAAAAATCCAAGAAAATTAAAAATATCTAATAGCACATAGACTATTTTTTAACGCGGGAAAACAACTAGAACGGGAACTACGCGGGTAAAATCGTGAGGCGCTACTAGTAAAGTATTTTTTGCTCGATTTATTGTATTTCTACTTGTGACCCCCCCCAAAACCTGAGGCTGCGTACTGGTGACCCCCTCCAAAATTCGAAGCTGGGACCGCGCCTGATTGCGGGGAAATTAGAGCCACTTTATGAGCAAGCAAATTCTGGGATGGATTTGATAGAAAAATTACCTGCATTAAACGACATAAAGTCACCACTACATGGAAGTAAAAAGAAATCGGCGGGTGTATCAAAAATGCGGTTCAAAAATGTTGAATAAATTAAAGTGCCTGAACAATTCAACAAACTTCTTTTAGCAAACTATATACATGTCGGTAATCGCATAATAGTATTTTGCATACAAGAAGCTAAAGAAATTAATGAAAATCGAATGAAAGAATTTTTTAGCGGCGGTATATTTAAAAGTTGCCCAAAGCTGTTCAATCAAATTTGCACAGTCTATGGTGATTTGAAGAGCACTCAAAATAAAACGAATGTTATTCCGCTCATTTACGCGTTCATGACTCGCAGAGACGCAAAATCGTGTGGAAAAATACCGGTGTGGAATGTTTTTGGAGTTGCTCTCCAAAAATATTCCACACCGGTATATATTCATTTTTCACCGGACAACAAACGTAGAAGGATTGTAATATTAAATTATTGTACATATACCAGGTGATTTTTTTACTAGTTTTTTTATAGTGACAAGTTTTAGTGGTGGCCGTTGAGAGAAATATTACTTAGAGTGTTCCAACGTCCGCCACTGGTGGCCGTTGGCACAAAAATAACTCACTGTTCCAACGTCCACCACTGGGGCCGGTTTTAGTGGTGGACGTTGACACAAATATTACTTAGAGTGTTCCAACGTCCGCCACTGGTGGCCGTTGGCACAGAAAATAATGCACTGTTCCAACGTCCCCCACTGGGGCCGGTTTTAGTGGTGGACGTTGGGAGTATACCCTTTTTGAGGGTCTCAAGTCGCGGATAGCTTGAACACTGCAACAGTTGAAGTAGTATGCAGCGAGTGTTACCTGTATCTGCAGTCGTAGGCGTTTTCCTTGAAGATTTCGAATCGCGGATAGCTTGCACACTGCGACAATTGAAGTAGTGTGCATCGAGTGTTACCTGTATCTGCGGTCGTTGGTGTGTATCCGCGTGTGGTTCTAGAGTGTCTGGAGTCGCGGATAGTTTGGACACTGCGACACTTGAAGTAGTGTGCAGCGAGTGTTACCTGTTTCTGCGGTCGTTGATGTATATCCGCGTGTGTTCTTTTAGGGTCTTGCGCCGTTGCACACTGCGATATTGAAGTAGTGTGCTGCGAGTGTTACCTGTAACTGCGGTCGTAGGTGTGTATCCGCGTGTGCTCCTTGAGTGTCTGGAGTCGCGGATAGCTTACACACTGCGACACTTGAAGTAGTGTGAAGCGAGTATTACCTGTATCTGCGGTCGTTGGTGTGTATCCGCATATGCTCCTTGAGTGTCTTGAGTCGCGGATAGGTCTTGTCGCACACTTTACACTTGAAGTTCCGCTCGCCGGTGTGGGTCGGCATGTGGTTGTTCAGAGAGAAGCGAGTGAAGAACTTCTGACCGCACACTTGGCAGACATGTCTGTGAGAAATTAATACTTAAGTAAGGTAAATCTGTATGTGGTGTGACCATCGAGCAACTCGATCTTCCGCGCAAGCACGGAAGGGAGTAACCTTAGCTAAAATATATTGTTCAAATCTTTCTGTCATTTCTTGCGGGAGGGGGAAAGTTGCACACTAGCGCAAATCCGTACTATTACATACAAAACATACCTGTACCGATCCATTGCCGATCATACTCACACAGCCAAATCACTAACACAAAAAATAAAACACCATTCACAAATCTATCCTCGCCCTCACGCCTCAGTATATTATTAAACTCCATGGTCCACGCGGACTTGGTACCTTGACAGAGGGGAAACACTGTGTATGTCTACTCCCTTCCGTGTTGCTAGCTGGGTGAGACAAAAGTGGGTATCACTTCAAAAATAAATCAAACTAACCTGTAGTTCATGTGGACTTTCCTTACGTGCACCGACAGATATTTGCTGGATTTGAAAGTCTGAAACAATATAATATATACATAAACGTATAATTAAATTTTTATTAAAATACTAGCAGTGGACTGCGGTTCCCCGCGTAGTTCCCTTTCCTGTTATTTTGCCATGATAATAGCCAGTGTTATTTATATCCCGAATTTCTGTCCGATCCATAAAAAGTTCCAAAACTCCAAACATTTATAATATTAGTAGAATTAAAACCACGACATAAGCATATTCCCCCAGAGAAACATACCATATCACAGCCGTGGCAGGACACTTCCGTCTGAACTTTCTTTGGCGGATCTTCGTCCGAGTCAACCTCCTCTGGATTGCTTTCGTGGAACCTGAACCAATATGAAAATTATCTATACTAATATTATAAAGCTTGTTTGTTTGAACGCCCTAATCTGAGGAACTATTGGACTGATTTAAAAAAATCTTTCACCGTTGGACACACACGCAATGATGGGCCAAGCCGGGGCTGACCGCTAGTAATTTGTAACAGGATGTAACATATAAGTAATAATAATAATAAGCCGCGGTAGTCTAGCCCGTCAATACGATTAAACCTAGATTATATTGCAAAAAGTTAAAGAAATATAGACTATCCTAATAGAATAAGGTTTAAACGTGGCCCGAACGCATATGGGTACGGCGCCGGTAGACGGGCTAGTTGCTAGAATATTCGAATTCATCTATTAGAACATTTGAAGAAATTAGGATTGTAACCATTGGGAAATCCCTACTCAGGCAAGCATTGTACAGCCTACACTTACCGTTATAATATTAGTATAGACTAGTTGTGCCCGCCACTTGTTCCGCGTAGAAAACTGTCTTTGGGAAGCATTTTTTAACATTCTAGAAATTGGCATAACTTTTTAATTTACGAACCGATTAACATGAAATAGACATTAAATGTGAAGAAGTTTACTATAATATATTAACGAAAACTATGTCAAAATACGACAAAGCGTTTCTGAGACTATCGTGCACAAACACACAGACAAAAAATCCAACAATCATTGTTTTTGATGCTATAGCGTTGATAAAGGTATGATATAATCATTTTTCTCATATAATGTTCCATGTACAGACAGATCCCTTACATTTTTGAAGTGAAAACTTCTTTTGGCGCGCTTTAGACAGATTTTTCGTGGGCTGCGAATTGAATTCTAGCGTCACGGGAATGATAAGAAATCGTCGGGTAAACTCGGGACCATTGCCATTGGTTACCTAGAAATGCGTCAGTAGTTCCCATTGGCCATCTAGAAATGCGTCAGCACGCCATGCTCTTGGCCACGCCCTCTGGCTTCACCCGCGTAGTTTCCAATGTAAGCTATCAAATTCTGAGTTAAAAAGTTTTCATTTCTCTTGGCAGTTCCTATGACTGCCATTTTTAACCCCCGACCAAAAAAAGGGGTGTTATAAGTTTGACGTCGATGTCTGTCTGTGTGTGTGTCTGTCTGTGGTACCGTAGAGCTCAAACGGATGGGCCCGATTTCGATGCGGTTTTTTTTATTTAAAGGTTAATATCCTTTATAATATCGGTTCAAAATGGCCGCCTCCACAAAATGGCGGACAAAATATTTCTTCACAACCTACCTCAATATGGGTATCAACTGAAAGGGCTTGACTAGTAGAATGTTGTACAGATAACAAATCCCAGTAGTCGGGGGGTTAGTCAAAATTTTAAAATTTTGTTCTTGTTTATATCTATACTAACGTATAGTTATAAATCTAGCTGAGTTATAAGCCACGTACCGTTTCATATGACATTGCAGCGTGTATTCTGATTTCAGCGATCTGTCGCATATTGAGCACGTGTAGCGTTTACCATTATGCGCCGGCGTGTGCTTCTCTAAGCCTTTCTCGTCCATGAAACCTGGAGACAAGGTGTCATATCGATACCTTAATTCGCAAAACGAATAACTCCATAGTAGCAAAACTTAACAGGGACCACCAAAAACCTAATAAAAAAATTAAATCATCAAAAGAAAAAAACAAAAATCCCAAAAACAAACAAAATATGTTTGTTACAAAATTTCTAAAGGGACTTTTGTGTTTTCTTTTGATGCTTTAATTTTTTTTAATTTTTTTTTTGCGGCCTCTGTCATATTTTCTACTACAAAGTTATTCGTTTCGCGAATTAAGGTGCCATATCGATACCATAGTACGCAAAACGAATAACTCTGTAGTAGCAAATTTCACAGGGGCCACACTGAATCACCAATAAAATCTATTGAGTAACTGGTATTATATTGTTTTAATTAATTATTAAACAAGAAACAGAACTTCCAAAGCGGATTTTTCTTTTTTCTTTTGATGCTTTACTTTTCTATTTATTAAGTTTTTTAGTGGCCCCTGTGAAATTTGCTATTGCAGAGTTATTTGATTTTCGAATTAAGATATCGATATGCAGAATCACGAAGATAATGTGAAGCTGAATTTACAGAAGATATGTTGGGAGCTCCGGGTAGGTGGTTTGGGGTGGACGTAATAGCCGTTTTAGCCGGTTGGTTCGGGATGGGCATGAATGGTCCGTTGTAGACTGTTGTGTTGGGATTGCCCGTTTGATAAATCTGGTAAAAGTGTGGTAAATAGAAAAATACGGGGTTAGGATTTGTATATCCTCCATTTTCAAATCTCCAAATATTATAAAAAATTGGAACATTGATTACAGTCTTGAAGAACACATAGATATGGTAAATGACGGAATAATTACGGAAACTGCGCAGATAAAACCATGAGGACGTTGCTAGTAGATCACTAAAACTCACCCATCCCGCAAGTCTCACAGACGTAATTACTAAAGTGCTGCCCCATGTGCTTGACCAGAGACCGGAACTGCTGAAATAGGTCTCCGCACAAGATACATGTGTTCACGTTCTGTTTCAGTCTGAACGAGACGACGCCATCTTTTGTTTCAAGCTTAGTTTGGGGCTAGATGGTGTTCTGTGTGAAATGTCTACCAGTAATTTATTTAGGAAGTATTTCTATGTACCGTCACTAGGTGACGTTTCAAGTCTTTTAGATTGACGTTTTTTTGTGGGGCAAAATTTGCAGTCGATCCTCTTTTTTATATGTATTATGGACAGGAGTACAAAAATCAATAAACAAAAGGACACATTATTAAAGCTAGTGAAGCAAATGACAACCCTATCGATATAAGAGCGACCTTTTCTAGACTACCGAAGGATGGAGAGATAAATACAATAGAAAAAGTAGAAAATGACGGGTCAGGATACTGTGAGACTTAGAGTGAGTGTGATCAGGTTCAAATTTGGAACCTTAAGGTGAGTGTAATTAGATTGACGAACATAGACCATGGTACGAAAAAAGCACATTGGCTAAATGAGGGGAAAATTATTGGAACTACGCTAGTTACTGCTTTTCAGCAACAAAAACTTACCCATCCCACAAGTCTCACAGACGTAATTACTAAAGTGCTGCCCCATGTGCTTGACCAGAGACCGAAACTGCTGAAACTGGTCTCCGCACAAGATACAAGTGTTCACGTTCTGTTCCAGTCTGAACGGGACGACGCCATCTTTGCTTTCAGTGAAGTAACTCTTCCTGTGCACCGTCACTAGGTGGTGTTTGAAATCTTCTAGATCGTCGATTCTTTCGGGACATAATTTGCAGTCGATTCTTGTAATATCTATTTTAACGAACCTAAAAGAAGAATTAATCTCGATAACACTAATGTTAAGACGAAAGTTTGTGTGTATATCTGTAACAGGTGAATGGAGTTGAAATTAAATACGTAAGAATACCTGGATTAACAGATAGGATACTTTTTACACCGTTAAAACAAGTCGCTGTACCACGTGACATTACTATGTACCTACTGGTACTCAATAGCTTTATCTATGCAAATAAATATAAATTTATTTACAAACACTCGAAAAACACGCTTGCCTATCTTCCGGCTTCACCTTCCCCAAATTTAAGTTAAACGCATTACGCACATGACTTCGAAAAGACAGTGGTGCGCGTGGTTTTGAACCCGGGGTCTCCGGATCCGCCGTTCTCCAGACTAGGCCATCAGTAACTTATCTTTGCCGTAATCTTTGATTCAAAGCCCCGACGACCCGCTAGTACCTCTCTATACTAATATTATAAAGCTGAAGAGTTTGTTTGTTTGTTTGAACGCTAGGATCTCGGGAAGTACTGGTCCGGATTGAAAGATTCTTTTTCTATTGGATAGTCCATTTATCGAGGAAGGCTATATATAGGCTATAGAAAATAACGCTACTATTAATAGAAGCGGAACATGAATCAAGAATGTAACAAAATCGGGAAAAAATATTCCATTTTGAGAGTTTTCGTACGTTTCGTGCTTTGACATGACACATGACAGTATGTGTCTAAGCTTACGTCATTGAATATCACAGATTACATACCTCTTGAATATAAAACCTTTGCTAATCAATTTTTTTTTCTAAATCTGTGTTGGTACAACCAATTTCCGACAGATGGCGTAGCAGGTAGCTGAAGAGGTGTTTTGTTTGAAAGCGATATTCACAGGAATTACTGAACTGATTTCAGTCATTGTTTCACCGTTGTATATGTACGGGATTCTGATGAGTATTATATAATGTACCACGGGCAACGCCGGGCGGGCATCTAGATAAGAGTATTATATAACTGTACCACACCTTTGGGCAACGCCAAACATTACTGTGTTCCGCGGTTTCCAGAGATCTAGTATAAGATAAACGAGCGCAGAACATTATAAACATTAAATTAATTGAATTTCTATACCTTCTGGTCCTGGGTCCTGGGGCTCCTGAACTCGGAGCAGGGATGCGTGAGCGTGTGTTCTCTGAGTTGGTCCGGCCGCAGGAAGTACCGCGGGCAGTAGTGGCACATGACGTGGTTGAAACGGTTCCGGAACGGACACGCGAACGAGAACCGGACTATTGACGACGCGTTGTGGGCTATGTGGGTTCTATCATCTGCTGATAGAAAATAAAGACAAAATAATTTCGTTCTGAAATAAACAAAAAAGAAGTGCGTCACTCGGAGACTGCCGCGGTAAAGCTATTGCATGTTGCATGCATTTTTATCAACATAAGCAATAAGGATGTTAACAATTTTTCGGAATTGCTTTTATTTTGAAGAGTGACATTTGTTTACCATAAAAAATATCACGGGAAATCCGTTAGCAACACTGCTAAGAGCATTTAGTCTGTAAAGCATATACAAATAAGATTCAAAGTCGAATGACCGAGTGGGGAGGACGGCGTTACGGTCTTCCATCCCTCTTTCTTGTGAACATAAGAAAGAGATGCACGATCACTAAAATTCGGTCCCCAGGCCCGCGATAAAAGCTATGCAATAGCTTAAAACTGACTTCAATTTAACAATCAACTTAGACTAAGTACATTTTTTTTGTGAAATGAACTTATCACACTGTTCCATTGAAACAGCGAATGCTACGAATACGTTGTCGAGGTATGAACATTTTAGATTTTTGTTGATATATCAAAAACCGTCACGCCGATTTCAACAAAATTTATTCGCGACCAGCCTCTGAACTAAGACCTATCAAACAAAAAACGAACCGTCAAAATTGATTCACTATTGACGGAGCAATCGACTAATATATTTACAAAAAAATAATAATTGAGAAGTTAAAACCTATCTAATATATAAAATTCTCGTGTCACAGTTTTCGTTGCCATACTCCTCCGAAACGGCTTGACCGATTTTGATGAAATTTTTTGTGCTTATCCGGTATCTATGAGAATCGGCCAACATTTATTTTTCATCCCCCTAAATGTTAGGGGTAGTCCACCCCTAATTTAATTTTTTAATTTTTTAGACAAAATTTTTAATTTCTATTTTTTTATGATACAACATACAAAAATACATACAATCCTCAATTTTCACCCTTCTACGATCAACCCTTATTTTTTAATAGCCATTTTAGTAATTTAATCATTTTTCCTCTCCGGTCGAAAACTGATCAATCGTCATTTAATTAGTTATCCCCGCCAGATGTCTACAAGTGTCACTTCTGACCCAGTAAACAGCACGATAATTTGGGGATCAAAAGTAGCCTATAGCATATTTATAGTTTGAACACGCTAATCTCGGGAACTACTGGACCGATTTAAAAAAACATTCACCGTTCTTTCATATGTACGTAATCCTTGAATGCTGTAGGTTATATATATGTACCACGGGCGAAGCCGGGGCGGGCCGCTAGTTTCAATTTAAAATTAAACTCAAACTGACTAAATTTCATATTGTGATTAGTGTTGGTCCGTCCGTAGGGAGTACCGCGGTCAGTAGTGGCACATGACGCGATTGAAACGGTTCCGGAACGGACACGCGAACGAGAACCGGACTATTGATGACTTCGTTTCCGAGATTCACATTCTAGGTGTTTCCAAGAATTGCTCGTTTAAAGGTATAAGATAAGATTAACTTCATAATAAGTATGTATTTAAAACTATATAAGTATTATATCAACTATCTGGCTGCCATCACACAAGATTTGCTTAGTTCGGGGTCAGATGGTGTTGTGTGTGAATTGTCCACCAATATTTATTATTATTTATTATAAACTCACCAACGGCTACGGAGGTTGCCTTCTTCTTTGTGTTTCTTTTAACAAAACGTTTGGTTGCATTTGAGTCTCCGATACTAACATTCTCAGTGGCAAAGTTGTCGCCATTGCTCCAATAGCCATCGCCGTTGTGGGATTCGATACCGTTGCCTGAAATATAAAATTGTTATTTTTGAAGCGAAAAGTTCTCTTGGCGCGCCACAGACAAAACTTTCGTGGTCTGTAAATTAAATTGTAGCGTCACGCTCGGGTATGATAATAGTTTCGGGTAAAATCGGGATGCTAGAGCGAGAAACAAAATACAGTGAACAAGCGCGTCAGAGCGAGAAAGATAATACAGTCCATGTGTACCTGTGTTTATTATATTTGTCTTTTTATCGCGACTATAACTTCTAGGTACTTACCACATTACTTGTCACATTAATGTAATTAAAACTGACTGCACCTTTTAAAAATTATTTCACCGTTGGATATGTACGGGATCTCTGAGCTCTGAATGATATAGACTACCTGGTACATATATAGAGATTTACTACGATAACATGACCCGCCCCTCCTGAATTCAAAACTTTTTAAAGTATTTGTGAAAGTATGTACAACGCACCACCACGCATGTGTGCGTACTGCTACTGAAGACGAATAATTACAACTACATACAAACTCTTTCGTAAGGATGTGACTACACACATTAAAACAGTGATTTGGAGGGGCGGGCCATGTTATCGTAGTAAATCTCTACCAGGGCGAAGCCAAAAATTTTTCACCGTTGGATATGTACGGGATCTCTGAGCTCTGAGTGATATGTCTGAGTCTATGTACCAGGGCGAAGCTGGGGCGAACTGCTAGTCAAACATAGAGTGCCAACTTCCCTAGATAATAAGATCTAACCATGTGAAGTATTAATCTCTCGAATGAAGCATCACAAACTTACCAAGAGAATAATATTCTGTTAATTGTTCTGGGCTGAGGTCTTCATCTGAAACAAGAACAAAATTAAAAATTTAGATTCACCCCCGACTACATCTGTTTTGTAATCTGTATACAAAATTCTACTAGTCAAGCCCTTTCATTTGATACCCATATTGAGGGAGTAGTGAAAAAAGAAATGTATTTCGCCATTTTGTGGTGGCCATCTTGGATTTGAAATTTGTCACAGGGTATAGTATTTTACTAGTTAAGCCCTTTCATTTGATACCCATATTGAGGTAGTAGTGAAAAAATAATGTAATTCGCCATTTTATGGTTTCGGCCATCTTGAATTTGTCATAGTGTATAGTATTCTACTAGTCAAGCACTTTCATTTTATACCCATATTGAGGTAGGTTGTGAAGAAATATTTTGTCCGCCATTTTGTGGAGGCGGCCATCTCGAATCGATATTTAACCAAACATAGCTAAGAACCACCGCACGCAAATTAAGCTTCAAATAAAAATAACCGCATCGAAATCGGCCCATCCGTTTGAGCTCTACGGTGCCACAGACAGATAAAGATTGACGGCAAACTTATAACACCCCTTTTTTGGTCGGGGATTAAAAATACAAGTAAAATAAATACGTTATTTGGTCAACGACAATGCGCAATCAACAAGAAAAAAATTGGCACTCATAGGAACTGCCCATAGAAGTGAAAACTTATAACTCCGAATTTAATAGCTCACTTTGGAAGCCAGAGAGTACTGCTAGTCTGGAATAAATCTTCAAAGCAATATTTAATAAACTTATCCCGACAGTCATTTTCTTTTAACAATCTAGCGTTATTGATAAAAGAAAATGACTGTCGGGATAAGTTTATTAAATATTGTACTGCAATAGCACTAAAAGTAGTAAA
Organism: Ectropis grisescens; assembly: GCA_017562165.1. Lineage (NCBI taxonomy): Eukaryota > Metazoa > Arthropoda > Insecta > Lepidoptera > Geometridae > Ectropis > Ectropis grisescens. The sequence continues at coordinate 8,373,925 of CM029790.1, forward strand.
CAAAAATAAGTAGATATTAAGGGCTAACTTTAGTGTATAATGAGTATATACTAAGAGTAACCAAAACAAAAATGTCACTATAATTTAATGTTAACAGAATTGTACAATATGTCAGAAGAAAAAAAAAAGAAAAGAAAGGAAAAAGAAAAGAAAAAAAAAAAAAAAAAAAAAAGAGTTGTAAAAGAGAATAACCGGAAAAAAAATATTAAGAACTGAGAACATAGTAAAGAAGGAAGGAAAGGGAGAAAGGAGTGATAAAAAAAAAGAAAAAAAAAAAACTCAACTGGCATCACCCCACGATTAATGACGAGAGCATTGTATTTTATTATTAGATACAAATTGCTCAGATAAACTTATATTAAAATGTGAAAATCTAAAGATTGACACAATCTTGTTTAGGTTAACGACTCCGACTCCGTGTCGGAGGAAAAAACTGACGAACATACAAAAAAAAAAAAAAAAAATCTTCAAAGCATTATCGTCGGAATAAGTCTTCTAAGCCTGGCCATTTAGACTAGATGGCCATGGTCAGATGCATCGATTTAAACCATTGGATGTGCCTTTAGCACCTTGAAATTGGTAATAAACTGCGCCTGTGTGTGTAGCGTAAGTGGTTTCCACACAACCAATCTACTTGACCCCTAGAATCGCTAGCTGCTAGGTATGCTGTGGTTCTACTTATTTTGGTGTTGACAATGAATAGTGATGAGTAAAAACGTCCAGGAGTCCGGCGTTCACCACTCGGAAAGTTAAAAAAAAAAGGCATAATCCCATATTAATAAATACAGTACCTGGTTGACCGAGCCTTGCTCGGTTTTTTTAAATGATATTTAGGCAGGTACGAATTACGTAGTGATGACTTACTTAGACCTACTTAGATACGAATTAAATGCGTTTATAAAAGGCTCAAAGTATAAAATTTTCTCAGAAAAAAGAACAACAAGAACAAAATTAAAAATTTTGATTAACCCCTGACTACCTTAGATTTGTTATCTGTACAACATTCTACTAGTCAAGCCCTTTCATTTGATACCCATATTAAGGAAGTTGTGAAAAAAGAAATGTAATTCGCCATTATGTGGTAGCGGCCATCTTGGATTTGAAATTTGTCATAGTGCAAAGTATTCTACTAGTCAAGCACTTTCGTTTGATACCCATATTGCGGTAGTAGTGAAAAAAAATTATATAATTCGCCATTTTGTGGTGGCGGCCATCTTGGATTTGAAATTTGTTATAGCGTATAGTACTCTGCTAGTCAAGCCCTTTCATTTGATACCACTATTGAGGTAGGTTGTGAAGAAATATTTTGTCCGCCATTTTGTGGAGGCGGCCATTTTGAATCGATATTAACCAAACATACCTAAGAACACCCGCACGGATATTAACTTTCAAATAAAAAAAACCGCATCGAAATCGGCCCAACCGTTTGAGCTCTACGGTGCCACAGACAGACACACACACAGACAGACAGACAGACAGACATCGACGTCAAACTTATAACACTCCTTTTTTTGGTCGGGGGTTAAAAAGAAAAATTCCGAGTGTAACCACCAGGATTCGATTTGGGGCCTATTGACTCCGAGGGCGAGCATATTCCGTCTGAGCCATTTTGACTAAAGAACAGTGGCGAAATAAGTTATCGTATTCTAATGACATTGTAGGAGATTTTCATTGTCTAAAAACGCGCATAAAATGATGTTTAAAAAAAATAAAAGGCTAGATCGATTTATCGTCCCCGAAACCCTCTGTATACATAATTTCATGAAAATCGTTCGAGCCGTTTCCGAGATTCAGATTCTATTTTTTTTTTTTTTTTAATAAAGAGTGACGAGACGATCAGGACATGTGCCTGATGGTAAGCAACATGCCTGACACATAACAGCACAGTGACACGCAGCTATTGGAACATGAAGAGTACAAATCATTACCTAGCACTGCACTGCGCTCGTCACCCAGAGATCTAAGATCTTATATCTCTAAGCCCTGTAATTTCTCTGGAAACATTGCCCTTCAAACCGGAACACAGTAATGTTTGCACATTACTGCTTGGCGGTAGAATAACTGGCAAAGGTGTGGTACTTCCCCAGGCGGACTCTGCCAAGAGTCCTACCACTACAAAACACTACTTATATATATATACCTACAAGAATTGCTCCTTTAAAGGTATAATAAGTTAATAAAGATAGGTAAGGCAATGTTATCGCTAACAGAAAACCTCTTTCAGACACCACCCGCGGCTTACATAAACTATTAGCTATTAGCACAGCCTATTAAAACATACAGTCGTTCGACAAAGTCGACTAGACGGCAATCGTGCGGGGCGAGACGCGGGAAGCGCGCTCCCAAGTTGCGAACATGAAAATGTTAGCAGTTTGGGAGCGTGGTTCAGGGCTGACATTTGAGGTATTTTTTTGATTTTATTTTGTTCATAATTGTTTTAATAATTAGAAATTGTTTATAGTAATATGTTACTAACAATATTGTATATACTTAACAAAGAATATAATAAATTAACGAAAAAATAAGCATTTTTTATTTGTCATAGCACTCTGCATTACCGCATGTTCGAAGGCGTTGTCTTATTGGTAGTTTTTCTTTATATCATGCTATTAGTAGGGTCTTTACCCCTCAAGGGCTAAAATTCTTACAAATTTAAATTGCATACATACCAAATCCATCAGAGAGTTCTTCAAAGTCATCATTGTCTTGATGGCTATGTTTCCAATTAGGATTCTGTCTACCTTGTGGCCCAGTACCTGTGTTGTTGAATAATACAATAATATAGTTTCAAACTTTTTACTGACGTTAAAAATATTACAAAAGTCTTACTATCTAAATTTTCTAAATTATTACAAAATATTTTTTTTAATGATTGACTAGACGATCAAGGCATGTGCCTGATGGTAAGCAACATGCCTGACACATAACAGCACAGTGACACGTAGCTATTGGAACATGAAGAGTCCAAATCATTACCTAGCACTGCACTGCGCTCGTCACCCAGAGATCTAAGATCTTATATCTCTAACCCCTGTAATTTCTCTGAAAACATTGCCCTTCAAACCGGAACACAGTAATGTTTGCACATTACTGCTTGATACACATTACATTAATTACCACTGCGGAAAGCTAGTCCGGTCTTTTATTAGATACAGTTCGGCGAATGTGCAACTGATCTGCATGATCTAATACCGCCTTGCCCTTTCTTCTATCGGACTTCTCGTATCTCGAAAAAGCGACATCGTTTCATGATTGATGTTCCAAACACACGAACGAAGAGATTTGACTCCACGTTTGTAATAAGAACGTCTAGGTTGTTGAATGCGTTGCCTGAGTGGGTTTTCCCCGATAGTTACAATCGTGGCTTCTTCAAATCGCGAGTGAACCGGTTTCTTCTGGGTAAGCACGCTCCATCGTAGAACGCATCGTTGCTTAACATCAGGCGAGATTGTGTGACAAGTGGCGGGGGGTCTCAAATTTTGTGACGTCACATTTATAGAAATACCGTATTTCATATCTAAGTATTACAGCACTAAATTTAAAAAAACAAAGAATGTGACGTCACACTAGGTAGGGGGAGGTCTCAAAAATATGACCAAATGTGACAAGGGGACGGGAGGGGTATAAAAATCATGAAATTCGTATGACGTAATTTATGGTACCCCTTATGTCCCCCTCTGTACCTGCAAAAGTATTGTTCCTCTGTATAAACAATTCTTCAGTTCGTTTGACTTGCTGTTTGAAGCTCCACGTATCACGAAGCTTGGTACTGCAGTGAACGCATATCAGCCTCAGAGAGACCTCATTCTTCAGACTTGTCAACTGAAATACATGGGAGTGAAAACTTCTTTAGACGCGCCACAGACAGATTTTTCGTGGGCTGCGAATTGAATTCTAGCGTCGCTCGGGAATGATATGAAATCTTCGGGTAAGCGTGCGACTTTGGCCATATGCCATCTACAAATCGAGAGTGAATCGGTTGCTTCTAGGTAAAACACGCTCCATCGTAGACCGCATCGTCGCTTAACATCAGACGAGATGGCGGTCAAGTGTAAACCTATAAAAGTTTAAAAAAAACAAACAAACGGGTTAGCATTCCTAGATGGCCATGCTCATGGCCACGCCCTCAGGTATAACCCTCGTAGTTTCCAAAGTAAGCTATCAAATTCAGAGTTATAAGTTTTACACTTCTATCGGCAGATCCTATGACTGCCAATTTTTTGAGACTAGTGTTCAAGTTGTGGTCGAAATTTGACTACGACTAAATAAACATAATTTTTATATATTCTCTGATAAAACAAATACTGACTTTAATTGACTGGCCTCGTGGCTTAGTGGGTAGTAACTCTGCCTGCGAAGCCGAGGGTCGTGGTTCGATCCCCACCCAGTGCAAATATTTGTGTGATGAATTCAAATATTTGCACTGTGTCTGGGTGTTTCTATGTATAATAAGTATGTATTTACAACTATATAAGTATTATATCAGCTATCTGGCTGCCATCACACAAGCTTTGCTTAGTTTGGGGTCAGATGGTGTTGTGTGTGAATATTTATATTTAATTAAAATTTTAATCAGACACTCAGTAAATTTCATAAAAATTCGACTTCAGTCCACTTTTCATAAGCATTGCTAGATAAAGATTGCCTTTATTTCTAGGGTATTGACTACATTTTTACAAGTATATATTTATTTTATTCTAACTCTATAATTTACACCCTAGTTTGTCTTTCGACATAGGCCTCCTCTAAGTTTTTCCATTCCTCTCTGTTACCATGTGGTTCCTACTGTCTTCTTCACATCATCCTCCCATTTGCGCTGATATTATTAAAATAAGAATTATGAATAATACAATGAAGGTGGTAGTGTAGATCCAACAGTAGTAGCTTTTGTTACATCCAAGTCCTTATAGTATAGTAGGTTTGGACGAACAGGTTTTATTTTTTAAATAAGAAGTGACGAGACGTGCAGGACATGTGTCTGATGGTAAGCAACATGCATGCCACATAGCAGCACAATGACACGCAGCTATTGGAACATGAAGAGTCCAAATCATTACCTAGCACTGCACTGCGCTCATCACCCAGAGATTTAAGGTGTTATATCTCTAAGCCCTGTAATTTCTCAGGAAACATTGCCCTTCAAAACAGAACACAGTAATGTTTTCACATTACTGTTTGGCGGAAGAATAACTGGCAAAGGTGTGTGGACATGCGCCTGATGGTTAGCAACATGCCACACAACAACACAGTGACATGTAGCTATTGGAACATGAAGAGTCCAAATCATTACCTAGCACTTCACTGTGCTCATTACCCAGAGACATATGTTTAATCTCTATGGTCTGTAATTTTACTGGAAACATTGCCCTGCAAACCGGAATACAGTAATGATTTTAGATTACTGTTTGGTGGTAGAATAACGGGCAGAATTCCTCCACTCCCCAGCAGCAGTCCCGGGAGGCCTTCACCAACCTAAATAGGTTGCTTGCCTTCTGGGATAGCCTGGGATGGCTGGAGTAGAAGGGTAGTATGAGCCACGCACAATGGCCCAATTGAGAGTCTAAGTGCAGAAAAGGCCCCGTTTAACTAACTAACTGGCAAAGGTGTGGACATGCACCTGATGGTTATCAACATGCCACATAACAACACAATGACATGTAGGTATTGGAACATGAAGAGTCCAAGTCATTACCTAGCACTGCACTGCGCTCATCACCCATAGATATATGTTTCATCTCTATGGCCTGTAATTTCACTCGAAACATTGCCCTTCAAACCGGAACACAGGAATGTTTGTAAATTTTTTTGGTGGTAGAATAACTGACAAAGGTGTGGCACTATGCAAATAGTCCTACCATTACAAGGAAGAAGGCACAACCTTTCGTGTGTCTGTTTAAGGCATTACCCCAGAAATTGGCCCCTACGATTTGTGATATCATACATCAGTTTTCAGTTCCACTGAATACGGAAAGCAGATGTAGTTGTCTTGTTCATCAGCGTTTCCAAATTGGCAGATGACATCACTAATCAAAGCATAGCAGAGAGCTACAGAGGTAGACCTGCAGGAGTTCTGAGTAAAAGATACGCTTGGCGAATCTTCCTGTGGTGTTAATGGATGTCTATAATAAAGGTAATGTCTGAATCATGGACGTATAAAAAACATACGTTCATGGTCTGAATAAAGTACTAGGGACTAGGGAGAGGGTATGTGTTTTTATAGCGTACCTCAATTCCAAAGCATTCTTTGATCATATCGGAGTATACTACTTGATCCGAATCGTAATATTTACAATTTATATCTCTGTATTTCGTCAGAGATCCACAACATCGACACATGCCAATAGGCTCAGTAGTAGTCGGTTTTTCTATGCACTCTTCTTTTCGTTTTTTCCTTGGTATGTTCATTTTAATGACGTTGTTTGGTAATGTAAGGCTACCAGCAGGAGTGTTTTTCAGAAGATGAAGATTCTATAAAATCAGGGGTAAATGTGACATATCCTTACTTTTTCCTAAATAATATGAAATAAACTTTAAAAAGGTGTATCCAATTTGTTTGTAAACAATAAGACCACAGACTAAGAGAAACAACACCCACCGACGCAAGACGGTCTTTTGTCTTTTACTGTGTACCTAGGGATCCGCAAAAAGTATCGATACTTGAGTAGTATCGATACTTGCGTTGCGATACCTACTCGATACTGTACTCGATACTTTGTCCCGATACTTTACTGGGTATCGATACTTTCTGATGTACTCGATGCCTGTCACTTTATAGGAGTGGCCGATACAAATCGTATATTACTTACTGATGATTCCCCGTCTCCGGAGTCTAAAAATGAATCGGAAAAGTATGACTTTTGGAGTTTTCACAACAAATTAGCTCATAGTCGTTCAAATAGGCACCGTGACTTTGATGAAATCGGACAATACCTTTCAAGTCCGGTGTCTTTTTAAAATCAGATCCATTCATAAAATGGAGCGAGATGAAAACGGTATACCCTAAATTATATACAATTGCCACCAAACACCTCATAATACCCGGACCTTCAGTACATACCGTCTGAAAACTTTTCTCAAATGTTGGGGCCTTGATAACGTCTGCAAGAAACCGTCTCACTGGTTCACGGGTCAATAAATTATTATTTATGTCTGATTGTAACAAAAAAGACTGGGGGTTCACAAAGTAAATTAGTAGTAGTATTAACTATGTTTATGTTTTTATAATGTATGTTTTAATTTTTGAATAAAGATTTTTAATAATAATGTACTTTTTTGAGATTTTAACACGTTTCCCGAGGCAAAGAAAAAGTACTCGATACTGAGTAGTATCGATTCTTTTGATACGATAATTTCATTGATATCGATACTTTTGATACGATACTTGGCATCGAGTAGGTATCGATACTTTTAAAATTTTGCGGAACCCTATGTGTACCGTAGTCTTGGAACGAATATATTGATATTAGTTAACAGATTGGTAATATCCACCGGATTAATGTATTAGTAATCCGATATATTCTGATATGCTAATATTTCATATTCACATAATCTCAGGTATGACTATGCACAACTGGTTGTATAATATCACTCATTCGTTTGGATTCATTCCACAATGTGGGTCAAACATTAGGTACCATATTAATACTTAATCTGTGGTATGGATTCGCATTTCACATGTTTGGGATCACAGACTAAGTAGTTTGGGATTACTTAGCTGCTCATTGCCCGATACTCAACAGGTGATATTTGTAAATTGAACTGTCGTAATTTTTTTTTTAACATTTTTAAAAAGTAATTAGTTTCTATCTGATCTTGCCATTTTCTAACACAACAATATATTATTATGATAGTTAGGCACGGAAACTGCTCCGGATCGATAATCATAATATGCAAAAAAATTACATAAGTAGACAAAAATGATGCATTCATTGTCATCGCCAGCAATATTAGCTTAGCAAGTAATAAATAACGGCATAATCTACGATAGATATTTCTCACTTTGGTATTAGTGCATCGGCCGTCGAAAAATATTACTAATCTAATATATTAGTATAAATATTATGATATTGTGAGACTAATATATTTAGATTAGGTAATATTGATGAATATCGGTATTAACCCATCTTTAGTGTACCGTGCCAATATACGGAATATGTATTATGTACATACTTACAAGAGATTTAGATAAAAAATATGAAAATTAGATCAAATCAATCGATTACGAAGTAGTGCAAGATGACCACAATATCAAATTGATAATTGGTAGCGCCATCTGTTGGCGAGTAGCAGTTTTAGTTAGGTTAGCAAATTAAAAAAATCATTAAAAAAATAAAAAGAAAACGAAAACAAAGCCAAAGGCTAAGAAGAAATTGAAAATATTTAATGAAAAAGATTAAAATTAAATATTTGCGTAGAAGTTACTTTCTGCCTACGTATGGGACGAACAAAATCTGCTATAATTTATAATGAGTGCAGTAAAGAAAAAGGGTCCCATTGTCGACCCTGGTCTCTGCAGATGTTGTGGTTCCATGAAGAAATGTCGAGTGCTAAATTTCGAATACGAATGCTTAGGCCAGAAGGAAGTCTACTCTGACATGATAATGGATTGTTTTGGGCTCTTGGTAATTACTTATAACACTCTTGATTACATTATTCTTCATTTATTGCTAAATGGCTAACATAAATGCTAATATGTAATAGCCAAAAGAACCTGTTAGATTGACGGTTGAGCACTACATTATAGTATTAACGAGATAATAAATAGCATTTGTGTTAATCCAGACTAATGTCTATCAAACTACTTCATCCAGATCTCAGTAGTATACATCCATCCTCACAAATTTTTGCTTATGTATTATTACTAGTAGAAAGTACTTTGACTACATAATGATTAGAGGCCGAACAAAGAGGAGGCTAGCTGTGATTTGATATAGGTTTATAGGTTTTTAATTTAAATATAAGAATGTTAATTTTATATTTATTTTGTACATTACAGCCCTAGATAAAGAACAAGTAAATAGATCAGGTTTTTCCGCTCAGTTCCTTTGTACCAATCGTAAGCAGATGAGGTGTATGTATGTAGGTGTGTGTATGACAATTCCACGAGAGCGATCAGACCTGTGCTTTTGGTGTAAAGCATTTGTTCTAACTCTATACATAGTATATTTTATGTAAACTCTTTGATTACAGCTATCCCATCTTGACAGTACCATGTCAGAGAGACTTGTTTGTGCGACATGTGTGAACCGGCTGAGAGACGCACTGAGCTTCCGGAAGCAAGTCTTACAGTGTGAAGAAGCATTCTTGCTGTTTAAAATGGGAGATGATGACTTAGGTAACATTGCATTCTGTCACTTACATTTTTCTAGTCTAGTCAGGAGAATGGTGACTGCCGGTCTAGGGCCCAAAACCTATTGGGGAAACCGATATGTACCTAGAATCTTGAGAGGTCATGTGTCATCACACTGGGCTGTGGCCGATAATGGCCTTGACAATCTCCTTTAGAGAGAAGGCCCCGAGTCCCAGCTGTGGGAATATTTAGGGGGGGTGGTTATGCTACTTACATTTTTAATAGCTGCATCCTGCAGTGTAACCCATGGGTTATTAACCCCTTAACATAAAACTAGCATTTAAAAAAAAAAAATTACAGAATTGCACTCTTATTTTGTAAATAAAATTAATAAATAATGGTGGACTTTTCACACACATCATCTGCCCCACACTAAGTTAATCTTGTACCAAGCCATATGGCTGATAAAATATAATACATATACCTCTGTAGCTGATAGCCGTAAATACATTGATATAAATTTTGTGTGAATTGTCCACCAATATTTATTAAGATTTATTAAGATAGAAATCAAAATATGTGCCCTGAGCACCTTGAAATTGTTAACAAACAAGTAGTAGTAGTGGTGAGCTAAGCTAAGCTAAGCCAAAACACCCTGGTAGCACTATAAACGCCCGAAGCCCCAAGCCGTCCCAGTAGAGACGTGATACAAGCCCGAGTGGATCGACTTCGTGTCCGCTTCTTCGTGAGGATCCATCTCCCTCTCTCGCTCCTTGGTCCTCTCATCACCTTTTCGCAGAAAGGGACCATCGCCTCGCACAACCTCTCACTACTGAGCATCTCAACTGAGATTGTTAAGATGCTCACACAGTCTCCATGAAGAGTACTCTCTCTCCCTAGTAAAAAATAATTATTATTTATAGATGGGCAATTAAATAATAATTTTAATTACAATTATGTTAAGTCCTGTATTATAGTGTATACATACATATATATGTCACCAGAAAATAACAAGAATCACTAGTTGATCAATTCACTAGGTAGTTGTTCAACTTTCGGAAAATAACAAACAACGGTTGAAATGTATTATTTAATGTACGTATTTTAGTAAATTGATCAATTTACGGCGTCTTACCGTTAAATAATCCGACGAAGGCGAGGTGTGCGCTGATTGGTCAATGACTTACGTGTTTTACACCGCTCCCCACCAGCCGGGTCAAGCGTGAAAAGTTTTTTTTACAATGGCTCACCTCTCAGATCCTTGAGAAATATGTCTGTCCGCATTGTTAAATTACCAAATCGGAGCGTTTAGGTTACCTAGGACCCAGATCCAACTCGAAGCACCTCACCTCCGCCTAGACTGGTGGCTACTACCCCTAGAGTGTTCAAATTCTGAAAATTTTAAATAATTACATAGGTTCTTTCGTCCCTTATAAAAATAAAATAACAACTTTCCAGACACTACACAAACCATTGAGTCAATAGCATCAAGAGACCTCCAGACTACACTCGAAGTGGAAATTGTGAAGATGGAACCTGAGGAAGTTGAGGACAAAGATTTGAGTGATGGAGATACTGGGGCAGATTCTCTGCCTCACTTGGGTATGTACTTGTATTATGTTTAGTAGCGGTAGGACACTTTGCACAGTCTGTCTGGGGAAGTACTACACCTTTGCTAGTTATTCTACCGACAAACATTAGAGTGCAAACACTATTATCTTCCGGTTTGAAGGGAAATGTTGCCAACCACACCTTTGCTAGTTATTCTACCGCCAAGCAGTAGTGTCCAAACATTACTGTGTTCCGATTTGAAGGGCAACGTTTCCAGTAAAATTACAGTGCATAGAGATAAAACATCTTATATGTCTGGGTGACAAGCGCAGTGCAGTGCTTGGTAATGAATTGGACTCTTATATTTCAATAGCTGCGTGTCACTGTGCTGTTATGTGGCAGGCATATTGCTTACCATCAGACACAAGTCCTGCCCGTCTCGTCACTCCATACTATAAATAAAAAAATATGTATTTTATCAAGTTTGTTTCATTCTGAGTGTCATTCACATTTTGTTAAAAAAAGCAATATATTTTAACAACGTTATATTACGCAGTTAACTGTACAATTACAAATTTCAAATCCAAGATGGTCACCACACTATGGCAAATAACATTTTTTCACAACTCCCTCAATATGGGTATCAAATGAAACTATGACAGATTTCAAATCCAAGATGGCCGTGACCACAAAATGGCGAATTATATATTTTTACACAACTTCCTTGCAATTTAATTGCAATTTAAAAGACTTGACTAGTCGAAAAATATTGACTATGCCAAATTTCAAATCTAAGACGAAATCTCGAGAATGTTTTGATTAGAATTTTTTTAACTATAATAGGTTCGTACTTGACCACCATCTCGCCTGATGTTAAGCGATGATGCGGTCTACGATGGAGCGTGCTTACATAGAAGAAACCGATTCACTCTCGATTTGAAGACACCAAGACTGTAACTATCGGGGAAAACCCACTTAGGCAACGCATTCCACAACCTAGACATTCTTATAACAAACGTGGAGTCAAATCTCTTCGTTCGCGTTTTGGAACATCAACCATTAAACGATGTCGCCCTTTTGTGGAACGAGAAGTGGTTGTATAGGTAGTTATTCTCAATAAAAATGCCCATTGGCTTCCAGATGCAGACGTAAAGCCAAAACAGATGAACGAAGACTCCAATGATGACCTGCCCCTGCAAGCGCTGGCCACCAAACCCTTCAAGAGAGATACGATGAGACAGAACCAGGAGTGGTGGATGAAACAGCACAACAACGAGGAAAAACCTAGTACGCACTCACCTTATTTAACTGAATTAAAAAAAAAAGAGGTTATCAATTAGGTAGAGAATAAGTAAATAGTACCTGGGTGACCGAGCTTTGCACTGTTACTTAGATATATACAAATTTTCTAAAAAAAAGAAAAGAAAAACTTGAAAAAAGAAAGGTGGCCGGCTGGATTCGCCCTGATCCTGCCCTGGCCCTGATCTATCAAATTATGACCGCCCAACTTCCCGACTGAGCTAATATACTGTTGCGCGACGTTGCGAAATTTACCGTCGCATTCTAAGGTTAATGTAACAGTTTTTCATTGTCTAAAAAAGCGCACAAAACGGCGTTTTTTAAAAATAAAACCTGGCTAGATCGATTTATCGTCCCAGTAACCCTCTGTATACATAATTTCATGAAAATCGTTCGAGCCATTACCGATATTCAGATTCTATATGTATGTATATATATATACCTACAAGAATTGCTAGTTTAAAGGTATAAGATATCATGGGTTTTCTACCAATCGTACCTTTGCACCAATCGTAAGCAGATGACGTGCATACTTGCTATGGCAACAGAGCCGCCGCGACAAAAGTCACTTTCGTAAGAGCGAGAAAAGAGCGATCAGACCCGTGCTTTCGATGTAAAGCGTTTGTTCCACACTGGTTGTACGTTTTTGAAGTGAAAACTTCGTTTGGCGCGCCACAGACATATTTATCGTGGGCCGTGAATTGAATTCTAGCGTCACTATCGGGAATGACAGAAAACTACGGGTAAACTCGAGACCATGGCTATGCTCATGGGCACGCCCTCCGGTTTCGACCGCGTAGATGCCAAAGTGAGCTATTCAATTCTGAGTTGAAGATTTCATTTCTATCGGCTTCCTATGACTGCCAATTTTTTCATGTATATTACTCGATAGCGCTGCCAATAGGACTGTTAACACTAATCACAAATGAATGTATAATGTTAATTTTATGATAGTTTGTAATAATAGAATATCGAAAATCACATTATTATAATTTCATATTAAGTAGTAACTTTTTTTAAAAATAAAGAATGACGAGACCAGCAGGACATGTGCCTGACACGCAGCTATTGGAGCATGAAGATTCCAAATCATTACCTAGCACTGCACTCGTCACCCAGAGATCTAAGATCTTATATCTCTAAGCTCTGTAATTTCACTGGAAACATTGCCCTTCAAACCGGAACACAGTAATGTTCGCACATTACTGCTCGGCGGTAGAATAACTGGCAAAGGTGTGGTACTTCCCCAGGCGAACTCTGCTAAGAGTCCTACCACTACGAAATGATGCTGCTGATGACTTTTGACTCAGCCGCTACCTTATTAACAGTATACATTTTCTTTTACAGAACTCCCGATATCCAAAGTCCAAGAGCTGATACGCGAAAAGGACCTAACATACATGATAGATACGAACATAATATCCATTGTGGAATTCTCGTACGTCTGCCCTTTCAAATGTCGCCACAACAATCTACACTGCTACTACTGCGGAGTGACTTTCACAGATCCCTCCCTACTGCGGAGTCATAGCGTGGTTCATAGCCCAGCCAAGTTCAAAGTCACCGATCACAAGAACATGGTGAAAGTCGATTTGACGCGAATAGATTGCAGACTTTGCAGTGAAAAGATCGACGATTTGGAAGAGTTTAAAAGGCATATTGTGTCGGCGCACGGGAAGAAGTATTACTTCGAAACGAAGGACTGTGTTCTGCCGTTTCGTTTGAGGAAAGATGAGATGCGGTGTGCGTTGTGTTGTGCTCAATTCCCGTACTTCCACGCTTTGAATAAGCATATGAATGAGCATTTTAGTAATTACGTGTGCGAGACTTGTGGATTGGGTGAGTATTTTTTATTATTTTTACTACGTGAAATAAACAAATGGCATCTCAATAGGCCGAGTAGATAGACACATGTTACTGTGCACGCCAAAACAACAACAGTACAAGAAAAACAATAAAAACTACCACCAATTTACATAACAATTACTAAACATAACAATGACAAATAAATGATTTGATTTGATTAAACAAATTTAACATATTATTTACTAAAAATTACAACCGGTGGCCTTGTCGCTAAAAACGATATTTTTCAGAAAACCTTAGGATAAAGATTAAATCAAAATCAAATAATTATCATATCATCATCAATAAAATCATCATCAATCAGTTGGTAAAATTGACGGTATTTAGATAGATTTCGACGCTTTAGGGAGTTTGCCGTTAAATCGAGGGACGTTACGTGGAATTTACACTGCATATCTTTAAATACATACTTATTATTTATTATACATAGAACACACTTAACTATAGATTACTTGTTCAACCCAAACGAAGGGACAGAAATGCAGTTGTGGTGAAGGCACTGAGCCGGGAGGAAGCGACATAGAAAATAAAAGAGCCCTAACGAAAATGTTTCCTTTTTTTTTTAATAAAGAGTCACGAGACGATCAGGACATGTGCCTGATGGTAAAAAACATGCCTGACACATAACAGCACAGTGACACGCAGCTATTATATTCCTATTCACCTCTATTTCCTTTTCTTCTCCTATTCCAAGAAGCATGTATAAAACGAAAACAAATGACAAAGGTCACAGAGCCCGGAGTCTGCGGAATTGATAAATTAAAATTAAAAATAAAATTGGCAGTCATAGGAACTGCCGATAGAACGATAGAAGTGAAAACTAATAACTCAGAATTTGATAGCACACTTTTGAAACTACGCGGGTGAAATCGGAGGGAGTGGCCATGACCATGGCCATCTGACGCATTTCTAGGTGGCCAATGGTAGTTGCTGACTCATTTCTAGATGGCCAATGGCCATGGTCCCGAGTCCATCCGAAAATTTCTTATCCCGAGCGTGACGCCAGAATTCAATTAACACGACAAATCTGTTTCCATCAGGGCAATGTTTCCAGAGAAATTACAGGGCTTCGAGTTATAACATCTTAGATCTCTGGGTGACGAGCGCAGTGCGGTGCTAGGTAATGATTTGGATTCTTCATGTTCCAATAGCTGCGTGTCACTGTGCTGTTATGTGACAGGCATGTTGCTTACCATCAGGCACATGTCCTGCTCGTCTCGTCACTTCTTATTTAAAAAAAAATTATGGCCGCTGCTTTATTAAACGTGTTGTGTGCAGGTTTCGTGGACCGCAACCGGTTCCTGATGCACCAGACGAGGCACGAGCAGGGCACGTACCCGTGCGAGACGTGCGGGAAGCTCTTCAAGGCGGAGTACAACAGGGACTTGCATATAGACAGGGTCCACAAGTGAGTCGTATTTCTATTTATAACTATCTGTACCCTGCCACGCTTCGCTGTGGCACATTGTGATTAGATAAAAACAATCCTTGATGCGGATTATATATCATTCTAAAATTTCAGCTCGATCGGTGCAGAATTTTTTGAGTTTTTGAAGCGTACACAAACCAACATACCATAGATTATATATAGAGATAGGCACGACGACTCATTTTTAACCCCCGACCAATGAATGACCGACGATGCGGTTATTTTTATTTGAAGGTCAATATCTGTGCGGATGTTCTTAGCTATGTTTGGTTAATATCGATTCAAGATGGCCGCCTTCACAAAATGGCGGACAAAATATTTCGTCACAACCTACCTCAATATGGGTATCAAATGAAAGGGCTTGACTAGTAGAATACTTTGCACTATGACAAATGTAAATCCAAGATGGCCGCTACCACAAAATGGCGAAATATATTTCGTTTTCCACAACTCCCTTAATATGGGTATCAAATGAAAGGGCTTGACTAGTAGAACGTTATACAGATAATCCGAGATCCGAGATAGTCGGGGATTAATCAAAAATTTTAATTTTGTTCTTGTTGATTTAATGTGCCATCAAAAGGCTACTCAATAACTGAAACATAGGTGAAAGAATTACTTTGTTATCTTAAAAACTTCCCGTGATATCACGATTTTAAAAGCACAATTTTGGACTCTCCCAAAAACGCTTCATACAAATCTCTACAGAAGCGTGACGTCACACTGTCGTATTTTGAGTACCTACTCAAAGAGCTATCAATATCAAAGCTAGTAAGTTCTAGCTAGGCGGTAGACTCTCAGGACTCGATTGGCAAAGGACCGAGGCAGGTGGCAAAGTAAGAAGTAAGAGAGAAAGAGACCTTTTGCTGGTGGACGTCCAACGTTCCGTACTCCTTGCCCCGGCTACCATTCTGTCACAATTTTGGTCCACTTGTCTTCACACCGCCGTACAATATGTCATGCCTAACTTCATGTCAGCTTTTTTTTTAAATAAAGAGTGACGAGTCGAGTAGGACTTGTGCCTAATGGTAAGCATCATGCCTGCCACATAACAACACAGTGACACGCAGCTATTGGAACATGAAGAGTCAAATCATTACCTAGCACTGCACTGCGCTCATCACCCATAGATCTAAGATGTTATATCTCTAAGACCTGTAATTTATCTGGAAAAATTGCCCTTCAGACCGGAACACAGTAATGTGAAAACATTACTGTTTGGCGGTAGAATAACAGGCAAAGGTGTGGTACTTCCCCAGGCGGACTCTGCCAAGAGTCCTACGAGTTTGTCACTGCTGTTCCAACTTTCTAAACTTTGATTTTTCGTCGGACTTCAGTGTGAATTCGATGATGTAGTTTGACGCTGAGCATGGACCTTTCCATGGCTCTCAGAGCCGCCCTGATTTTATACATAGCCTCGTCTGTTAGCGTCCACGTGTAAGAGTACTTACCAATACAAAATCTCCAACCAAGAAATCTTGACAATAAATTTACTCTTAACTGAGCTTCTGAATGTTTTTGTCGGTTGTAGGAAGCGCGGCCGCGTGTACTGCCCGAAGTGCGACGTCCGCCTGATGTCGCATCCGCAGAAGCTGAAGCACCTAGCGGCCGTGCACGGCGAACGACCCGTCAGTCTGCCCTGCACCTGCGGAAAGGTAACCAACGACTAACCTGTACTATACCTTTTGGGTAACCAACGACTAACCTGTACTATACCTTTTGGGTAACCAACGACTAACCTGTACTATACCTTTTGGGTAACCAACGACTAACCTGTACTATACCTTACTATACCTTTGGGTAACCAACGACTAACCTGTACTATACCTTTTGGGTTAACCAACGACTAACCTGTAACCAACGACTAACCTGTACTATACCTTTTGGGTAACCAACGACTAACCTGTACTATACCTTTTGGGTAACCAACGACTAACCTGTACTATACCTTTTGGGTAACCAACGACTAACCTGTACTATACCTTTTGGGTAACCAACGACTAACCTGTACTATACCTTTTGGGTAAACGACTAACCTGTACTAACCTTTTGGGTAACCAACGACTAACCTGTACTATACCTTTTGGGTAACCAACGACTAACCTGTACTATACCTTTTGGGTAACCAACGACTAAACGGTACTATACCTTTCAGGTAACCAACAACTAACTTGAATTACCTTTTACATTTACCTTTTTCACTTTTACCTTTCACTACCTTTTGGTTAAACATACCTTTTAGGTAAACACAGACTACTCTATACTATACGTTTTGTGTAATCAACGATTAGTCGATTACGCTATACTATACCTTTTTGGGTAACCAACGATTACACTATACATTTTAGGTACCAACGACTAAACTATTCTTATTAATTACTAATGATGAATGCGAACGTAACTCTGTCCATATGTGCTACTGGACCGATTCATGTGTGTTGATTCGATTTGGTTCAGAGATCATTTGTAACCTTAAAAAGGACACACATGAACACACACGCACGCGCACCCTCATTCACACACACACACCCTCATTCACACACACACACCCTCATTCACACACACATACACACCCTCATTCACACACACACACACACACGTTTCCCCGTCGATCCCCACCGAGCTTGAACTCCCAGCGACGTTACATATCGCGATGAAACTACACATTTGTTTCCTATTCCAGGTGTTTGAAACACGAAGAATGTTGACCATTCATTGGAGGAAAGAACACTTGAAGGATTTTAGGTAAGTAGAACAAATAGATTATGGAAAAATATACGACACATTATTATTTATTTATATTATAATATATTTTTTGTTTTACCAGATTCCTAAAAATCGATTAAGATATATATCATCATACTTCCGGTGTAGGGTATTGTGACGTCACGTCTTCATAAAATCGTACAATGACGTGACGTCACTCGAAACTTCGACTGTATCATTTAATTTTTTTGTTTGTGAAACAAAAAAAAATGGTTTTTACAATAATCTAACTTACTTTTACAATATATTTTTAGTCATCGTCCCTATTGTCCTTTTATTATTGTTTTTTTTGTCGCTCCAGATACGAGTGTCAAGTGTGCGGTCAGAAGTTCTTCACTCGCTTCGCTCTGAACAACCACATGCCGACCCACACCGGCGAGCGGAACTTCAAGTGTAAAGTGTGCGACAAGACCTATCCGCGACTCAAGACCCTCAAGGAGCACACGCGGATACACACCAACGACCGCAGATACAGGTAATACTCACTGCACACTACTTCAAGTGTCGCAGTGTGCAAGCTATCCGCGACTCGAGACACTCAAGGAGCACACGCGGATACACACCAACGACCGCAGATACAGGTAACATTCGCTGCTCACTACTTCAAGTATCGCAGCGTGCATGCTATCCGCGACTTGAGACTCTCAAGGAACACCGCGGATACAGACCGACGACCGCAGATATAGGTAATACTCGCTGCACACTACTTCAAGTATCGCAGCGTGCATGCTATCCGCGACTTGAGACTCTCAAGGAACACCGCGGATACAGACCGACGACCGCAGATATAGGTAATACTCGCTGCACACTACTTCAAGTATCGCAGCGTGCATGCTATCCGCGACTTGAGACTCTCAAGGAACACCGCGGATACAGACCGACGACCGCAGATATAGGTAATACTCGCTGCACACTACTTCAAGTATCGCAGCGTGCATGCTATCCGCGACTTGAGACTCTCAAGGAACACCGCGGATACAGACCGACGACCGCAGATATAGGTAATACTCGCTGCACACTACTTCAAGTATCGCAGCGTGCATGCTATCCGCGACTTGAGACTCTCAAGGAACACCGCGGATACAGACCGACGACCGCAGATACAGGTAATACTCGCTGCACACTACTTCAAGTATCGCAGCGTGCATGCTATCCGCGACTTGAGACTCTCAAGGAACACCGCGGATACAGACCGACGACCGCAGATATAGGTAATACTCGCTGCACACTACTTCAAGTATCGCAGCGTGCATGCTATCCGCGACTTGAGACTCTCAAGGAACACCGCGGATACAGACCGACGACCGCAGATATAGGTAATACTCGCTGCACACTACTTCAAGTGTCGCAGCGTGCATGCTATCCGCGACTTGAGACTCTCAAGGAACACCGCGGATACAGACCGACGACCGCAGATACAGGTAATACTCGCTGCACACTACTTCAAGTGTCGCAGCGTGCATGCTATCCGCGACTTGAGACTCTCAAGGAACACCGCGAATACAGACCGACGACCGCAGATACAGGTAATACTCGCTGCACACTACTTCAAGTGTCGCAGCGTACACGCTATCCGCAAGTAGAGGTACTCAAGAAACACCGCGGATATACACTAATAACCGGAGATGGTGTAATTTTCTGGCCCTGTTACTCGCTAAACATGATTTCAAAAATCGGGATGATTTCAATTCGATTTTTGTTTTTACTACAAAACCTTTGACAGGGTGGGTGGGTTGTGAGAATTTTGATTTTTTTTTGTATCAAAATGGTAGATTTCTCCAATATTCCCATATTAATTTTATCTAAATCGGTAGAGCTGTTTTTGAAATACCAACAAAGAAGTATGTTGATGATATTATTACTTTACTAGCTGTACCTTGCCACGTTTCGCTGTGGCACATTGTAATGCAAAAATTAGATAAAAACAATCCTTGATACGGATTATACATCAGTCTAAAATTTCAGCTCGATCGGTGCAGAACTTTTTGAGTTTTTGAAGCGTACACAAACCAACATAACATTTTTATATATAAGAAGATTGTTAATTATGTTATTGATATTTTGTTCTAGATGTCACATTTGTGGACAGGCGTTCGTCCAGAACTGCAGCTTGAAAGGCCACATGAAGAGTCAACACCCTGAATATGGATAAATATACTCACATGTATATCTTGACTGAACATCGGCTGTTAATAAAACATCACATTTATAATTTATATTTTTAGGGAGAAGCAAAATGCCTGTACTAAATAATTAGGAATTAAATGTATAAAGTACAGTACCCGGCGATAAGTATTGCACATTGGCCTTTGGAGGGAGACAGTCGGCTGATTTTGGCTTCGTAGAGCATTATCTCTGTCGCACACTACCTAAGTGACTGTTTGTATTTCGTGCGACAGAGATGACGCTCTATGAAGCCGAAGTTGACCGATTGTCTCTAATTCAAAGTATTTGCTTGTAGTGCAGATACTTGAAACCTGCAGTTCTTCTAATGATTTTACATTTAATTCGAAGTATTGCGTAAATCGTGTTTTTGAATGGCACGTTTGTTTCCGGGTCGCTAAGTCATCATTCTTGCACTGTACTACCGAAATTTGATATTTCCTTTGCTTGTAGTTGTTTCCACTTTAATCTTTTCCTTTCCCCTCGCCACAATTAAGATTCCCCCTTTTTTCCCCTCAAAACTTATTCTGGTATAGTTCTGGCACTAAAGGGGAGAGATTCAAATTTTCATGCTTATCGAAAACAATATTATAAGAAATATCGTCTTATTGAAAAAAATTTGGAACTGATATCTGTATGGACTAATTATAGGAAAATTTCCTCCATATGATGAAGTTTTTTGTATTTGTTTGATTAGGCATGATTTCCCCTTTCTATCCCCCTCTGGACCCTAATTTCCCTTCAAAAGGGGAAGTTCCCCTCATTGTTGAAACACTGGTTCCTACTTTCATAGTGTCATTGAAGACCAAGGTCTTAAGTTGCCAGACTAAAATATGGAAGTGGTAGCAATAAGCGCAGTTGCGCAGTTTGGCCGGCAGTATTGTGCCGTTGCCCCCATCGCGGCCTCGAATTTATCGTCCCCGTGTTGGGGATTAATAACCTACCCTACTATGACGCTGTCCAGTGGACCCGGGCTTCGGGATACTGAAACGTCGGCTTGCTGGTGGAGAGCTTGCTGCCCGAACACGGGTTTATAGTGGTCATGGGGAATGGCGACCGCCGTGTCTTCTCCGGTCCTCTGGGGTTACTCCATATTACACGTTGCCAGCAGCTTATGAGCTCCCTGGGGGTAGATATCCCTGAGATAGATGCCGGGGGTAGATTCCGCCCAATTTCTGTAGATATTGTCCTAAATATCATTATACTTTTTATAATTTTTATATTGTTTCATTAATCTTTTTCCACTACATCTTGTTCTCTTCTTTTTTTATGTATTTAACCCAACTTTCTTTTTCTTCTTTTTATACTTTACTTGATTACATTTTATATTCTGATTCCTTTTGTGTTGATATCGATTTTCTGGATAACCTCCGCTGGAGCTTCAAGTAGATTCTGGATGCCCGGTTCGACGTTGAAAGTCTATCAACGCTGTTGTCGCGGTCTGGAGGCGAAGTTGGCGCTCCCGAAGCGCGACGCGTTAACCCGAGATATCCTACCGACTGCGCCAATTACGAATGCAGCTCACGTTGTGCAGACATGTAACACCTGCAATAAGGCAATAATATTACATTATTTGGTATTTAGATACAATAAAATATGTACCAATTTTAATTTTGATATTTTTTAGTTTAACTTACTTTATGATCATTCAAAGCTGGATGGGCAAGTCCATTTTAAAAGTACGAAATTCTCAGAAAATGTATTTACCATTGGATAACCCATTCAATTTCAAGTGACGTTTGTTATGAAACCAGTTTCCTAAACGCAATATTGAATATAGCTACCATACAAACTTTACGCGCGACGCATAGAAAATACTCTAGGTTGTGGAATGCGTTGCCTGAGTGGGTTTTCCCCAATAGTTACATTCTTCCTGTTTTCAAATCGAGAGTGAATCGGTTTCTTCTAGGCAAGCACTCGTCAAGTCAACCTATTACAGTTAAAAAAAAAATTGGAAAGTCGGCCTTCCGGTGTAGTACAGTCATTTTACATTATCCTGTAATATTAAATATTATTAATCTTCTTATTTAACGGAATCAATTATTTGTATATAGGCAACATATTGTTTAATACACTGTTTTTAATTATTTTTCGTGTTTCATTGTCTTTTCTGCATTCCGTATTCTCAGTCATTGGTTTGTCATTATCACTGGATTTACGGCGAAGGAAAACATCGTGAGGAAATCGGTATGTTACAAGAATGTTTCGGGGTCGTGCCTCATCAGTCCGCACTGGGCCAGCGTAGTGGATTTTGGCCTTGACTCTCTGTGGCGAGCGAAGGCCGCGATCCCAGCTGTGGGAACATCTATGGGGCTTCTTCTTCTATGCTGTTTGTAGTACATGCCAGGCATGTTGCTTACCATCAGGCACATGTCCTGCTCGTCTTGTTACTCTTTACTATAAACAAATATGTTGGCTGTCATAGGAACAATGCCGATAGTTTGGAAATTACGCGAGTGAGCCTTGAGCATGGCCATCTAGAATGCTGACGTATTTGTAGATAGCCAGAAGATTCTGGGAGTTTACCCGAAGATTTCTTATCATTCCCCAGCGTGACGCTAGAATTCTCTCTACGTAGTCTGTGGCTAGAATTCAATGAGGCGCTTCGAGAAATGACAAGCATGGAGTATTCGTGTTTATTGAACTTTCACAATATATCCGATCGTGTTCCTCTTATTTACCACTCCACAAGAGAGAAAGAGGTACTAGAATCCGCCCGGTCTTGAAGTGCCAATTAGAGATTTGCACCGGAGCAGTGAGTACCGGAGAATAACCGGGGATTTACCGGTAAAAGTACTCGATTGAAATAATCGTATTTAACCGATTGATCTCCGGTGATCGTCGCATCTATTTTTTTTACATAATAAAGTTACACAAATAAAAGTATATCTATTGATTATTCTTATTTCTGCATTATGAATGTATAAATTTATAAAAAAGAAATAAATTTCTTTATTCTTCGGTGACCTCCGGTTTTCCCCGGAGATTGCCCGATCACCGGCGAAATCAATCGGTTGTTAAAATCTCGCTCCGGTGCAAACCTCTAGTGCCAATGTACTGCTTAGTCTGTGGTGCCAATGAAGCCAAGTATGCTATAATTGTATGTATAGAATCGCTTATGTATTGTTTATTATAGTGATGTGACTAAGTCAATCGGTTTATGAATCGGAAATACCGTTCTTTATTTTAAGGTCAATATCGCTTGGCCGATTTACTGCCGTAAGTACCTGTATTTTATCAACATTATTTGATTATCTAAATTATAGATAGTCTTCCTTTAACCCACGGCTTCGCCCGTGTTCGGTAAATTTTTGTAGTAGATTCAAACTTGGATAGCCTGAGCGTCGAATAATAACTTAAAATAATGATAGTCTATAAAATAATGATATGTATATTTAGATAGAAGATAGATACAGTTTTAGACATCATTATGTCAATTGCCAATTCAATTGAAGTACAATTTTTTAATATTATTTCTATTTCAATGTATGTTAAATTTATATGTACTATGGGTCAACTTTAATTTTAATTAATTAATTACTTGGGTAATTTTAATTTTACCTACTTTAGAAATATCACTCAATACATTTTGAGAATTCGTGACAGTTACATTATTTCAAAACAATAGTACCTGACGATAGACAAACTCGTGGACCAGGCAATACTTTACCTGGTGATCAAAATTTAAGTTGTTTCCCAGTGGTCGGGTTGGTTTGGTTCTTGGTTTGCACCATTCTAGTGCGAAAAAGACTTCAAAGTCCTGAACATCGCCACAAAATTGCTAGCTTAGTTTTTTATCGGATACGCTTCGGAGAGTGTGCAACTGATCTTTTTTTTTTCTTTTTATCCATTTGCAATCAGCCCTGAGGCTATATTCAAATTTTATATTATTTAGTATTCATATCGAGATATGCGCATCCTGTGACACGTCATCTCCTATCTTCAACTGATTAGATTGAAGCTAATCTTGATCTTTTCAGCCGGAATATGCTGTCATTTGTATTTAGCAATGTAACAGCTAAATGGTTTCTGTGTCTCATTAGTCTTATAGGTCATTGAAGACCTCTCTATTTCCTCTTTGATTGTTAAAATTTGCATTTGTTCAAAAATTTGTTCCCATGACTACCAATTATATTTCTGAAAAAAAAAAAACATTTTGCACGAGGAAATCTACCCATCATTTTTTTCGAGATGGACTTGGACTTGGGTTGCTCAACATGTGGCAGCACTGTTGGCTGCCGTCTGTGTTGGCACCTTAGCGACTTTGCCGCTGAAACTGGCTAAATTTTAAACCTAGTAGTGGATTCAGTTAGTTTGGCGGGGCCTTTTCCGCACTCTTTATTGGGGCATTGTGCTTGACTTAGTGAATTCAGACGATGTGTTAGAGATAAAAATGGAATATTTCCATTACAACATCTATGGCTCAATTCCTATAATATAATATTATCTATGGTTACAAATTTCACTCATTATTTCCAGAATAAAAGTCTACCACAAACTACTTCCAATTTATATACATACATATTATTTATGTATTTACATTTTATACATGTTTATGTACATATGATAGGGACTTCCCAATTTTTTTAACAGTCTATCAAATACTTTGTATTTTTAACCCCCGACCAAAAAAGGGTTACAAAAAAACCTGTTATAAGTTTGACGTCGATGTCTGTCTGTCTGTCTATCTGTCTGTCTGTCTGTATGTCTGTCTATCTATCTGTCTGTCTGTCTGTCTGTCTGTCTGTCTGTCTGTGTGTGTGTCTGTCTGTGGCACCGTAGAGCTCAAACGGATGGGCCGATTTCGATGCGGTTTTTTTATTTGAAAGTTAATTACCGTGCGGGTGTTTTTAGCTATGTTTGATTAATACCGATTCAAAATGGCCGTCTCCACAAAATGGCGGATAAACTATTTCTTCACACCCTACCTCAATATGGGTATCAAATGAAAGGGCTTAACTAATAGAGTACTATACGATATAATACAAATTTCAAAACCAAGATGACCGCCATCACAAAATGGCGAATTATATATTTTTTTTCACTACTACCTCAATATGGGTATCAAATGAAAGGGCTTGACTAGTAGAATGTTGTACAGATAACAAATCTAAGGTAGTCGGGGGTTAGTCAAAATTTTTAATTTTGTTCTTGTTTGAAGTGAAAACTTCTTTTGGTGCGCCTAGACAGATTTACGTTAGGCTGTGAATTGAATTCTAGCGTCACGCTCGGGTATATTAAGAAATTTTCAGGTGTACTCGGGATGCCAGAGCGAGAAAGAAAAATAGTGAACAAGCGCGTTAGAAAGAGAATATGGTGAACTGCTCTTCGCTGTTGTCCTTGTTTTAAGTATATTTTTTATGTATTTTTTATCTCGACATTAATTTCTATGTACCTACTTAACACATTAATTGAACTTGTCACGAAATATTAAATTTGCATTTCACATCCATTGCAAAAAAAGTTTTGTTGTAATAACTCGTATTACTGTTTTATCACAGCACTTACACTACGCAAACACACAAAATGATTCCTATTTTCACAGTACTTGTACATACACTATAACACAACATAATGATTCATGCATTTTTAGTGAAATACTTTTAAAATTAATAAATAGCAAATAATAAAAAAAAAATGCTAGTCAAACGCTAGTTCCGACTCATGTGAAAATTTGTTTTTAATATATTCTTGGCCATGGATAATAGCCATTCAGCCGCATGCCGCATGTTATTCTAGTGTTGGTGTGCTTACTAGGTAGGTATATTCAATTTCAATTTATAACTCGTTTTTATTTTTAATTATTTAGTAGTCGTTAAATAGTTAAGTATTTCTTATTTTAGTTTTCACTGCTGCCGTGCCTGGTCTTAAGGTTACACGTTTTTTTTTTTATGAACCCATCGTGAAATAATTGTTAATCTTACGTTTCACCTTATTACTGAATATATATAACATTAACATTGTAGGTAATCAGAATAGAGTCCATTTTATATGCCTACTAGCAGCGCCTCATACCCGTTATTTTTTCGGTGAAAAAGTACTTACCATAAATATGTTTGTGTTCTTTCAGACTAAAAGTATATGTTCCAAATATCAGCCCACTTCGTTCATATTTTACGACGTGATTGAGCAACAAACATCCAATCGTTGATATTTATAATGTTAATACGAGTAGGAAGTTAATTTGTTGAGTTATCTTCTTAATCTGTTTTGATGTTATATTTTGTACAACGTATTTAGGCGAAATATTATGTTGGCGATTTCTAGCTGCTTTTTTCCTTTAATTCAATCAAAACTTCCGTCAAGCATAAAATCGAGGTGGCAACAGGGCAACACTGGCTGCCCTGTCGCCATTTTGTTATATTCTTCCGATGGCGTCTGCCCAGCGTCGGTTTCTCCTGTGAATTTTGTAATTTTAGACAAAAACTGTATAAAATGGTGTTAGTTCCGTAATAATTTAGTTTAGTGTTATACTTTAAGTATTATAATTATATTCTGGTGTAAATACATAGTTAGTTGAACAAATGGCTACGAAAACATCGGACTGGAGGCCCGGTCCCACCGTGTGCCGCTGTTGCCTTTCTGAAGGATGCTACAAGGACATATCTACGGAATATTTCTGGATGGGAAAGCGGGAAGTGTACGCTGAAATGCTTTCCGACACCCTTAACCTTACGGTAAGAGTCTGAGCCCCTTCACCCATTCATCAAATATTGACGCTTCGCCATTTTGAAATCATGCGGCGTTCCTGATATAATCCTGCCGCGTTTGGAAGTCGTAAACTTTGTAAAGGAACTTGCGCAGATCGCGGGATTTTTACCTGGCTAATTTATAAAATCAATAATGCTGGTGCGTGCCCTAAAACTGCTGTAAAACTCTAGGTGTAGTTAATCAAATGTCTATGATTCTACATAGATTGGACATCTTGCGGCTAGAGGAATGTTTACGTTATGTCGAAATAGTATAATTTTTAACCATTCAGTCAGAATTTTTATTCTGTATGAGATTAAATGTTACAAAAAAAAAGTCGAATCAAAACGCCGACATAACTTGACCTAGGACTATTCAGAATCACATCTAGTGTTGAGATCAACTTATACTGGTGATAAGTGTTCTGGTTATTGACTATTGGGGTCATGATTCCTGATCATTATCAATTGAACCACTAATTGATTCATGGTTGATATTCCAAAGACTTGCAAATAATAGCACTATCTACTATCATATCTAATAATATTGGGTGACATTCCTCATAGAACACCATCTAGCCCCTAACTAAGCAAAGCACTACACTGGTCGGAATAACAAATACATATTGAATTTTAACATAACTTATAATACTGCAACACACATCTTTAGTAAATCTTTGTTATGGTAGGACCCTGCAGAGTCTGCCCAAGGCGTTTACTAGTTATCCTATTGCCACACAGTAATGTGCAAACATTGCTAAAGGTACAAGTTCGCGCTGAGACCACAACATGATACCGCAACTGGAGACCATGGAAAAGTCTTGTCATCAAATTCAGGACTACCTGAAGTTTACCGATCATCTGAAGCAAGACTCCTACCTTCAGTGAATAAAACTTCAGAAGACTTATCTTCATGATCAAACGCTAGACTTTGCCGAAATTACGGTAACATTACCGAATGGAAGCCATAAGAAAAAGTTGAGGTTGAAGACCGCAACAGGCACTTGACATTATGGAATTGTTTGGGCGCCAGTTCGCGCCGAGTTCAGGACACATGTCTCTCGACACGTGTCTCGGTCTCGTGTCGCGGTCTCGGCATGAACTGACGCCTCTGTCTCCGCGCAAACCGCTACCTTTAAGAGCTATACTTCTAGGGAAATAGCAAGGCATAGATATGAACAACCTCATTAACAGTGCAGTACTGTGTAATGAATAGCTATGTGGCACTGTGCTATTAGGGGCCGTTATGCTGCTAACCAGCAGACACATGTTCGTCTCGTCATTCGATACTATGAAAAAGTATTCATCACATAAAAATTTATCCTATGTGAATTGAACCCACAAACTGCAGATTAGTGAGCGTATTTCCTACCACTGTTTACCAATCAATCAATCAATAGATCAGTCTGTGTAGCTCTTCTGTAAATCTATAGGCATACAATTTATTGACCAAGCAATCTAATCTATTAATTAAAGCAAAAGCGCTTTTTTGTTTCAATGCACTGATCTCAGGAAATACTGGACCAATTAAAAAAATTCACTGTTGGATATGTACGCGGTCCCTGAGTGCTATAGGCTGCTATATAAAGGCCTTCGACGTCGCAGATCATGAGACCTTAGCGTTAAAACTGAAGCACTATGGCATAGCTGGGAAATCATACGAGGTATTTACTGACATGTTACGAGGCCGCTCTCAAGTAGTGGATGCTGGCGATGGCGATAATAAATCAGACCCGCTGCCTTCGTCTATGGGAGTACCGCAGGGTTCGTCAGTGTCAAATATAATGTTCTCTCTCCTACTAAACGATCTACCCGAAGCCGTAAAGGGTGCAGGCATATTCATGTATGCAGATGATGTGGCTGCCGTAGTCACAGCTCTTACAATAGAGGAACTAGAAGATAAATTAAATATTGTAATTGGCGGCTTAAATTCATGGTTTAGTACCAACGGTTTTATGTTAAATTCAAAATGACTCACTTCATTCACTTTTGTCTATCGGGCCACCACACGAAACCGCTAAAAGTCTCGCTAAACGGTGTTAGGATTGAGCAGGTACGGACCACCACATTTTGGGGTTCGAGATTGATCGCTGCATGACGCGGGAATACCACATCGACAAGATGTGTGCTAAAGTTAGCAGTGCGTGTTTTGCGCTAAGACGAGTATCCCGAGTGGTGTCTCCGGAAGTGTCACGTGCATGTTACTTTGCCACAGTGCATTCTCGGTTACAATACGGCGCCGAGCTATACGCGCGCGCTGCTGACTGGGAGCGTGCGTTCCGCGCCCAAAAACGTGCCGTACGTGCCATCATTGGCGTATCGCAATGTACATCCGTAAGACCATACTTCAAAGAGCTTGGGATACTTACGTTACCTGCTATATTGATTTACCAAGTGGCTGTATATGTCAGAAATAATCTAGAATCGTACAACACGCGAGGAGAGACATTCTCGTAACATACGCAACGCCGACAAGTTGGATGTTATACCACACTCTCTCACGAGGTCACAGAAGTTGACTCACATTATGGGACCGGAAGTTTATAACACTCTTCCGAAAATAGTTATATTTAAGTTTTGGCAGCTTCAAAAACAGATTGAAGTGCTGGCTTATCGATCAAACTTTTATAGTTATAGCGAATTTTTAGAGAGTGATGGCAAAGTTCCCATAAAAATGTAAATAAATAAATTTGACATGGGTCAGTACAATTGTATTAAAACCATATTATAATCGTATAATGTTTTCTGTACAATAATTATTATAATACAGAAAAGTAGTCATTTCAAACTTTGAAAATGTATACAATTTTGTATGCTCTTTCTTTTTTTGTTTTTTATTAATTGACGTGTAAATTGTACATTTATGAATAAAGTACTTTGACTTTGACTTAAATATTATGTACTATGGGCGAAGCCGGGGCGGACTGTTAGTATGCTATAAAATCACATGCTTAGGTACGTTTGGGGCTAGATGGTGAAAAAAAATTTAGACCAATTTTAATGTTTTTTTTTAAATGAACTGTAAGTAAGCTAGCATTAATAGAAAACTGTCTACCATACAGATTGCATACTCGAAGTCGGGTCCTAACAGCAACAGTCGTCTGATCTGCGAGCCATGCATCTCCCGGTTGAGAGATGCTCACGACTTCCGACGGCAGGTGGTGGAGTGCGAGAAGACCTTTATGCAGCATCTGGACCCTGGTAGCTCCATCTTACAGAAAGAATGTACGTTCATATCTCAATTCTCGAAATGATCTGATACATACACTTACCCGTTTTTCTATTGGACTGCTCAGAGCTAAAAAAAGCGACATCGTCTCATGGTTGACGTTTCTCAATTACAATTACTCAAACTAGGAGATTTGACTTTACTTTTGTGATAGAATGTCTAGGCTGTGGAATGCGTTAACTGAGTGTTTATCGCGATGTTGACAATTTTGGTGTCTTCAAATCGAGAGTGAATAGGAGAATAGAATCCTTCTACGTGAGGACGCTCCATCTTAGACCGCGTCGTCGTTTATCATCAGGCGAAATGGCGGTCAAGTGTGAACCTATAAAAGTAAAAAAAAAGGGTTGGTGGAATTGTAGTGTAAGGTTTGCCCTCCAAAGCTATACTATTTGCTTTGCCATTAAACCACTAACTCTAAAGAAACAAACTCATCCTGAAAAAAATACTATTCCTATTATTAACCTCAACAATTATTTGAACGCCGCAGTGGAAATGAACCTGGAAGAGGTGAAGGTAGAACAAGTGAAGCAGGAGAAGAAGGCAAGCGACGACGAAGATTTCGACGACAGAATTGACTTTGTGGTCGACAATGATGACACTGATGATGACCGTAAGTTCTTTTTATTCAGTTTAATTTTTTTTGAGATGGACCTTTAGATGCAAATAGCCTCTTCTTTCGTTACCTAGTACTAAGAATGGATTTTTAGGCTTCATACTAAGGACTGGGTTAGCTCAGAGGGCACAGGATACTATTGTACCTGAAATAACGAGCAAGCTAAGATCAAGTTTCAGAACATGGGACCACATATACATACTGAGTGTTATACACTCTGTCTAGTGCTATCGGAGCGTACTCTCCCAACTAGTACTTGCTGCGTTATGGCGTCTAGCGCGCCGGCACTACAGGTGACTCAGCACGGGCTTTCACCGGAGTCAATTTATTAGTATGTTAAACATATAAAGTAAGACTTCAAATACTAATATCATAACAATTGTTGAAGTTTGAGTGTTTGTTGCTCGATCATGTCGGAACGTCTGAATGGATGGGGTTGGAATTTGGAACACAGTTAAATATGATCTGGAAAGCACGGATTTTAACCCGGGGATAATTGCGAGAACTGTAATTACTTGGGTAAAACCGCGAGGCGTTGCTAGTGCGTATAATTCTTATAAAAGGTTTAAAATACCTGTTTTATTTTGGTATAGTGTCTCGAATTTGAATTTAATTAATTGAGACTGACTTCTTAGCATTACATGGATTCACCGTGCAGGCCGGGTCAATCGTGTGGCACAGAGAGAAGTTCCGAGTAGATCCCGAGGCTTGACACGGGTATAGGCTTGAGGCGCCCCAATTTCCCAATCCTTTCCTATTAGCTAGCTGCACGGCTCGTATTCATTCTTTGTCCAGCGGTGGACTAAGTTAGATTGATGATTATTTGATTATAAAAGAGAATATATTTCTTGAACCTTCATAATATTTCAGTTAATATTTTTTTGCATTACAGTTGACGATGAACCCCTAATGAAACTAGCCACTAAAGTACCCAAAAAGGAAAAAGAAGTAGACCTCCTAGACTTACTGGACAACTCACAAGTCACAGTAAAGAGAAAATCCACGGCGTCATCGTCTAAGGCCAAAGAGCCTCCAGCCAAGAAGGCTAAGAAACAGATTGTTATCAAACCCTCGGCCAGCAAGGCAACTGCCTCTGCGTCTAAGCCAGGCGAGAAGAAGAAGAAAGGTAGGCATTGCTTTTTTTCTCGCTGTCAGTTGAGTTGAGTTGCCAGTGAATGCTCTAAAATTCTAGCCATTAAATTAAATTTAAAAACTATAGAAAAAAAAATTGATTTTGTTTATGTTAGGTATATTTTATCACTGAATAAATTTCGATTTAACAATCACACTTTTTTAAATGATGAATTTTCTAGGATGTTTACAAAATTTTAAACACATTACTGGAAAATTTACCCTATTATTTTTAATGGGGCTTTTTGTTTAAATCACCAATTGATTTGCAAATTATACGCCTAAGGGGTTTTCAAATTGCAGATGCAAGCTATGTAATAAAACCCTTGACTGATCTGTTTCGTAAAGTGTTTTTTTTCACTTATGTTTTCAAGTCCTAGCTAGCTAGATACATGGTTAAAATTAATTATAGCTTATTAAAAATTTAGAAATGGAAAATCTTGGAGGAGGCCTATGTCGAAAGACAAACTGAGGTGGAAATTATAAAGTTAGAATAAATGTATACTTGTCAAAATGTAGTCAATACTCTAAAAATAAAGGCTATCTTTATCTAAATTTATTAAAGTTATGTACTTAATTAAAATTAAGGAGAAAACTAATTAAAAATTTACATCGTTATTGTTAGGCCATAACAGAAACTACTATTATATTTGGACCCTCCTTTTGTAGCTTGAGAAGAATGTTACCAGTATTTGATTTTATTCTAAAACAAGCTAAGCTAAATATATTGTTTGTTTTAAGAGAATTAGTGACATGATCACTAAATGATTTGATGCTAACCGACAACAATGTTAGCTAATGTTACTTCATGGCAACTCTACTCACTGACTTTTAATTTGACACAGTTTTTACGAGAGTACACCTACACACCACATTTATACACAAACATGATACAGAGAATACACAAATTTACTAACCAAGTGTGACATAGCTATTAGGAATGGACTAGCTAGTAATATGAGCTTTCTAATAGTCACTATACTGAGGAAATTCACAAAGATTTTGTGCCAACCAATTCTTCTCTTTAAATATGAATATCTTTTAGAAAAAATATCTTCAGAATTTTGATTCCTCGGAATAATTGGTGGTGCAATCTGATGGAAAATGATGATGTGTTCCTGGGACGTGACATGGCTCCTATCTATTTTAGGAGTTAATTTGCTGAGTGATAGCATTATGTATTAGTAAATAGCGAAAGTAGTAATGTACAACCATTACAAGCAAGCAGTGATGTGGAAACAACACTGTGTTTTAGTATGAAGGGTAAAGTGTCCAGGGAAATTACAGGGCATAATCATAGGGATAAATCATAATCCATCTCTGGGTGACGAGCACAATGAAGAATTTGGACTCTTCATGTTCCGATAGTAAAAGTGTTCAGGGCTAATGAATAGGTAGATTTAGCCAATTCAATATTTAGGCACCCTTTTAGATTTACACTTGACCACCATCTCGACTGATGTTAATCTATGAAGCGGTTTACGATTGAGCGGGCTCACCTAGAGGAAACCAATTCACTCTCAAGCTAAAGACATCAAGATAGTAATCATCGGGAGAAACCCAGTCAGGTGACACAACCAACAAGACAATTTTCTTCTAGGCTCAGGCTGATCTATGCAAAACATACTAGTATGTGGAGTGTAGTAATGGCATGTGGACCCTTGCCTCAAGGCTTAGCAAATGATCGTAAGAAACTCTATGTAACGACTGTGTCAAATCGTTGTACTTTATGTGCATGAATGTTAGATATAATTTTTTCACATGGATATGTCTCAACTATAGAACTGTGTTGCATAATAGTACTTGGGTTGACCATACACAGTGGTATTCATAATTTCAATCTATTGTTTCATGTCAATTTGGCTATAATTTTAAGTGTGCTTTAAATCAAAGTGAATAAATCGAAAAGAAATTACATGTTGTCAGTGTTTCCTAAGTCAAATACCATT
Organism: Ectropis grisescens; assembly: GCA_017562165.1. Taxonomy (NCBI): domain Eukaryota; kingdom Metazoa; phylum Arthropoda; class Insecta; order Lepidoptera; family Geometridae; genus Ectropis; species Ectropis grisescens. The sequence goes on from CM029790.1 coordinate 8,407,899, forward strand.
GAATTTTAACTTTAACGGTAATATGATTATTTAAAGAAGTTTAGATAAAAAATAATTCTGAGTGCAATTAACTCGAGTGCAAAGATGTAGTGAGAAAGTTTTAGTCTTGTGATAATTGCAAAATGTTGGTGTACATTCTTAGTAAATTTTTCCATACCTTTTTGTAGTGGTAGGAATCTTTGTAGATTCCACTTGGGGAAATACCAAACCTTGGCCAGTTATTCTACCAATCAGTAATGTAGAAACATCACTGAGTTCTGGTGTGAAGGAAAATGTTTTTTGGAGTAATTAACAGGTGTAAAAATATATCATAAATAGACAATCTGGGTGACAATCGCAGTGCAGTGCTAGGTAATGATTTGGACTCTTCATATTCCTACAGCTGTGTGACGTGTTGTTATATGCAGGCATGTCGTTGTACCATCAGTTACGTGTCTTACTTGTTCTGTCACTTTATAAAAAAACGCAACATTACGCCATTGTCACTAAACTAATACTCGCACACTATGTATTTGTACTCGGATCAAATGTGTCTTATCAGAGAGATGTGACCAATGTGTTATTTGGAAATATAGTATGTGATGGTCAAACTTAGTATGATGTGATGCAGTTAACTCAGAGCTGCATAAAACTACTACGGCTGAAGAAATAATTTGTTTTACAGGTAGTTTCATACAAAAAGACATACGCTTACAATGCGCCTGGTTTATTGAAAATATAGTAGTCAAATTTAACTTGATAACAGTTAAAATTGTCATGAAATTTCAAATAGGTTAATTTACAACATTGTTATTTGCATATTATAAAAAAAAAATGGTATGTGTATATGTCTTTACGTATAAAACTGTGTATATTTGACGTTTTTGTAATAACATTCTCTGAATATGAAATAATGTTGTATATATCAATTTGTGTAAAAAAATATGATGTTATCAACCAATTGTAAAAAGGGTACCGATGGCTACAGAATTTTAATAACCGTGGATATCAAGAAATTTCAAAATTGTCTAAATATATTGCTTGAGTACAATCAAAGTAAGGTTACAATTAATTCATATTACTCATGTAGACTAGTTTTTCCTAAACATGTTTCAAGTCAGCACTATTGATTGATTTTATTAACGACGTAAAATGAAAAAATACAAAAGAAATAATTATTAAGAACAATACTTATGTCGCTAAAAACACCCAGACATGAACAAATATTACCCTGAGTGGGGGATCATCCCACTAATGACCTACACACCTCTGTGGACACTTCTATTGCTATTGGTCAATACATCTTCATTGTATACATAATGAAATAACATATGAAAGAGGTAGCAAATACGTCTATCCCGTTTTCAGAGTGTTATTACAATTTCGACATCGTTGTCAAGGATTTTGTGTCTCTCTCCCATACAGGTGCTTTTCCAAGTATGTGAAAAATGTATAGTCGTTTTTAGACTAATGGTAGCCGTTTATTTTGTAATTAAAGTCTTGTCATTGGTCAGCTGTACTTGTTTACATATTTGGATATGTATTTTAAATGTTTATATGAAATTCTATAGGAATTTGTCTCAGTGTTATTCAATTTTAGGTACATATTTGGGGTTATAAAGTATTTGTAAGGATTAAAATATATTTTGTCTTATGTTATTAGGCCTGTCAGTCCTTGTCCCCAAGTACAAGTATGGGATATGATAGGAAAGACATAGAATATTTACCACATGGTATTTGCACCCATATCGTGGAGATAATACTAAATTTAATATTAAATCTGCTTTGATATATAAATGGACACTTTGTCCAGTCAAAATAATAAAGAAAATTAGACTGAATTTGAATATAATTTCCATCAAGATAAATGGATGTAATTTGGATAGTCTTAGATTGAAATGAGTTTTTTTCTAATTAAACACATTCCATCATAGACCGCATCCTCGCTTGACACCAGGTGAGATGGCGGTCAGGTGGAAACCAATAAAAACGACCATATATTTAACCATCTATCAATTTTAATCAACAATGATTTTTTTTTTATGAATTTCGAAAATCTAAATAAAAACCAACAAGAAGTCGGTATGATCACAAAATAAATAAGAATCTTAGTCAAATCCACTATATAAATATATTGAATAATGAAATTAAGTTAAATTAAAGCCTAGTCTCAAATGATAGGGTTTCCAGGTTGATTTATTTCTGCAATGTGTTTACTTTTTGCATTGGTTGGTCCATGAGAACGAAACACTTTATATTGACGTAACTTCTGAGCGAACATTGGTTCCCGTAATGCCGTAAATTGGTATGCTAAAATTACATTGAACAAGCCACGAAGGGAAAGAATAGTATCAAGGGTTAACCTAGATAGTATTTGTCTCTTGAGCGATCGTAAAAGGAAGTTATAATTCTTTATTAAAGTGAAAACTTTTTTGGCGCACCACTGACGTATTTTTCGTGGAATTGAATTCTAGCGTCACGGTCGGGAATGATAAGAAATCTTTGGGTAAACTCGGAACCATGGCCATTGACAATCTAGAAATGCGTCAGTATTTCCCATTGGCCATGCTCATGGCGACGCCTCCCGGTTTCACCTGCGTAGTTTCCAAAGCAAGCTATAAAATTCTGAATTTAAGTTTTCACTTCTTTCGGCAGTTCCTATGACTGCCAATTATTTATTTTTTATTAGTCCAAAGCTGGCTTGGCATTAGAGGTCTCTTGCGGCCAACTGACAGTTGTCAGACTAGTGACTAGTGAGACTACAGAGTTTAGATATGCAATATCTTAGATCTCTGGGGGACGAGCGCAGTTCAGTGCTAGGTAATGATTTGGACTTTTCATGTTCCAATAGCTGCGTATCACTGTGCTGTTGTGTGGCAGCCATAATGATTTGGACTTTTCATGTTCCAATCACTGTGCTG